>JAJEOX010000096.1:0-213904 GCA_020740385.1 Mylabris phalerata | reverse complement strand
GATATATAAGAATGATATTAGAATCCGAAGAAGGAATTGGACATGCTAGAAAAAGCTCATTACATAAATATAAATTTAAAATTGAAGAAGATGAAGACATAAAAGCCATTGAAGCACCAACAACATCAAAAAGAGCAAGAATTGATGAAGATCAATTAAATCAAGTGAATTTTTAAATTGTAGAATAAGGTTAGTTTACACAAAATATTAAATAAAACCATATATTTAAGAAGAAATACTAGATTTCTTTAAAGATGAAGAAGAAGAAGGAAAGGAAGACGGAAATCTAGCTATGAGATAAAAAAAATAACACATCAAAATAAATGGCATATAAATGTGTTAAAAATTATTGGTAAAATAAAAGTTTAAAAATTGACTAGGTTTAATTATAGAAATATAAGTCAATAAAAATATGATTATTAATCAGAATTGTCTTTTTTTAATTTCATTTTCTTGTCTATATTGTTTCAAATCCAGTTTTTATAAATAAAACAGTAAATATAAAAAAACATTAAAACACATACTTTAAAATAATTTTTCTTTATTTAATTTATAATTCATTGAAAACAGATGAAAGGCTTATACAAATCATTGTTTAAAAGGCAAGCGGTACAATACACTTTAAATGGGTGATTATGTTGATTGTCTTCACTATTAACTTCATGTTGTCCACATGTTCTTAAATCTTCATCGTTTTGATAAAATGCTGGTAACTACATCCAAATAT
This sequence comes from Mylabris phalerata, assembly GCA_020740385.1. Lineage (NCBI taxonomy): Eukaryota > Metazoa > Arthropoda > Insecta > Coleoptera > Meloidae > Mylabris > Mylabris phalerata. The sequence goes on along the minus strand of JAJEOX010000096.1, from coordinate 213,177 downwards.
TGCATAAATGTAAAGGATCCATTTTCAATAAATTTATTTTAACTAAATTTCTAATGCATGATACAGCATTTTCTGTATCAAAAGCATTCTGTAGAATCACTGCACTCTGTGACATAGTAATCAAAATCACTATCACTACTATCGCCGCACTACGAGTTTTTTCATTTTATTTTCAAAGAGTTCAATCTGTTGCATGTATAAAAACAATTTCATGTGTCTGGCCCGGTAGTCACACCACTATTCGACCAAACATAGTCAATAAATTGTTTAACATATTTATTTTAAAACCTCTTGCATATCTGCATAAGGTGAAAGTTTTTCTAGTAACCTTATTATGTAGAATTTATCCCTATTATGAACTTAATCATACGAAAGTAACAGTTTAGCTTCATTGATGTAAAATTTCAATCTATACAAACTGCACTCACAATTTAATTTCAAAAAATGTTTCTCTTCAGTCTTCTAAACGTTGCACAAAAAACTGAGTACTTTTGAAAAATTTAGGTTTTATATACCATTATTCCCACTACCATAAATTCATCCTCTCTTTTCAATTTTGATTAAATAAAAGTACAAATGAGAGTAAATGAAATTTTCAATAAAATTGAATAGAAAAACGATTTTCAGACGAACTTTTTACAAATAGATTTATATAGAAATAAATGAATATATCATTTTTATGTAATGTCTTTCATATCAATCCAGCTATTATACACACTATCAAATCCTAACCATTTAACAAATAATTTACAACCTTTACGACGTAGCACTTTTTCAGTTAAATAGGTACTTAGATAGTGGGTCTTTTGTTATTCTTCTTCATTGGAACATCCACTGATTGGTTGACTACACAAATCTTCTAGTAAATACGTCACAGGATTGCTATTATTTACTTTTAAATTTTAAATAATTCTGTTGTCCAATTGGGTGTATAACCTTTGTCGAATAAATGTTTCATTTTACTGATACGAACAAGATCGTCTTTCGTGAATTTTCCAGCAGTGAATTTTTTCAAATTATTATAGGATGCCTGTAGAATTTCTAACTCGTTATGTTTATTTACTTCATTAGGTTTCATCATTATCGTTCTATGTAGTGTATTATTGTAATCTTTAGTGACATCATCAAGAATCTTTATCCAATTATATGACGCATTCATTGTAAATAATTTATATAATTTACTTTTTAAAGTTCTAATTACACGTTGAGCAATAAAAACTTTTTTTACGCTGTATGTATGATAATGCCTGATTCCATACTTCTTCATTAAAGCACTAAATTGTTTATTAAAAAACTCCTTTCCTTGATCTGACTGAAGCTTCTTTGGATGACGATCTGGTTGTTGTAATATTGTTTTCAATGCTGACGCTACATTATTGCCTGATTTAGATTTTAATGGTTGAGTCCAGATATATTTTGAAAAACAATCAATTACCACCAATATATACTTTTATTTATTGTTTTTTTTTAATGTTTACCAAGATCAGCTAAATTTATTTGCCAAAATTTATCTAGACCTTTTATAATTGCACGACGTTGAAGGAAATTTTTTCGAGCTGGTTTATATTTTTTCATAAACAACATGTTCTTCCAATTAAATAATTCCTTTTCGATATTTTATTCACTTCACTAACTGTGTATAATGAATTTGAAAAATGATTTCGATCAAGAAGTATTGCCACGATAACATTCTGATGAGAACTGTTCAACTTTCACAATTGTTTTCATTAATAAATCTTTTAAATCTATCTATTAAATTGTCTTAATTTTTCTGTAGTTGTATTATCTCATTGATATCAATAAATTTTTGGTTATATGTCTTAATTAACCTTTCAATGTTTCCAATTGATTCCTTGTACTCCTTATTGTATTATTCAGTTCATTCAATTTCTTATCAAATGCGGTGAATTTATCGTTAATTGATTTATCTCATTTTGTAAAACTATCATTAAGCTTCTTTATGTGATCTTTAATTGTTGGTATATCTGATTGATGAAGTCCTTTAATTTTTCAACTATTTTCATTTACATAATGTTGAAGTTTTCCATTTGAATCTGTTTGAACGTGTTTATGTGTTTGAGTTCCATTTTCCTCAATTAATCGTTCTAAAATTTTAATTTTTTCCTCAATTATACTATCATTTTTTAAATTTGATTTTCTATCTCTTTTCTTAGTTCATCAACGTACCCTTTAGTGGTTGAGTCCTTTACATCTTCACCGTCATGTAGATTACAGATTCAATGATTCTTTAAGTCAAGATTGCCATCAATAGTATAACTATATAGATTGTGCCAAACACGACTTCCACTCGCTTTATTATCATTTTCACTGAGTTTTCTCTTCCAAGCACGTCCAAATTTGTCAATTCTTATAATAATACTAAATAAGGTTTAAGGAAAAACAGCATATTTATACATCATTCTTTTATTTATCACTATCATGAAAATTTTCATATAATATTATAACATTTGTTAAGGCACACATACAATTCAATATTGAATGGAATATATACAAGTGGATTTAGCTTTATATAAACGTAGCTGGTCTGGTAATTCATGAACTATTGATGTTTTATAGATAAAGTTCTCAATGAGTTTCTTTTTTTCCAAGCCCTTAACATAAATATCACTGTATCCAGATGTTACTCTATTAATAATTCCATTAAATTCCTTAGGATCTATAAAACCGTGCTCCCATTTCAATCCATAATGATTTTTCGTCAACCAGTATACTTGTTTCTTATATTCCAGTGGTAATGCTCTAAAACAATAGGGAGACTTGGAAATGAAATGACTTATCCTATATCCATCATAGATTGCTAGCTCTTTTAGGTAGGAATTTATTGTTGTTTGTTATTCGGTAACCTCGGAGACCTACATACAACGATAGCGATGACGATGACGATGATGAAGTCTTTAAGCTAATAAATTACTCCTGCTTCACGTATAATCTCGTTTAGATGAGAATTATTTCCCGCACCAGTTGATGCACACAACAAAAACCAAACGAGCAACTAACTCATTCGGATCATCCCAATAATTATATTCAACTGGTTTTCTATTGTATCGTAAATATTGAACACACCGCCCTGAAGGAGAAGGGGAACAATGTGATCTTAATAATCGTTTAATAACACTTTGATATTTATATGATGTATCTCCTTGTATTTTCGTCTGTGGATCATAGTTCTGTCGATAGGCACTTGTAAGACAGATAATTCCCTTATAAGCGTCTTGATCCTTAATAGAAAACTTACTGTGGGAGACATTTTTCAAACACAACAAATCATACAGTCCTTCTGTTCCGTTGAAAACTTCATTCAATACTTTTATATCACCATCAGGCTTAATATGCAAAACAGCATTGCCCAGAGTTAGCTTCTCCGTCGCCTCTTCTTAATTGATTTTTTGAAGTGATTGTTTGATGTGTTTGAATCAATTTTTCATTATAGGGTTGTGCAATTGCAGGATATTGATTGATGTAATCGGCATAAGCCTTGTTAGATAATTTTGATTGATCCATAAATTATTCTTCCGCATCGTCATTGTCGTCATCGTCTTCATCCTCGCCGTCGTGAGCGGCGAATTTACTCGCAATGGAGTGTCTTCTCGGCACATACGGAAATCGCGGTACACTTTCTTCTTCTTCTTTTTCCTCAACTTTAATTTTTGGTGGAGGTAGTGTTTGTTCTTGTTGTTGTTGTTCATCTTCTGCTATTTTTCTCTTTTAATAGTTTTCTTTTTCTTCTTCTTCTTTCTCAATACCAATTCATCTAATGGCTAGTTAATCGGTTCCAAAAGTCTATCGATTGTCTCCGTCTGATCAATTTTTCTAACATTATCAGCGGCTTCTATTAATTTCTTTTTAATTTGTTTCTGTTGTTGACTTAACATTATCACAGTTGAACAATGAATGTTTGTTGATGAAGATTCATCAGTCTATTTATAGTTTGATGAAGCAATCAAATTGTTTTCAATAGCGCCCATTCCGTAGATTTTCATCTTTTAATATTACTAAAAATCCATATTGATATTTCCAACTTTCATTACAGATACGTTTGAATACATCGAAACTCATATCACTTCCTACATTCTCACCATAAATCATCTTCAAATTATGTTCATTTTGTTTAAAAAGCACAACTACATTTGCATTGTCACGTATTAATTGTTTTGGAATGCGTGTATATGTTTGACACAAGAGGAAACAATCAATACACTTATGTCGACCCATACTGAAGTATTCTCGGATTCTCTCCTGTTCACCAGGTACAGCTATATAGCAAAGATGAATACAGAATTACTTCTTGCATCACGTGTGGGTATGATTTAATCTTTATTTGTAAATGGATAGTATCCAACTTCTTTGACTTTAGAAAGGACACCCCTAAAAAACCCTTATTTCGGTTTAAAGAGTGATTTTGAAAATATGTAGATATTTTCGAAACGCAACCCATTCGGTTCCAGTAAAAGACTAATTATCACATTTGTTTTACCACATCCACTAGGTCCGCAAATTATTGTTCTCATCGTATCGGGAAGTAGTGGACTGTGTCGACGATAATTTTTCACAACTGACACGTCATGATTTTTTATTGTAAGAGATAATTTATGTTTGACAACGTTCATCATAACTACTGAAGGTATGTCTGTCAGTCTGCGGGTATTTATATAAGAAGGCAGACGTCATTTTGTCAGTTTAATGTTGACGTTCAAAGGTGACGGACTTGTTAATTCCTTAATTAACAAATTACCAATTGAATTACATATCCCCGAAATATCAATACTGTGGACCTGGTACGAAAATATTTAAACGATTGAAGCGGGGCGTTCCGGGAATTAACGAATTAGATCGTGCATGTAAACAACACGATATAACGTATTCGCAGAGTAAAAATCTTAAAGATCGACATAGAGCCGATAAAATTTTAGAGACTAGAGCTTGGGAAAGAGTTACGTCACGTGTCGATTCACTAGGAGAAAAAGCAGCCGCCTATTTGGTAACGAATATAATGAAAACCAAATAAAAATTGGGAATGGGACATAGACGACGACGACGAAAACAATTGAAGAACTGTGCATTTAAAAAGGGTATTATCGATCTGCTGAAGAACACCACCAATGGATCTGATAGTATTTGAACAATAGTTAAAGCGGCTCATGTAGCTGTTAAAAAAGCTGATGGTCGTAAACGTATTCGTTTACCTCGAATTATACCCATACCAAAAAAATCTGGTGGATGGTTACCCCTATTATTCGGTGGCTTGTCTGCATTAGGAGCATTAACAAGTTGTGCAGCAGCTGTACCAACAGCTGTGAACGATGCTAAAGCGGCAAGAAAAAAATTGGAAGAGGCCGAACGTCATAATCGCACAATGGAAGCCATTGCCTTAGGTAGAAAAGGTAATGGATTGTATTTGAAAAAACACAAAACAGGATTTGGGATTGTATTTGACAAAAAACTACCACTGAAACTACCTTCTCATCCCCTAACTGATTATCAACTACGAACATATGCTGAAAGGCTTAAGATTCCTAATTTTCGAGGTGTTTTCATGAGAGATGATTTACCTCAAAAAATTAGAAAATACGAAACAGGTATTGTTAATTTAGATTCTCAAGAAGGTAGTGGTACACACAGGGTAGCATATTATAAACAAAATAATAAAGTGCTTTATTTTGATAGTTACGGAAATCTAAAGCCTCCAAATAAACTAATCAAGTATTGGAAATGTAAAAATGTTTTATATAATTTTAATAATCTACAAAAATATAATACATATAATTAGGGACATTTATGCCTAAAATTCTTATATAATAAAGGTGCTTGCACATTCATTGCTCAGTCATGTCTTTAACATTTACATTAAAAGGTTGTAGCAGTTTGCTATCTGCAGGCTTATATCCTCCAATCAATTTGAATCCAAACTGTAGTTATTCATTGGCCCTTATTGGTTTTCATACATACAATACAATACCAAACATTGAAGAGGGACAGAATAAGTTCTACTCTAAAGATAATGGTATAGAAAAGGGAATAACCATTCCAACTGGTGCATATGAGATAACACACATTGAAGACTACCTACAAGAACAACTTAGTCCACCTAATGATATTAATAAAGCAGAATTTCTTTCACTGAAGCCGAACAATAATACGTTAAAGTGTGAACTGAAGAGTAAATATGAAATTGACTTCACTAAAGGCGATGGTATTGGAACGTTATTAGGATTTTCAAAACAAGTTCTACCTCCTAATCAACTTCATTCATCTGATCAACCAGTGGAGATAATCAAAGTTTTATCGGTTCGTATTGAATGTAATATAACAACAGGATCATACTATAATAATCGATCATCACACACAATTTATGAATTTGCGCCAGCTGTAAATCCAGGTTATGCTATAAATATTGAGCCAAGAAATCAAATATATTTGCCAATTTTGAATAAACATTTCATTGACAATTTAACCATAAGAGTGTTAGATCTAAACAGTGATTTGGTTAATTTCCAAGGAGAAGAAATTGTTATCAGATTAGAATTGAAAAGCAATGGGCTTAGTTTTCCATAGTGGTGGGCACTGAGGTGCTTACTATAAAATACCTCAGATTTAATCAATTCCGATTAGTCAGACGTTATCATCCGTATCAACAACAACTACAACACATTGACACAAGCAAGCATTCAAATATTAAAAGATCTTGGTTACAATGTCCGAAAAACTACAAATATACAAAAAAGTTAGATTCGACGATAGTATTGAAAAAGAGGAATATCATAGGTATCATCCGACAATTTCATCATTTCAAAATAACGATGAAATTGAAATCAACATTAATCAACAGGATGTTTTTATTTCGTTTTATGAATCATTTTTGTATTTAATTTGTAAATATGGAGAAATTGCTAATGCAACGGCAACTGGTGATTGTAAATTATCTAATAATTTTGGTGCATACATTCCAATTGCATACGAATTGAATGGTAAAGAAATTGAAAAAGTACGAGACGTTGGAACAACAACAACTATTAAAGGCTTATTGTGTTACAATCATGATGAAAGTAGAGCTTTAGAAACAGCTGGTTGGTGTCCCGATAGTGGTACAATAGTATCTCTAGCAGCTGATAACGAGTATGTTAGTCTACGAATTCCATTATCATTTTTATTTGCCTGCTTTCACGATTACAAGACATTTATTAATGGAAAACACAAAATTTGATTAGTGCGCAGTCGGTCTGATGACAACTGTTATTTTACTAATGGAACAAAGACAACAACAATTAAAATTCAAGATTTATGCTTCAAATTAAAACACGTATATCCGAGTAATCAATCGAAATTATATCTTCTAGATCAAATGAATAAAAATATCCCTATACAGATTGGATTTAGAAATTGGGAACTTCTTGAATTACCCTCACTAAGACAATCTAAGAAGGACATAAGGACCGTTAAGACAACTACCAATCTAGAACGACCAAGATATGTAATTGTTGCCTTTCAAACGAATCGCAAAGACAATCCGAAAAAGGAAATCAGCAAATTCGATCATGTTCAATTGACGATTCTTCGTGTATGGTTGAATTTCCAGTGCTATCCATATGAAAATCAAAATTTTGATTTTGAAAAAAATCAATATACTGAAGCTTATCAAACTTTAATCGATTTTCATCGAAATTTTCATAACAATCACTCATCTACACCAACGACGACCTATACAAACTTTGCACTTCGATCGATCTTCGTCAATGATTGTTCAAAACAAAACGAAGCCATCCAATCATCAACAGTTGACGTAAAGTTAGAATTTGAAAGTACTGTGAATTTTAATGAAACTAGAGCATATTGTATTATTGTTCAAGATAAATTATTCGAATATTATCAATTGACAGGAATTGTAAAGAATATAATTTGAAGTAGTTTTGTCCGGACAGGAATAAAAAATATGAATCTTTACTATATTTAATATAATATTCTAAATAATAGAGTAAAACAATAGAATTTGTTATTAGAAATATATTTATTTAATCTAAAATATAAATAACTTTTTAATAAAAATTATATAATTTATTTCTTGTTTTCTTTTCCTTCATTATCGTCGCTGTCGTAAATAGATTTATCAATTTCGTACTTCTTTACTATTCCATAAGGAAGTTCGTGCATTACATCGCGAAGACAAACTTTTGCATCACACTTTTCAATCAAATCTAAAATTGTATTATCCAAATTTCTTTTACCATCTAAATACAACTGACAAATTTCTTCAGCTCTTTTATAATCTCCTGATATTTGATTCAAGTAATCTGATGAAAACCAATTTCTACCATACACAACTTCATGTTGAGGCTCGAAGAGTAAATCACTAAACATGTGTCTTAAATAATCAATTGATGAACGAATCTCAACAATTTTTGGATAATGTTGTTGAGAGTATGCCATCCACATTCTAATAATTTATACGTTATTATAACAATATAAGAAAGAAAAAAATATTACTTACCTGTTCAATTGTTGAAGCAGAAATTCGTATTCGAATATGTACTCGTATTCGAATACAAATATCGTATCTTGTAACTAATACCTGCGCAGTTTTCTTACATAAATTTCAAAAACAACGAAAGTCAGCTTGAGAAAAAATGATATATTCTTAATGGTTGACCTTGTTATATTTTTTATATTAAAAAATATAGTATTCTATTTACATTATCCGTTTGTCATCACATTTTATCACAACAATAGTTGCATTCATTAATTTTTATATAAATTAAGATTAATTTAGAGCAGGTTTAGTCAATAATTCAACTTCAAGAGAGTGATTATCTAATGCACTAGTTTCAATTTAATTATAGTGATAGTCTTTCATTCAAAAATGTTTAATCTCTACTCAATGTGCTTACAAGTAGTGGCGAAAAACTTGACAATTGACAATTTTTCGTTACCAAAATTATATGAATTATTACCTAGAACTAGTGTTAGTGATTTGTTAGACGAATTCAGTGAAGAAAAATGGACAGAAGTTTGGAATGATGTTGAAGATACAGAAACAGAAGGATATGAAAAATTTTTGGAAGTAATTCCAAACTATGATTTATATAATTTAGATATTTTTCCATTTGGTGACTAAGTAAGTTGTGAGAATTTATTGAAGTTCTTACTTTGGTTACCTAGTTATAGAGAAATTTATGGAGCTAAACATCTTTGTATTACGTACACTTTTTATAAACATAAGAATGTGAGAATTTGTGAAAAGTGTTATAATAATTATAAACCAAATGAGAATGAAGTTTAAAAAAAATTCATTTTCATAAAGGTCTCATGAGAGACTCTATACAAAATTACATTAAACATGATAATTCTTGGTGTTATTTTTGTATAAAAACTGCTCTTTTTCAAATTATGTCTTACACGCAATGTTGTAAACAAACTCATAGAAAGTGTATGAATATGATAGAATTTAATACGTCTTCATCGGATGATGAAGATTAATAAAATTTGATTTTCTATATAAAATTATTAAAGAGTGTTTTTCAATAATTGATTAGTTTATCGTTTATAGTTATAAATTATTATTATTATTATTATTAATATTAATATTATTATTATTATTATTATTATTATTATTATTATTATTATTATTATTATTATTGTTATATAATTAATTGTATTTTTTCAATAAATATTATACAATTTACTTTTTGCGTTTTCATTCAAATTTCCCATTTAAAAGTTAGGCTAGGCCAGGCTTGGCTGGGCTAATTTGACAACGTAAATTTTGTTTGTTGTCAACAATAAAAACAAGTTTTTCCAAATTTGCCGCCGTTTCCGCTGTTTACTGGGCTACAAATTGTTATTAGTTACTAGAATCTTAGGTTGGCATGAAATCTGGGGGAATTTATTTGTATAGATTTTAGGTTGGCATCAACATCTGGGGGAATTTACTTGCATAGATTTTAGGTTGGCAGAAAATTTGGGGGAACTTACTTTCTAGATTTTGAGTTGCTCGATTTGAAATTTTAAATCTCCCGCGCCGTGACGTCACTTTCCGATGTCAATTGGCGGGAGATTTTGAAAATTGGCTCCGACTTCCTGGTCCAGAATATTCATATTTATACTACTCGTAAGCTATAATAAAAGCTGTATGTTTTTGCACCTTTACAGTATTTACATTGTTTCTATCATTATAATTTTCTAAAGTTCTTTCCAAATCACAGTGCATGATAAAGGGAACCGGTTGTTTGAATTTAAAATTTTTAAATTTCATTGTACTATTTTCAGATGTTGGCATTGTAATTTTACACTTATTTATAATACAGAATTCTTTATGTATTTCAAGTATGTGTACGGATGAAAGATGATTTAAACACCTGTCACATAAATAAGTTTGATGATTATTGAAAGATATTTGTGAAGAAACAAGTCGAGACAAGTTTTTTGTCCATACTAAATGATGCAGTAATCGTCAGTTTTAATAACAGGTAACAATATTAAATTATTAGTCTTAAAAAAGGTGTGTTTTTTGATAATGCAACTGGTAGAATAGATTTCTGTTCTACCTCACACGCATTTATCGATAAATCATTTTGTATTGCATATCTTGGAATATCTTTCAACTTAATTGGAAAACTAATTTCATCATATTTTAAAACTTGACTAAATTGAGAGTAATTTAACAAACGATCAGAATGATGTTCTACTGGATACAATGCTATAACAATAGCCCAAAGGAAACAAAACTTATCATTATTTTTTACACTGATGCAAGCTTTTCGTTGTTTAACAAACTTTGGAACCTCAACGTATGTTGAAATACCCCCTCTTATAGGTTCAAACTTATTTATGTTCAGTTTTAGAGAAACAATTTCAAGTAACGCCCATCCACTATCACATTCTTGAAATTCCTCTAATTTTTTAAAAATATTTTCCGAAACTTTAGTGGTGTACCATTCTTTTAAATTAGTGTTTGAATCAATTACTTTATTACAAGTATTAAATTTTTTTAAATCTACTTCTCCGTTAGATGGTTTATTAAAATTTGCGGAAAATATGACATTGACTTTGACAATTGATGTAGCCAAAACTTTTTAAATTTTTATCGAAAACTACGAAATGCTTTTTGAAAAGAATTCTATAGGATCTTTAATGCTTAAATTAATTATTACACCATTAAGTAATTTACTATTAAAAGCAGTTTCAACATTTTGCCAAATCAATTGCTGTTTGTTTACGTTTTGTTAAATTTTAATCCACTACCAATTTTTTTTTTTACTTAAACTTTACTTGTTTCAATTTTTCTTGATAAAATTTTAATAGTGCCATATTACCTTCCAGTTTAAATAAATTATCACTACATTCTTTATTTTTAATAACTTTACGAATTAAATGGATTTGTTTGTTTAACTTTTTTACCTATTTTAAAACTAATTTAATCTTATTTAAAAAATCATGATCACTAATAATAAAGTAATTGCATAAACTAATTAAAATTCACCTGTTGTCGCTTGTCATTCACTATGATGCACCTGCATCAAAATAGGTCAATAACTTTTGCAGCGTTTGGCCTTGACGTTAACCTGTCCCAACAAATGTACTCAATATAGGTCATTCACATTCGCGGTACTTACCCCCTGTCACTTCCTTCAAACAGACCTCCACTACATAGAGCCCACAATTTTGTAGCCCCCTTAACTGCAGAGCCCCCTCAACCGCCATTTTGTAAGTTCCCTTTGGCCGTTATTTTATAGAGCTCCCTCAGCTGCCATTTTGTAGCTCCCCCTCCCCCTATATCCGTCTCACAACCGTTATTTTATAGCCCCATTTTACCACCTCCTCCCCAACCTCCTCTCACAACCGTCATTTTGTACACTCATCCTCACCCACATCCCACCAACACACTCATTTTCAAATCTTACGCCACGCCTACTAGCGACATAAGCGACAGAGACCTCAGGAGACGAAAATCAAGACAAATGGTCCAGAACCGGCATCATGTTACTACTTGTGTGCATCAACTGGTGCTGGAAATAATTCACATCAATACAAACTTGTTGCTATTGAAGAGGAGTTTCGAGAAGCAAGAGTGATTTATTAGTATAATGCTACTTTCGACAACACTATTGTATGTAGATGTTCAACATTTCCGAATCCCCAACAGCAAAAAGCTTCTACTTAAAGAACTATCAACCTAAGATGAATATAAGGTAAGTATTTTTATCTTCAAACCTCCATATTGTTTAAATGCATTGCCATTGGAATATAAAAATCAAGTGTATTGCTAACGAAAAATCATCATGGATGGAAAAGAAAGGATGGTTTTGTAGATCCTCAAGAATTTTGGAGGATTATTAATAATATTATGTTAAAGTTTTAGAAAAAGACATTTATTGAAAAATTTATTTATAACTCTTCAAAATTTCATGAACTACCAGAACAACCACGTCTACATAAATTTAAAGCTTCTTGTATATTTCACTCATTACCAAATTGTATGTGTACATTAACAAACATTATTGTATTGTATGAAGTTTTTCATAATGAAAATGATTATAATCAATAAATAATTATACATATTTATCGTTTTTTTCTTATAATCCTGTTTAGTATCATTATGAGCATCGATAAGTTCGGACATGCTTGGAAAAGAAGGTTCAGTGAAAATGATAATAAGGATGATGGAACTCCTATTTGGAGTAATTTATATAACCATACTAGTGACGGTATCTTGATTCAGAAAATCATAGGATATGTAATTTACTGGATGGAATAAATTCAAATGATTCAACTACAAAAGTTTATGTTGATGAAATGAGTAATGTTATTGAAAATCAAATAGATAATATAATTGAAACATCAAAAGACGGTATTGAGAAATAAGATCAAGTATTAAAAGAAAACAAAGTTCAAACAGACAAACATATTCAAATGTTAAATGGTAAGATTCCATATAATTTCAACGAAAACAATCGGAAAATTGAAGAACTTTATCAGTTTGACTTATATCAGCAATTAAAGATGAAATAAATAAGCTTTTGTCTGCTTTGGTTGACATTAATGATAATCTTACAAAGGGAGATAGATTGTATACTTGTAAATTTACCACATTTGATAACAAATTAAATAACTTGAGTGACGTTATGAGAAAAATAACACATCAAGTGGAAAGCATTGAAAAGTTAAATAAAACAAATAATCAAGAATTTATTGATAATAATAAACTTATCAATTCATTTGAAGGACAATTAAAACAATTTAAAGAAAAAAATAACATATTTCAGTTAACAATTAACAAAGAAATTAAATCCACTCAAAAATAAAACTTAAAAAACGCGGAAGATATTATCGTATTAAATGATCAAAGGAATTTTGAAGTTGATAGAAACTTCAAAAATGTATAATAGTATGAAACTAAAGTATCTAAGCTTAATGATCAAATTAGGCATGTTAATGAAAAATTTGAAGATTTAAATAAATTATATCTAACAAACCCAAATGTTTTTAGGAATAAAATTGAAAAAAATTCACATCAACTCCAAATATTAGATACATCAACAGATACCGTTGAAAACGCATTGAAAAATATAGTTAAACTTCAAAAATATTGTGAATTTTGAACAATTATTATCATATAATAAATTACAAGTTGATTTATTGACGAAAAAAATTGAAAAACTTGAACAATCGTATACAAATTCTCATGTAAAACATATTACACCCACTCCAGTATGATCAATAGCAACAACAACAACAGCAGATCTCTTGCCAAAAATAACTTCAATATTTAGTAGAGAAAAACATCGATGTCCATCCGGCTAAGTTAGTGATGGTTTAGGTAGATGTCGAGAGATTTATGAAAAATAATGTCACAGAAAGAACAAGTTGTTAATGAAATATCTAAACCAGCTAGAAAAAACTTTCATCGACGGCGTGCAATCATTAAGGGTTTAGATGGACTTAGCCACATGGATTTGACTGATCTTAGATAACATTCCAAAAACATTATTGGATACAAGTATATATTGGTAGTGATTGATTGTTTTTCAAAATTCCTTTGGACACAACCTTTCAAATCTAAATCTGCTAATGACGTAACATCTGCAATAAAAATAATGCCACAACAAAATCGTTATTCAAAGAATCTTCCATCTGATCAAGGAAAATGTTTTTCCAGTAGACAATTTGATGCTTTAATGAAAAAGTATGGAATTAATCATTATCATACAAATAGTGTGAAGAAAGCTTCAATTGCTGAGCGTGTAATTAGAACTCTAAAGAGTAGATTATATAAATTATTCACAATAAATGCTCCATATAACTGGATTAAAATACTTGATGGCGTTACTAAAGACTACAGTAATACACTACACAAAACGATAAAGATAAAACCTAATGAAGTAAATAAAGATAACAAACCAGAAATTCTACAGGCATCCTATAATAATTTGAAAAAATTCAGTGCTGGAAAATTCAAGAAAGACGATCTTGTTCGTATCAGCAAGATGAAACATTTATTCGACAAAGGTTATACACCCAATTGGACAACAGAAATATTTTAAATTATAGAAGTAAACAAAAGCAATCCTGTGACGTATTTATTGGAAGATTTACATTGTCAACCAATTAGTGGATGTTTTTATAAAGAAGAATTACAAAAGACCTATTATTATAGTATTTATTTGAGTGAACACGTATTTCGTCGTAAAGGACGTACGTTATTTGTAAAGAGGTTAGGATTTGACAGTGTTCGCAATAGTTGGATTGATGCGAAAGACATTACATAAGAATCATTCGTGTATTTATTTGTTTTGATATAATTGTAATTCAGATTGTATTTTTATATGCTTCAGTAATATATTGTTTACATATAAAATATACATATAAGCAAATAGTCAGTATTTTCAATTAATTATGACGGTGGAAAGAGTATATAAATTATGTAAATGTCTTCTCCAGAATCAATTATCAAGATGTTATTCTTCGTGTGCTTAAATCTGATTTTTGCAATAATTTCCACTATTAATGGAGAAATTAATACACACTAAAGAGGGGATAGATATATAAACTGATCACTCATTCGAAAATACTTTAGTCTAAAAAATGTTATTATTGTACAAAATAAGCAGATATATTAACGAGGTTGAGATCTTACTGTTGAATAAAAACGTGTGTATACTTGATAAATTTCAGCTACGAAATCAATTAGAAAGTGTTAGACCATATGAAGATATTATTGAAATCGAAAATGAACATGGAAAACATTTTGTAGATTGTATTTGGTCAAAAAGCAACAGAACTTGTGGACCAGATACTTGTCATTGCTTCCATATTCTTGTTAAATTGAACAACATCGAAAATTAGATTTTAGTAATTAGGGCTCAAAGTGTTGTTAAGTTGAAAAACATTCTTGATGCAGAAAATGCAGTTTGTTGTTAACTCCTCTTCAGTTGACTAAAATATTGTTCAAATTACCGACGTTTTATCGGAGCGATGAAGATTCGATAAATTAAATTATTTGTAATGAACATAAAATTAATAACATAAATGAATTAGATTTACATAATCATATATTTTAAATATATTGTAGTGGATGTCAATTACAAAGAAATTATGATCATTATACGTATGACAAACTTTTAATAATTAATAATTCTGTATTTATATATTAAATTGAATATCTTTTAATAAAATGAATTTTAGCAATTTTTATGGTTTTTTTCATTTCCTGAAAGATTAATTTTTTTTAATTTCACGTAAATTTGGTTAACTGTTATCAATTTTGTTCCCATTCTTCCTTTAAATTTGAATTTATTATCAATTTTATGTCTCGTTTTTTATAATACTTTTCTTTTGCTGCATTTAATATTTACAATGAATATGAGATTAACAATGAATTTCAGTAATTCTTGTGGTTTTGCATATCTTTTCGAGATTGATTTTCGTTAACTTTACGTAGATTTGATTAACTGGTTTCAGTTTTATTTTCCATTTTTTCTCGAATAATTCAATTTATTATAAATTTTATGTTTCATTTTTTTTATAATTCTTCTCTTTTCTTTACTGGATTATAAAAAGCAATGAATTTGAGAATTTTTTTATTAAGAAAACAACATTTTTAAGAACTATGAATTGTACACAAGTACCATTAATAACAGCTACAACAGCAACAACAACAACAAGGTCAGAAAATTAGGAAAATTTCTAATTTTTTATTAATATTTCAAAATTTATTTTTTCTTTTTTTAAGAGACACAAGCTTCTTATTTACAAAAACAAATAGACGCCCTTTACCAGCAGCTAACAAAACAGGCAAGACAAGAAGAAAACATAAAGAGTTAATATATTTTTGTACAAAACCATATGTTGAGTCTTCAACGTAAAATAGATGTTTAACGTCTTCGAAAAACTGATTTGTAGAATAAGGTCTCAAGATATCCACTAGATGATCAAAACAACTTTATAATAATAACTTTTTCCAAATTTTTCTATATTCTTCAATTTACTTTTTTATTATAATTCAAGTTTAATAGTTATATAATAATATAATCGTTAATATATTATTTCATTTTCATTATTTTTTATTTTATTATTTCTATGTTTTCTCAATTACCTTTTAATAGACGTCTTGAACAAATTTGCGTTATCTTCATTTCAAAAATGTTTAATAATTTAAACATTTTGGAATGATGACGAAAATTGGCTCATTACATCTATTAATTGTAAATAGAAAAAAAATTTAATAATGAATGGCCAACAACACTTAGTTGAACAAATTTTTAATTATTTTTATATTTTAAACTTTTTGCACGATCAAGCGTTTTGGTTTCTTTACTACAGCTGATTTGACAACGGTATGTTGTTTTTACTGCTGTTTACTGGTTGCTACGAGCATGTTTTTGAAAAAGGCCAAGGTAACGCATGTATGAAAGTAGCCTACTCATCTAATCATGAGACTACAACAAACTCAAAATTTTCGTTCTGTTTGTATTGTTTAAAATAAACTTGGTGGTACAAAATAATTGATCGTGCAAAAAATATCATTAGCATCACGAACGCTAAGAAAATTTACCCATCTCAGACAATATTGGAAACTGAGCGCAGCATTGTCTTCGATCGGTAAAATCTCCTTACCGTTCTTAATTCTTAACATACTATTAAATCTTTTTGTTATCGGGTAAAATAAAGTAAACAAATTATTGTATTTTTTTAAATTATGTTCTTTAAAAGGTTTTGTTCTTAAGAAACACAAATTATACAAATCAAATAATTTTATTCAACATTATCAATTCTCCAATGTCCTCATGCTCAAGCTGTGATTTTACCGTTTTCTATAAGTCTCTTATCATTAAAATAAAGAAACTTTATTACAATTTAGGGTGAATATTTTTGTAAGTTAGCTTTAAAGATGGACATAATTCCATGATATATTTTCTTTTTCTAAAGACAATCCCTAAAATCTTCAATACTTAAATTGTTAACAACAATTTTTTTCACTTCTTAAGCTTTTTCGATTAATTGTCCATCAATCACATTATTTGAATACATTTTTGATCGTAACCCAATAAATTCTTTCATAATTTTACTGTAGTTTTCATCCTTCATTAATTCAACAACTTTTTTATTTTTTCATTATATGGATTATCTTTTATGTATTCTGATGTATCAAAATAATTATCAAAATAATTTCTTATATCGGTATAAAAATCATCAGTATTTATAGTATAAATTAATGAATTAGTATCCATATAGTTCAAGAGTAATTAATTACCGTATTTTTGTTTCATATAATCTTATAGAAAATTATACATCAACAATTTTGATAAACTGCAGTATAGTTAATCCAACGTAAATCGGTTTATTATAGCAAGTTTTAACTCTATTTAATTAGATTGCTACTATGTTTGGTGTGAAGTGAGCTGCACCATGAAATTAAGATTAGCAATTAGTGCTCGAGCACCCAGTCGTTTTCCACGATTTTCCCATTCCGTTACTATTTGTACATATTTTCTCTTATAAACATTTTTCATCGTTTTACCATATACAGCATTATTGAGTAATTTGAAGCAATTTTTTTCTAAAGAATTGTTACCTAATGTTCGGTGATGTGTGTTGAGATCCATGTATTTCTCCAACCAACGGGATTGTTTAAATCGTAAACAACGATGAATCTTTTTGATTTTCAAACCATGTCTCAAACATTGTTGTAAATTCTTATGATGAATGATGTATTTACTTTTATCTGTTAAATCGATAATCCATCTTGGAAATTTTGAATGTTTAGTTATTTTATTCTCTGCACAAAACGGCAAATCATTATGTTCATCATGTAGATGTTCAGGATATTCTAAGTCAACCTCAAAAACATAACCGATATCAGATTCTTCTGGGATACTCACTATGTCAATTGATTCAACATCTTCAACCCACAGAAATCACCCGTAGGGTTGTGGTTGGACATTGCCCAACCGTATAAATTATTTGCGTCCCAATATGTTAAATATGTACTAGGTTTCAAATGATCATAATCCTTTATATACTTGTTATTAGCAATTGTATGTCTATGTGAGCACTGTGTTACACCACCTCTAACATCCCGACGTATAAACGTGTGCATATCTATGTCTGTTAAAAGCTTTATTTCAATTTCAGTATACTTTAAGGCTCCCCTAACGCTAAATTTTTCCATAAGAGTAAATTTATTTCCGGTTTTACTGTCAGAATTTTTAATTTGAAGAAAAGATTACCAGTTGTAAATGTTGAGCACATTTATACCGAGAGCCGCTAACCTATTATTTTTCAAAATATTATATCAAATTTGAAAAAAGCGGTAAATTGTGAAATACCAATTTCCGGGATTACGTTTCTAAATTTAATTTTTTAAAAATGTATTTTACATCATTTTTAGAGGAGATAAATAGAAGGGACAATTAATATCTAGTTTTTTTATTAGTCCTATCGTTTTCCCACAATTGCAATTTAAAGAAAATAAAAACAGCAACTATTGAAAGAAAATTTGCCCTGAAATTAGCGCTACTCCGTGAGGATGAGATGGATGTAGAAGATAGAAGGACCAATCAGCGTTTGAAGAAATGTAAGGGAATACACTTCAGTAGTATTGCCAAGTTGAACATAATTTTTAAAATTGTTTACCGTGTAATTCATGTATTTATTTTGGAATATGAAAATCTTACAACAAATATACAATTAATGTTATAGTAATATAAAAAATGGAAATGAAGCTTTTATTTGAATTGTTGAGCAGATATTTTCAATTTTTTTCTTATACAATTTCACAAATTTGTAGGTACCAGTGAGCTTGGCAACACTGAGTTTACTAGACTGTTTTCCCAAACTTGAACTGAATGAAGTTGATGATACTCAGTGTTGGAAATTAAAACCTTTTTTATTTTATTTTATCAAACATTGGTTCTCTATTATAATAAGCCAATAATTTCATTAATAAAAAAAGGAAATGGAATTTGTTTAGATTTAAAAATTGTTTCTATATACATATACATATAACCTCATTGATTAATTAATTGCTACATTTATTGATTCATTCATTTAATTTTAAACAGTTTAGATAAAACCGATTAGGGCTTTGAAAAAGATTCTACAGGGGATGTATGTCCTTTATAGTTATTATTCGGAATGAGACGAAGGCACGTATGAATGAAATAGAGATATATGATTACAAGCTTGTAACAAAATTCAACCCTCTGGTACCTGAATCATTGCTTTCACTTTTATTGAGAACTACAAAATTTTAAAGTATTCCTATGGTGAAGCTACTATTTCTCTGCTTTTTCAATATTTTTCCATTCCGTCTAACTTGACTTATGCTTACAACAATTAATTATTTTGGCAGGGCAAATATAAATTTTATACTACAAACTTCACAGAAACATTTTGTTAGATATACCAAAGAATGTACATATCTATAGAATCGTACATTATAAATGTACCGTAAATTACAACAACCAAACAGTTTCTTTTTCAAATACATATGCAAAACAACAAAATTTTGAATTATGCCAAATTATTGTTTTTTTACGTAAACATTATACTGAAAGGAATAACTGCAGATATCAAGTTTTGTATTTGAATAATAATTATTAATCATTATAAATAAAAACAATAGGAACCTAAAGTTTTAGATTTAGACTTGATGTTTGATTGTATTCAATCAATTTATCTTATGTGGTAGTCTCACATGTTTAGATACATTGTAATATCTATAGACGCGAATTTCCGTGGAAATGAATTGAAGTTTACAAACATCTGTAAATTGATAAGAACATTTTCTTCAGTGAATAATTTTAGTATTTGTGTCTCATAATCAGTTTATTCAGGGAACCAAGAACACCAAGCTACTAGAACGTACCCACAGAAATTATTAACCATAGAAATAAGATATTTTATAATAGTTTCCAGATGTGGAGAAAGGCGCATCTTTTGTAAAACAGGTAATTTTACATGGAATTCCCACTATTTACTGTTACAAAATCAAAATTTTAAGAAATCTCAAATGAAAATTAATGTAATGCAAAAAGTAAATGAGAAAGAAAATAATAGTTGCAACATCATAAAGAAGTCAAAAAATAGAAAACTATTTTGCACTTGCATACTATGGTCCATTCAATTGTTCTGTAATTCAGCATTTAATTGATTTTTACGCATACAAAATGATAAGAGTCGAAACGGAAAGCAGCATACAGGGTTTTTAGAAAGTCCTGAATAACGACCTATCACAGACGTAAGGAAAATTTGAAATTATTAGCTCATCATACCGAAAGATTCTAATGCAAAACAGATGTTTTTTGAGTCATGTTTATTACAACTTCATATATCAAACACTTCGATTCGTCTGCTATAGGAGAACGCATGCTTTTCAAGTTTCGACAAATGATTTTACAATTTTCATTTGCTTGTACTGTTTGTTATTGATTACTTTTCAATTTTAGATAATTTTCATTTGTAAATATTTTGTGTTATTTTGTCTTATATTGTGCCATTTGCAGCTTATTTTGTTTCTTCTGTATTTTTTGCATTATTTCATTTCATTTTTGCTTATTTCAATTTCTTTTGTATTATTTTGTCTTATATTTAAAAATATTCATAGTTTAGCGTATTTTAAATTTATCTTATTTCGGCAAACATATACTACAGGAAATTGTAGAAAAAAAAAGCATAAAAATTTCCTTTCCCTTTCGTTGTCCCTTTAGGATACTTGTTTTTTCTCTGTCTCTTTTCTCTTTCATTCTCTTTCGTTGTATTTCTCTAGGCCGTTTTCCGACATTCCCCTCTTTAGTAGGGATAGATTTTTGAACAATATGGGTTGCCTATTTAATAAGATGGAACATTCGGACAGACGAGCTGACGCGCCAATACTTGTTTATTTGAACACGTGAGGGAAGCCTTAAAATTGTATCCCAAGATAATCCAGGTGCCGTATAATAATGATATGGATAATAATAATCAATATTTTGAAATGCTTTTCTTAAACCTTGAAAAATTTCCGTTAATAGTAAAACGTCGGTAATCAAATATAATTTTAAATATTCCCATAAGTTTACACAGTTAAATTTTTTCCATGTTCTTGGGCATGTCGATGGTTTTTATTTGAACAATTTTTCATTAAAAATTTACCGTAAATTTTTTTTTGGTGGTAGTGCAGGTTCTTCTAAACGTTCCCAACATTCTAAACGTTACCAATGTTCATATGCTAAAACACTTTTTCTTATCATTAATTTAAACTGTTCATTATTATTAAAAACACTTTTTAACTTATGAAAATCATCAGGTGTTATATTTTGTGTTAAAACCGTCTAAATTTGATGACATGAATCTGAACGAGTTTAGAAATCTTAGTTCAATTGTTTCTGTTTCTGTTTCACTTAGTGAAATGCTTTTTCATAAGGACACATACAGTTCTTTATTTAGACGTTTGAAATTAATACAATAATCAATTCGCTGTCGAGCTCTAATTATCCAGAAATTTTCTCTAATTTTTGTCATCGTTGCATTTATACCTCCATGAGCTGTATCGTAATGTGCCTTCCATATCACCTTCTCTGTAAACTATGAATTATTAGGTAAAATTATTGAATGTCTTGTTTTGTAAGGTGAATCGGCTTCTTGTAATATTCTTCCCAATCGTATTAACCCAAAAGAATCCAAAAACGGAGTTAGTGTTAATATCGTTGAAGTTCTATTGATGACAGTTTTCTTAGTTAGATCTGTTATTTCGGTTTGAAAGGCTTCTTTCTGGATAATTCAGATTCAATAATTTTTGGCAGTTTGCAATTCGTCGATAGTTAAGCGTTTAATTAATTTAGATTTCTTAGGTCTTAGCGAATTAGTGATGAATCGCAAAACATATGCCGTGAGACGCATTATTTTCATGTAATCACTGTATTTCTCTAATGCAAATATTGCAGTTTCATTTCGTTCAAGAGTTTTCTCTTCTGTGGGAAGCAGAAATGCTGATATGTTAGCTCATCTTTGGGCCAATTTGCGGGACTATTTTGCAACAAGCCCGGACCATGTTTCCACTGCTGCGATTCTAGTAATTTTCTGCCTTGAATTCCTCTGGTTAACAAATCAGCCGGATTTTCGTTACCAGGGCAGTGTTTCCATTCTCCTTTAGATATATCTTGAATTTCACTGACACGATTTGAATGGTTTCCATTTGTTAACCTTCCCTCGTATCCAGTAAAGAGCAATTTTTGAATCATCCCACAAGTATATTCTCTAAGGCGTTAATTTTAGATTATTCAATATATACATTTGCAATCTTGACGCACATAAGGCTGCTGTTAAATTTGTCGCCTTGAATTTTTTCCATCAAAAAAATAACATTGTGTGAGTTTTTGACTGACTTGAGAACAAGAAAGATTATTGTTGAAATCATTAACGATATTTTTTACAATTATCTTCTCAAAAAATTAGGTTAGTCTTTGTTTTGTTATGCTTCTCCGTACTAACATACTGTTGAACGTGTGCATATATTAGATCCATCCAATAGGAATTTTGTAACAATCTTCCACTTAATGGTAATTATTAAAGTATATATGTTTACCATAATTTCCTTTATATAAAAATTACCTTAAAGCACCTATTCAAAAATAATCCCTACTGAATTTTGAATATGACTTTTTCTTGTCTTGTTACATAATCCTATCATAATAATCAACGGCACTTCATTCGAGTTCTTTCTATAGTAGCAAATGTTTTTAATTTTCTTTTTGTACAGACGGGTTTTTACTTGTGGTTTAAACAGTGGTCTTCTTTTCTAATTTGCTTATATTAAAGTTTGTAAGTGCTGATTCCAATAAAAACTAAGCATTGAGAAAACAAACAGTAAATTTGAAAGTTTTTTCTTATAATTTAGCTTAGGACTTTCTATATTGTACGGTAGTTCTGACGTCACCGCTCCGAACTATAACACAAGTGTGCGATCTGCAGTTGCAACCCGATCTCTCCGTAGAAACTAACATATGTATATGTTTATTCGTTGCGCTTGTAATACTCTCATCATTCAATGTAGTTAATAATGTAGGAGAGCGAGGTCACGTACAATAAACAACGAGTCCATTGTAGTCGATATTTACTCATTTTACACTACCGTCCCATAAGCGGATCATGTAGGTTTAAATACGATATGTATGTGAATAGACAAAACCAAATCAATGTTAAAAAAAAATTAAAACTTCAAAATAATAATATAAACTAGAAAAAAAGTATAAAATTATCAAAAATTAGCTACAATTAAAAAAAATTGATTATTTGAAAATAAAATTATAATTGTTAATATTCAATTTATAAGAGCAAAGGCCATGAGTATCTCTTCACCTGTGTTCCTATGTGTTTATATGTGCAACAACATCTAATGAGATCATGAAGAGGCGGACATACCATTACCAGGGTAGGTAAAAATTATTGAAGTACATTGTAGAACATAAGCAACTACAAAACGGTTAGTCGAGTTATTCGATTCAAATAAAACAATGAACAAAAACAGTCTCGCGCATTAGAGATATATTACTGATTAAATATTTCTCTAAATTAGAAGAGGAAAATCTCAAACTCCGATCAGATACAAATTTTAAAAAAATTATTCGTATTAACTTTTTGTGCTAGTTTTATTGTCAATATGTCTATCTAAACAATTAATATTTTGATTGATTGATAATTGATAATTAATATTTTATTGTCAAAATAGTTTGTATTCATTATACAAGGTAAATTTTATCCCTGATTATGATAAAACTCCAACGTGTATAAACTCAATTAATACTTAACCTTAATTTAATAAATGTACAATATTTGATATTTCCTAGATTACATTTTTCTTCTTTTGAATTGAATTTTTGAACATTGGAAAATATTAAGTATGGCCGTACTGAAGTAACTATACTTCATTTAGTTATCATTGCATTTACAGTTAGATTCGGAAGTCGCGAACGTCTATGGCGTGAATTAAAAGTAGTTACATAATCCTAAGCTTACTTATAAAATTATATTTTTGATTTTTCCTATAAAATTATGTGATTGCTGAAAAATAAAGAAAATGCAAATAAAGGACTGGTTATGTGCTTCTAAGAACTTTCGAAGCAAATTTCATCATTTTTTATCATATTTTTCTTATCATGCTTTTCTTTTTCTAGTCACTTTTGTGATTAGATATAACTGAGCAGAATCACCATCTTACCAGCCTTAGATGCAACGCGACAATCTTCTGCATACAACATAGGCGTACGTGACTTTCGATTCGTACTGTAATTTCAATTATTGAAACGATGGACAGTTTCTCGAACATAATCGAGTTCTTTTATATAGTATATACGATAAACTTATTATTTACAAAAAGTAAATTGAAATTCTCAATATTAAGAATATGAAATAGAATATTATTTATTCAAAGAAGAACGTTTATTCAAAGATAAAATTATTAACGCAATGAATATCTTAGATTATATATTTTATTTGTTTAATTAAATTTAATCTGTAAATATTAAACAGTGGGAGTGGTTGATTCAATCCCCGCTCGTTGACTTAAACTTTTTATATGTTATATGTACATGGTTATCATTTAATTAATCATTCGATTAGTACTTCTAATCTGTTTATCTGTAAAGTTAAATTTTTTATTGAAAAAAAATAGTAAACAATTAGAAGAAACGTTACAGTTGATATGCATTGTAAGTAGTTTTACAGGACTCGTCAAATCAGCATTTTTTACCCTATTAAACTGACAAACTGAAACAAATACATTAATTTATCGTAAACGGAAAATCTGCGAATTGTTCATTTCTATGTTATCTATCACCCAGTTCACATTGTGCTATACATATTGTTATCAAACATACATATTGTGACTGAAAAATAAACAATCAATCAATAAAATCACCTTGGTCTAAAAATCACTGTTGTTTCTCTGTAACATTCGCTTATGATAATACCGGAGGAAGGTGACCAATATAACCAATGTCTGCTGAGAGATCTTCTGATGATCACGCGATCATCTGATGATCGATATATGGAAAGGGGCAGAGTCCGAACCAACGCCCCGGTGACGGACTCGGTTCTCAATTATATAATCCGGCGACACCTTAATTCTATAGATCAGTCCAGTTCAGATCAGTGCAATTGTCGCCTTGTGTCAACAATATAGAACAAACTTGTAATCCATGGCTTTCAATGACCAAGTCGAAAAATAACTCCGGCATTTTATCCACAATTTATGCTCACTATACGTTTATTATGATAAAAAAGTCTCAATAATTTGGAATACATATGAAAAATTGAATTGAACGACAATATTGTAAACCAAACTAGTAATTACAAATATAAAAAACTGGATGGGAATATTTTAAACAATATTTTAAGCAATTGGCACAAATATAAAATACTGAATGTATTCTTCAATTCTATTTTAGCCTTAGTTTTTAGGATTGCGTTTTTGGTTTGAACATATTTTATTATTAAAAGCAATAAAAGTTGTTAGTTCCTTACTTTTACTATTTGCACAATGTAAAACTTGAAAATTTAACGAAAGTGAAAAACCTAAAAATTATTAATACTTACCAAAAAGAGCAGTAAATGCAGTTGGATTTATTGCAATGTTACCGCGAGTTCTTTTTGCAGACAGAAGTTTTAAATATTTACCATATATTTGGTCGAATATGTCGGTAAAAAACGGTTTTCAATTTTTATCTTTATAAGCTAATTCCACGGCCAACATTATACTCTTACTGAGATAGCATTTTGAAATTAGATAAACTTCGGCCTGAAGATTCATTGAACATTTTTATTAAATGTAGAATATTTTTTGAAGTATTTACATTTTCTTTGGACTGTGTTAATATTGCCGCAGTCATCTACAAATGATTAAAGGAAGTTAGAAACCATAATGTTATCCTCTTTTAAAATTCTAATAAAATACCTCACATATCTTCTAAGAAACAGTAACTCATTGTTGATTTAAAGAATATATCGTCGATTGTAGTAAAATGTTTTCCATTTCTATTGCTTCTGATGTTACTGTAAACATAAAGAACATATGTTAATGATGAACAAAAACGAATGTTCTGAATTTTTACCGTTAGGTATATAAGTAAATTGTGAACTGGATGGTTCGTTTTTTTTCATAAACATTATCTTCATTAATTAAATTGTTTGTGGATAACTCGTCATCATCTTCTTCAATCAAATTCCATTTGTCATCGCCTTTATCATCGCTTTGGACATCATCTGTACAATTGATACCATTTTCATTATCACTATCATAGAGTTCATCGTTGCTAAAATTGGAAATATTCTTATTGTTAGTATTTTCGTAATTTACAAATTCTCCTTGTTCAATTAATTCGGCAGACCGTTTAGATAAAGATAGTACGGTGGGTGCTGATTTTTAACCATCGTTATACGAGGACATGTATTTAATTCCATTTTGATTTTCTTTTTTGCTTTTAATAAATTGTTAGTCGTTGTAGACATCATTTTCTTGCGCTTTTGATCAAAATTTTCAAAAATTGTATTACGATCCATCAATTGTTTTTGTTTTTGGGCATGTGCTGTTTTTTTTTGTTTATCTGAAACCTTTTTATTTTTTACAAAATTTGAATTTTCTACCCGCACTTTCTTAAGGAACACTTTTTGCTACAAATCTAGAATTTCTCCAGAATTTTCACCGACACTTGGCTTTTCAAGTTCTCCTTGATTATCTAAAATTGAACAAAAAAATTGCGATCAATGAAATTGATTATAATAGGAAAAAATTGTTTGTTTGCTGTTATTTAACACGTTCAGTCCGACGTGAATCACCGGTGGTTCACAGGCACTGCTACCATCTGACGGCGTGAATCACCGATTACTACACCTCGTTTGCTCCGTATGACGGCGTGAACCACCGGTAGTCTACACATAGTTTGCAATGGAATAATGAAACAAACAAGCGCTGCCAGACGAATAAACAACAGATAATCTTGAGTGTCTCCACTGTGCAAATCAAATTCACTTCGAAGTTACGGGATTAATTTGTAAGAGATTTTGAAATATTATACAGTGTAAAATTCTGTAGTATCAATCTACATCTTACATTTCATGTCTCCAGAGATGTATTGAATTTTTGACCAACGTTTGTGAATTCTAGCTTCTCATTTGAAAATTTGAATGGAAAAATAGTAGCGCCTGTAGCGAGGAAGAATGTAGGGAGGCAAATTATAAATGCACATTTATAAATGCACATTTTTACGATTTGTAACAAAATCCGAAAATTATTACAAGGGTCAATTCGTAATTTTATTTTGCAACCTAAGCCACTAATGAAACATTTGGAGATTGCAACAGTGCTCGGGACCTACCTAAAGTATGATATAAAGACGGACATTGCTATCCATCGTCATTGACCGCGGTGATTATCTAAGATTATTTTCGACTATTAAAGAGTTCTTTGTTATATGTTTCGTCTTTATATACAATGACATTAAAAACAAATTCGTGTTAGTCTCAGTTTTCTCATTCTTTGTAATTTCTTTTTTATTTTCTGAATTTCTGTACTCATTACTTTTTCTCAAATCTTCTTTTCTCTGTTTACCATTATTTTCTCCTTTCGTCGGTACTTTATTCTTTTTCTAAGTGTCCATCGATATTCAGAATTTCTTTCGCGAACTTTTTGGGCATTTGTTTCTACAATATCCATATTTTTCCTACCAACCTGCTTTTAGTTAGAGCTTTCGACATTATTTATTTTATTATTATGATACTTTGCTTTCTTTGCCATATTTATTTGATCACAAGACTTTCTTTTCACTCTCGACCCTATAAATTGCATTTATAAGTGACACTTTTTTACTTCATTTGAATAGATAATTATACAACCAATTTTTCCTATGTCACTCGGTGCGCAAAGAATCACTTTCCACCCTTGTAATAAAATTTTTATACAAGTTTTACAAGAAGTGGAATACAATTATGAATAATAATGGCAAAACAAAGTTTAATTAATTTTCAGTTTGTCAATTATGAATAGATAATTCTATTTTCTGCCATCGTAATAAAATATTCTACAGGGTTATTTATTTTCGGCATTATTTAAGATATCTCATATAAGAAGTGATGGATAAATGAAGATAATACATTCTCGTGCTAATTTTTTTGAGCTTAATTGAAAGACTTACTTTGATTTTAATTACATTCAGTTGCTTTTTGGTTATTCAACTGTTTTCATTTTTTTAAATAGGATCTATACTAAATTTATGAATAATTATATTACTTATTTTTTTCTGATTTCAAATAATAATAATTTGTTATACTTATTTTGAAAATATAGTTATTATGAAAAAAGAAATATTAACACGTTCAGCCCGGCGTAAACCACCGGTGGTTCACATGTATTGCATTCATCTGACGGCGTGAATCACCAGTGGTCCACACCTAGTTTGCTATGAAATAGTGAAACAACGAAGCGCCGCCACACGTATAAACAACTGATAATCTCGAACCCTCCAACCATACGTACTTCGAAAATATGCGTCGGGCTGAACGTGTTACAAAAATTTCTCACATGTACAAATTTAGAATTTTTATCCAAAATAAGCATAGAGTGCTATAAAACAATTGCACCTATCGTTTGTCACATTTTGATTAATTTTGTTTTTATTAGTAATTATAGTAAAACTTTACCATTAAAAAAAATATACTACACTCTTTTTGAAGAAACTTATTTTCTGATCTTATAATGGAAAATACCGTCTTTAAATATTTTTGATTAAAATAGACATTACTTTTTATGCACACACAAAATGGCATCTTACGACTACCCAATCCCTAATTATATAAATAAAAAAATTTTAGTTCACTTACCGCCTATGTGGATTGTGAAATTATAATTATACATTAATTCATCCATTCTAATAAATTAATTTACACAATAAAGGACACCAAAAAGTTCAGTGAACGTTTTCCCAAAAACAATGATGCAAAAATTACCGCCGAAATTAAAATACTCTATTCATTCACGGAATATAAGATTTTGTGAAAAAAAATCTCATTAGTTTTCTGTAGAGGTACAAAATTTGAAAATAACCAATAACGGAGCAAAACGTCATTAGATTAATCACAAGATAATTTTAAATATAGGGGAAAACAAATAAAAATTCAAAATTCAAAAAGTATTGATGATGAAAAGTTTGTCATAGGAAATGTTAATGCCGTTCAACGTAAACTTTTTCTGGTTTTCCAATTGTGTAAAGAAAAATATACCACTCTATTTAAAATAAGAAAGATATTACCATCTAAAAATTATCTGAAAGAAAAATTTATTTCAGCCAAACGCTGAAAGACAATTCAATTCAATAAAATTTATTAAAAAAATATAATATTTATACTACTAGAGTTCTTAATTTTAATTATTCAAACGCAGTATTCTTTGAAAAATTATTGTTTCAAGCAAACATTACAAAATCAGCATTTCCTGAAAAAGTCAAAATTGTTGAAGAAGTATTTTATGGTAGACCATAGGTCACTTTACAAAAATCCCATTCAATTTAAACATAAAATCTGAATACACAATAAAAAAATACACATTCCACCCACCACTTTCAAAACAGGTGTACTGAACGGGAATTGAACTTAACGCTAAATACGTCACATTTGCGACGTCTGACAATTTTCCCAATTCACTATGAATCAACTTGAAATTTTAGCAGTAATACATTTCATAAAATAGTAGCTGGAAAACATTTATCTTTAATCTTTTGCTTTAAAGAACATCGCACACGATGGTTGTCGTTTCGGACATAAAACACATACCCTTTCGATTTGTGATGTCAAATTGATATGTCATCTTGAATGTTTTCCAATCAACACCCTCCCCCTTCTGCCCTCGTGGTCCGATTGGCACCTAACACTAATCAACTTGAACAGCCACCAAAAAGTTTGTGCTGACCAAAATTTGAACTCAATCGGTGAAACCGTTTTTGAGTATTTGTTTTAAGAAACGACAGACGCACGTACACACACACACACACACAGATATCATGCTAAAAACTTCAAAAACTTGTTCAGAGGACCTCAAAACGTAAAGATCTGGTGAAATCTCGAATTCGAAATTTTGGCCCGAAACTAGTAACTTCCCTATCCTCTGGTCGGAGAAGTTAAAAATGAAACCAAAAAAAGCAACATCTGTTTTGCATTAGAATTTTTCGGTATGGTAAGGAATCGTACAACATAGTCCCAGATCTTCCTTAACTCTGTAGTATGTAGTTTGAAAAATATTTGTGTCATCCTTACAATTAGTACTTGTACGAACGTTTCTTGATCGACTTCCAAATGGTTTACGAGGTTTAAATTTAGATAAGGTGTTCTCTTGGGATTACTCTATAGAACTTAGAATTGCTTTTCGAATCAATCCATATTATGAATTGCAAGAAGGATTACTTAGGTGTGTAAATATATTGGTCAGCATTTCAAAAAATTAATTTATGCTTCTTTCGAATAGAAATCTTGCGGCAATTTAATTAGAAAAGGTATTTGAGCCTGAGAAAAAATTTGGCTAAATTTGTTTGATACAATAATGGATGGAATATTTCATCAGTTAATTGGCTTATTTGTTAAAATTATTTGTACGTGCGGCGTGATAATTTGGATTTTTCAAAGTTGACGGCGGAAGTAAAGTAAATTCTACAAATTATGCATACGGCCAAATCAAGTAAAACTGGGCTTTCGGAAAAATGAAATTGCGTAATTGATTTCATTTAATGCGATTTACCCCATATTTTTAATAAGAGAAGAATGATGATTCGATTAGGAGACTGTAACTTATATGCTGATATCATCAACTTCCTCTTAAAATTCTTACTGTTTTAATTAATTTGTCAATTCCTTTCACTCTTTCTTCGAAAATTTTTAGAAATTCCAGATTACGAAAGTGGTAATTGAGACATTCAAATTCAATGTGGTCAACTAAACCGTCAAACAAAATTCTAAACAATAATTTCTCACAGAAATGCATAATTTTTTCTCCTCAAATGTCTAATTTTAGCCTTGTATTCGCGACAGATTTGAGTTGCAAATTTTGCAGTTGAGCTCTCAACACAAAACGTTTCACATAAGATCAAAATTTCCAAGAAACTGTTAGCTCGAGGACACAAAAACACTATTGAACTGAAACATGCAAGGAAGACATTCAATTATAATCAAAATTAGAAACTATAATATGCAATACTCTCTTTGAGATGATGATAAAGCTAGGAATCTGTTTTCTTGAAATGCCTATGTAGCTCTAATGATAAAAATTGCAGTAAAGGGAATCGATAACAGCAGTTTCCAAATTTTCCAACGGTGCAACTTCAAAAGGCTCTCTGTATAAGTTTTTTCTAATATTTTCATGATAGAGAATCAATAAAAAACTAGCAAAGGCATTGGGAATGTATAAACAATAAACCCAAGTTTATTATTTTAATTGTCTTCTTTATAACAAACGATCTTCTCAACAATGAAGCTCATCACATCAAACGATGACTGGCAAGTACTAGTATATGATCGGGTCTTTGAACATCTGTTAAAAGGGTCAACATCATTAAATGCGAGATTTTCTGATGGCAAATGTCACCCTTCATGATAAAGTCCCTTATGTTGACTTGATTTCATGAAATTTTCAAGAAAATCCTTACGTTTGAATCTACATTTTGGGTAAACTATAATGAAAATTGAAACAACGCGAATGTTTTCTCATCCAATTTATATCAGTCTCACTTGTTTTTTGCACACTACACAAAGTTACAATGCTAGACACTATCTTTTTTTCTTTAGAATTAGAAAAAATAAATAATTTGAATTAAGTCAACTTCTTATTACGTTTATTAACAAATTTATTGCAGGACTAGTTTTGTGTTAATCACATCCTCAGTTGCATCTGATATAAAAGAATAGAAAGGCTCAATTGAAAAGAATTCTCGAAAAATAACAAACTGAAATACAAAAATGAAAAAACGAAATAACTTACGTCAAATATTAAAAACCACAACGACACAAAAAATATATCGAATGTTAAAATGAAATTGTTAAGATAAATTCTTTTCACAGAGCCAAAATAAAATTTGATCCGTTATTTGACATTAATAATAATAAAGACAAAAATCAAAATAATCAATACAAATCCTTTAAATATAATAAAATATCCAAACAAATTTTCCCTTTATTACATAAATATAACATTTTACCTGCCTTTAAATCTAATAAAACCATATATTCACTACTAAAAAATAATACGAAAAAAGATCACAAATTAGATTGTTCAGGTGTATACAAAATTAAATGTGATGATTGTGATTGTTGCTATATTGGTGAATCCGGTAGAAGTGTAAAAACAAGAATTAACGAACATCGAAAGTATCCAACATCCACCTTCTATCAACATATCACTTCCTCCGGACACCGATCTGGCGATGATAATAACATAGAATTGTTACATAGATGTTGTAAGCGGCGAAGGCTCATTCTACTTGAATCTTTAGAAATTTATAAAAATAAAAAACTTAACTCAAATCTTTTAAACGATCAAATTGAACTGAGCTTCACACCCCTTTTTTCATATCTTAAAAATGTTTAATACATTTGAAGATTATGTAAATTATTCTAGTGGTTTTTCTGTTAACTGATTTAATTTATTTTAATGTTTAAATATTTCACTATTCCAAAGATTAATATAAGTTGAAAAAAGACTTTCAGAGGAATTCAAAAAACGTCACTATCGATAACCAACAAGTTTTAATGTTGTTCTTGTATTTTCGATCGAAATCACTCTATTCTAACATGCGCTTAGGTGAACAGTTTTCAGTGAACAAATTTTCAAAAGATTTTTTTCAATAATTTTCTAAATTTTCTATTTTGTACATTCAATAACTTATTAATCAAAAGTATCTATTAATTAAGTATTAACGCTTGTATATTTCGATTTTTCGAATACTTTGTATTTTGAAAAGAATTTATCTTAACAATTTCATTTTAACATTCGATATATTTTTTGTGTCGTTGTGGTTTTAATATTTGACGTAAGTTATTTCGTTTTTTCATTTTTGTATTTTGGTTTGTTATTTTTCGAGAATTTTTTCCAATTGAGCCTTTCTATTCTTTTATATCAGGTGCAGCTGAGGATGGGGCTAACCTGAAACTAGTCCTGCAATAAATTTGTTAATAAACGTAATAAGAAGTTGACTTAATTCAAATTATTTATTTTTTCTAATTCTAAAACTCAACTCTTATTTTGTCCAACATACAACAAGACTATCTTTTTTATTAAAAACGTTGCTTTTTGCCTTTTTTGGAAAATCCAGTCAATTTTCACAGAAAACTTTTACGTCCGACGAAGCCGTATTATAATTGTCATCTTAATTAAGTAGACTGCATTGAATATTCAATACCGTTTTCTCAAATATTTATATCGAATTGTCTTATAGAGAATACATGTAATTAAATAAAGACTACGGAACGCGGTCCCAAGCTCTTAAACAATAATTATAACAATGATTGCTAAAAGATTGTGTTGTTTTCAAAAAATTATTTTTGCGGTATTGTCAATAAAGTTGTTGAGGGTGAAGAGTAACAATTGTAGTTTTAACCGGCAAAAATATAAGATTCTGAGTGGCGGTTTCCTATTTGTCCATGGGACTACGATGACCGAAAACCAATTTTTGAAGTAAACACCTCTTCTAACTTCTAACAGTTTTTCTTTTGTTTTTCAAAATATTGATACTAATCTGATTTACAGATGAATGTTTAACAAGATGTGTGTTTCGCATTTTTGTACATTTTATGAACAGCTTTTATTTTACAGCGTTGATCAACGATTCATCCGGAAGCTGATACAAAAGCCTAGGGGAATGCGAAGGTTTTTCTTTTTTGATATTTTGAAATGTACCAGAATTTTCGCGGAAAATTCGAGTTGAGTTTCTGGCACTTTTTTTGCTTATAAAAATTAATTATTCTGCTTGAAAATACATACGGTTCAGTAGATAACTTTGTCCTCTTTCAAATTTTTCTCTATTTATGTAAAAAATGATGATTTTCTTGACGACTCTTGAGTAGATGTTCTGCGTCATTATTTTGCCTAGATGGTTCGTCTTACACGTATGTTGTGTATTCACAAACCCCACCTACAAGAGGGTAACCTATAAGGGTTGTTTACCCCCACTTAGTTTTAGAATTTTTCCGTTAGAAAAGCAGTTGTAAGAAAAACAGGACTGCTACAAACATTGTCCAGTTTAGACGTACTTTTAAAACCAATAAAGCAGCGTTCAAACAAATTTTCTGTGTTTCATGGAAAACATGAAATTTATCTTTATGTTCCACATTACATAGCAAACATAAATTTGGTCCTTCGAACCGGATATACACATCATTATACAACACCACATTATCACATCGTTATACAACACCATCAAAATTCAATAATCACCAGTGTTCTACAATTCATCCATGGTCGACATTAACAGGTAAGTGCACTAGGTTTTATTCCTACCTATCCTGAAATTCGATAATCAAATTCGTTCCTCCACTTTTACCATTGTTTATCAAGCTTACGTCAGTGAATTTTATTTCATTTGTTCTGTTTATTGTTGTCTCAAAATGAGTTCAGCTGAGGACTTTAAATCGCTAAAGGGCAAACGCGGTAAAATCAAATGTCGTCTCACAAGGTTCGTCACATTTTTCGAAGGTTTAAACAGAGAAACAAACGTCAAATTAATTAAAGCCCGTTTAAAAGGTGTTGAATCGTGCTATTCGGATTTTGAAAACGTACATTCACAAATCGAACTCATAGATCCTACGCAGGCGACGGAAAATGAACTCGCGGAATTTGAAAACGCGTACAATAAAACAATTAGTGAGGCTAATTTATTCATTGAAAGGTCACAAAACAAACCGGTAGTTACCTCAGTAACAAATCCAGGTAATGATATTGAAGTAAAACTTCCCGACATTCAGTTGCCCACGTTCACTAGTTTGTTCACGGAATAGATTACTTTTAGAGACACCTTTCAATCTCTTATTCATAAGAATAACAAACTCAACAACATTCAGAAATTCCATCACTTGAAAAGTGCCGTCAAGGACACCGCATTACAAACCATAGAGCATCTTAATTTATCAGACAGCAACTATATCGCGGCATAGAGTTTATTAACAACGCGATTCGAGAATGTTCGAATAAATACACAGCACCATGTCAGAGGAATTTTCTCTTTATCATCAATGAATAAAGACGCGAAATCACTAAGAAACCTATTGCTCGGTCTGACGTCAAACATTAGAATCAATCCAACGTCATGTCGAACATTGGGACGACCTATTAGTATTTTTAATTACAACAAAATTTGTTTCTCAAACAAACATTGCCTGGAAAAATACATTAATGACAACGCCTCCCACAATACAGGAGTTAACAGTCTTTCTGACCCAACGGTGTCAAACCTTAGAATCACTGGAAATCAACAATACATACAATAAATCATCCACGAACCATACGAACACTCATTTCAAATATCAAAAGGGCTCGCAAGGCACGACTTCTTCTCATGTGAGTAGTAATCAATCCACCCCTACATGTCTCATTTGTAAACAACAACACAAAATATATCATTGCAACACTTTCTTAGATCTTCCAATTGATCAACGCATTATACAAGTCAAAAAATTCAATTTGTGTCAAAATTGTTTGCGCACCGGACATGTAGCCGAGAAATGTGTATCGGGCAATTGCAAAAACATGTCACAACAAACATAATTCTTTATTGCATATCGAAAAGCAAGAAACGCGTCCAACAGAAACCGCGATTAGCAACATTTGTGATAACGGAACTTATAGCAGTGTTTTACTACCGACAGCATCAATTTACATTTTTGACAAAACCAACCAACCACATTCTTGTCGTGGTTTGCAAAATAACTTCATAACCGCTAAGCTGTGCAAAAGATTAATGCTTAGTTTTAAATCAAATAACATCTGCCATACCATCTACCAACCTACATGTTTTCAAAACCGGTAATTCCAAAGAATATAAACAATGGCCGATCCTAAGTTTAATAGTTCATCAGAAATTGATATATTATTAGAAATATTTTAGAATTTATTACGCCCTACAAAAGTAGAAACGTCCGACAAGTTATATTTTTACGACACTCAATTTGGATTTTTTAGTAGGTGGTAAAGCAAGTAATACAAAGAACAATACAATTTGTCATGTAGCCGTTGATGGATTAAATAAACAGTTTTCACGATTTTGGGAATTAGAAAGTTTTGAACAGGAACGACTGTAGACAACAGACGAAAAGATGTGCGAAAGACATTTTAAACAGCACACAGTTCGAGAACACAGTGGGAGATTTATGGTTAAATTGCCCTTTTTTCAATATCCGCCCAATTTAGGCACCAGTAAGTCGACCGCTATAAAACGTTTCATATCTTTAGAAAACAAGTTTAAGAAAGACAAAATTCTTGAACAAGATTGTAAAAAGTTTATAGACGAGTATGAATCACTTGGTCATTTAGAACCTGTATCTGCATTTGAACTTTCTAAAATCAATCCTCTAGAATCTTATTACATGGCACATCACGCGGTATTCAAAATTTCTGGCACCACTCGTTTGCGCGTAGTTTTCGATGGTTCGTGTCCAACTTCCAATAACAAAAGCCTTAATGATAATTTATACACTGGGCCAGATCTGCAACAAGAACTGTTTTCTATGCTAGTTCGTTTTCGCATTCATCGTATTGTCATTTCTGCGGACATTGCCAAAATGTACCAACAAATCTTAGTTCACCCAGAACATCAAAATTATCAACTAATATTATGGCGAAATCAAAGTCACCAACCTATCGAAACGTATAAATTAAAAATGATTACATGCGGCTTATGATCATCCCCGTATCTGGCAATTAGGTGCTTGCATGAATTGGCAACTTCTATTTCCGACAGATTTCCAGAAACATACAAAATAATTTTAAACGATTTTTATGTGGATGACATGCTCACCGGAACAGACACGGTTGAAAATGCATTGAAAATTCGAGAAGAAGTCACAACCATGTTGTCAGAAGGCGGCTTTGTGATGAAATGCATTCCTCAAACCAATCAATTTCGTTAGATATGCAATCACCAAACAAAACGTTAGGTGTTCACTGGGACTGTCAAACCGATTCCATAAAATACTTTGTCAATTCTGATCATGCAAAAGAACCAACCTCAAAACATAATATTCTGAGTGTTATTGCAAGGTTATTACGATCCTCTAGGTTTAGTTAGTCCGGTTACGGTTGTGGCCAAGATAATTTTACAACAAATTTTGTTTCTACAAATTGATTGGGATGAGCATTTGCCATCACAATTACAATTGGATTGGACGTCATTTTTAACAACTTTCACAGACCTAAAATCTTTTGATAATTTCTCGAAAGGTAATTAGCGATCATACATACACACGTGCGGAAATTCACGGGTTCAGAAACAGTAGTCAAAGGGCTTACGGAGCATGCGTATATCTCAGAACTATTGATATTAATGGGCGAGTAACTTCCAATCTATTATGCGCGAAGGGTAAAGTAGCACCGTTACAAACCCTGACAATCCCAAGATTAGATCTTTCGGCGGCTGTACTACTATCCAAATTAGTGAACAAAATAAAACAAACCATAAACATAACAATAGATCAATGTTTTTATTGGTCAGATTCAACTATTGTCTTATGTTGGATTAAAATGCAACCACAATTATTAAAGACCTTTGTGGCTAATCGTGTATCTCAAATTCAACAAATCACAAAACCACACGAATGGCGTCATGTTAATACTCTAGATAATCCAGCAGACATTTTATCGCAAGGTACTACTCCCGATTAACTAATTGCTAATTCACTTTGGTAGCATGGGCCAAACTTTCTATTGAATAACGAAATCGATTGGGTTAACGATCAAAATAACTTAACCTTACCCGTACTACTCGTTGATTTACCTGACGTAAAGGCCACATGCTGTGTAACCACAATAGATAATCACCATATGTACTCCGACTTGTTAACAAAATTTTCGTCATTACCCAAATTAATTCGCATATCAGCTTATATTTTACGCTTCACAAATAACCTTCAAATTTCAAAACCAAAATTGTCTGGCAATCTGACAGTTAGAGAAATTAATAATGCCCATTATACCATTATTAAACTTACACAAGAAACAAGCATTTTTTAACGATATTCATCACCTCAACACACACGGTGAACTTACAAAAACTAGCAAATTATTATTCCTTAATTCATTTTTGGATATAAACCAATTGCTGCGTGTTGGTGGTAGGTTAGAAAACGCCGCGATCAGTAATGATGGAAAACATCAATTTGTGTTACCTCAAAATCATCATATTACGAAACTTATCATAAGCTCTATGATATTCAACATTTACACGTGGGTTGTCAAGCACTAATTTTTGCTTTAACGCCAAAAATACTGGATCATTGCATGTCGCAGTGCCGTTCGCCGAACTATTTTTAAATGTACTAAATGTTTCAAAATTAAACCAACGTCAATAGATCAACTAATGGAAAATTTACCCTGAGAGCGTGTAACGGTCCAGATCATTTACAAACACAGCAATCGATTACGCGGGACCCGTAGTATTAAAAAACGGACATGGACGTACAAACGAAACACTAAAACCTAAATCGCAATATTCGTTTGTTTGACACATTAAAAAAGAATTTTACAGAACGTATTATTGAATTACGAAAAAATTCTATACCGTATTAACACTGACGGAAGCTTGCCTAAATTCAAGACCCTTCACTCCCTTGTCCATCTGACCTTAGTGCACTAACACCGGGTCATTTTCTGATTGGAGAGTCATTGACAGCGCCAATTCAACCCAACCTTATCTGTTGCTTGAAAAACTACGGCAACATTTTTGGAAACGGTGGTCCCAAGAATATCTCCATAATTTGCAACAACGGGGAAAATGGAACAAGGCCAAAGAGCTGCCCCCCATTAGGTCATTAGTCTTACTTCAAGAAGACAATATACCACCACAACACTGGGTGCTTGGGCGAATCCAAGAACATCATCCGGAGCTGATGGATTGACAAGATCTATTACCGTCAAAACAGTGCGCGGAGTGTTTAAACGGGCTTTGACCAAAGTCTGTCCGTTAACTCTGGACAATATAACGAACTAATTATATGTATCTATGAAATTGTACAGGTGCATTTTTTTGTGCATGATCATCATTTCTTTGATTGAAAGAGCTTCTTTCAAGGGGAGAGAATGTTGTGTATTCACAAACCCCACCTACAAGAGGGTAGCCAATAAGGGTTGTTTAGCCCCACTTAGTTGTAGGATATTTCCGTTAGAAAAACAGTTGTAAGAAAAACAGAACTGCTACAAACATTGTCCAGTTTAGACGTATTTTTAAAACCAATAAAGCAGCGTTCAAACAAATTTTCTGTGTTTCATGGAAAACCTGAAATTTATCTTTATGTTCCACATTACATCGCGAACAACGTATATAGTGCGGATATGCAAAATCAAAAAATTCGCCAATTTGCTCTTTCTACGTGTAAGGAGGGTTACCTTGCTTGAAAATACACAAACAAAGGGACTGGATTTTCATCCTATTTTCTTCGAGAAATCAACAATTTTTGCATTTTTTGCAATCATGGGCCAATCAGAAAAGAGAAAATCATCTACCGAGCCATGTGCATTTTAATGCAAAGTATTTTATTTAAAAAATGAAAACAAGACCTGCAAAGTCTCTAAGGTTTTTCCGCAATAATTCAGGCAAATTTCAAAGGATCAAATATATCTTTCTGCCTTGTACTGCGCCTTTTTATGAGCTTTCGAATGAAGAGTTGATCAATGCTTAAGATAAAGTTGTAGAAAAAAACTTGTTGTAGATTACAGAAGCTTTCTTAATTTTCTAGAAAAACCAACTGGAGAATTGGGAAATTTCTAGAAGATTTGAAGAGAAGTTATTATTTGCCATACATAAATTTTTGAAAAATAATCAACTAAGACTAATGTATAGTATATAAGAAAATGTAAGAAATTGTATAAAATCACCATAAACATTATGTTAGATTTTTGTCTGTAATTCAAATTTGTATCAACATTTCGATAAATGAGTAGTACCGTAAGAAGGTACCTGAAATGTTCTTTTCTATTTCTATTTCGGTTATCGTAGCTTAAATAATGAAAGATTGAAAGTATCGGTTTAAATCTTGAACGAAAGCCGATCATAAAATATAATTACTTCTAAAACATGAAATATTAACGTAATGAATAGAGAAACATTTAAAAAGAATCAGGTATGAGTTTACGTTAACATTTAATTTATTGGTCAATTAATATTGTTTCGTCAGTTTTAACATCGGTGATTCCTTGCATTGCTTTTGTTATTGCAGTTACATCTTTTAGCGATAGCACTTGAAGAACTTGAGGATCCTCAATATTTAAACTTTGTATCATCATCGAAAGTCTTGCTGAACCAGTGGGGGATACTGTTAATGCTACCACATAATCACTGTTACTTAGTTCCACATGAAAATTAACAGAATTATTTTGTATTATACAATTTTACTAAATAAGATATCTGTGATAGAGGAAGTACAAGCGTGATACAAACATTTCCATCACAATTTGAATAACGATGTGGAGTATTTGCCACCATATTAGTATTACACATTTACAGCCGTTACCGGAATTGTTATAACGCTACTGTGTGTGCCTGCCAAAAACGGGAATAAGAACAGTTGAAAAGCGATCAAATTAAAAGCTAAAAAGGGTGCTTCCTGGCCATGTCCACTTTTATTCGTTAAGAGAATTTACCCTTCAGAATTCAATGTCGCCACTTTTGCTAAATGTAGTTTAACTACTTCTCCTAGTAATCAACTTTCAGTTATTGCTTGTAATATATGATCTGATGTACTCTCACCTTACTCCGTTTGTTCCTATATATATCAACAATTATTTGTTTTGTAATATTTTATTTGTTCATTTATTAGATATATCGTTGACGTCCTTGGACTTGCGCCGTTGTTCCATTAGGTAATAATTATTGAATTATTTTGATATACTTGGATGATACTAACTGTACCATCAGAATTTGTAATTGGGTGCAGGATAGAAAGGTTATATTGTGTTGTCATCTGCAACAGATTCTTCAGTCTAAATCACTGTTATCTTTGAACTCAAATATTGGAAAAGGAAATTTATTGAAATTTAAACGAAAATTAAAGCACATTATATGGATTTCTAATGTGTGACGCAAATTCATTTATTTCAGAGATTTTAACCCAAATATTCTATCATATATACAGGAGATTTTCATTTAATAGTATATACTTTAAATAGCAACTTCCGTTTTTTGACCAATGAAATACCATTTCGACGCGATTCAATTTTCGTAATTTATTGACAAGTTTCTGACCATATTGCGACCGGTTACACATTTCAAATGACCCAATATGTTTCGAAGATCCTTCTAACATTGTTTCTTCTTGTGTTTCTCTACTTTTTTTCACAAATATGTAGATGGCATCCTTGAGTCATTCTGAATCATAGGCTGTATTGTTCTATGTCAAATCGTCAATAATAAGTTGACATCGTGTCAAAACTTAACAACGCCAACAAAGTGAAACTAACAGGAAATCAAAATGTTGTGAATCTTTTACATTGTCTAGTTTTGACACTTTTTATTATTTGGCAATGTACGGTGCGTCCAAACCTAAGCCACCATTATTGAAAAAAACACAATAATAATACCGCAATTTAAAAAGCTTACAAAAGTTTCAAGGTACAAAGCCAAGCTAAACAGGCATAACATAGATCAACTAAAAGAAGATTATAAGTTGAAAAGAAATAAATAATATTAACCTCGACAACACTTATATTAAGATTGATTTCACACATACCACTATCTGAGCTATGGCCAGCAGGGCCGATGCAAACCTGCGTCGATAAAACTCATACATAATCAGGCGAGGTAGAAGAAAATTTGGTGTGACTCGTTAAATTTTATCTGTATTTTTGGAGTAAATACTATTCCAGGGGAAGACTTATTTAAAATCCCAACCAATGTATTAAAAAAGGCGTTTGATGTTGCTGTTGCATTTGCTTTTTTGTTTGTTTTGCAAATACGGGCAAAATATATTCTGTGAACCATGGAATTGAAAACAATTGAAAATTTTTAGTCTTAAAGCATGTATCCACGAGATCTTAAAAGACTAATTAAAACAAAGATTATATAAATTAAAAACAATTTTAAAATAGAATCTTTTGTTTTTCAACTTCACTTGTAGCATCCATCCTAACGTTGGCTCGAAGCAATTCTTACGGCCACCATGGTGATCTTTTTAAATTTTGTCCTCATCCTGGTTTATCTCTGCCAGTTCAAAATTTTAGCATTATAAGTATAAATTCTAGCAATTGTACCTGTGTCATTTTCTCACAAGCTTTGGTATATCATCTATAATTAGTTGTGGTAATTCGAATAATGATGGATCATCATGTTCAGGTAGTGGTGCTTGATGAACTAATACATTTTCTAATTCTTCCAAGATTTTACCACGCAAATTCTCCATTACATTTTGTAATGGTTTTGCACTGAATACTTTATAGCTAACATTTCGGTTGGCCGGAGTTGCAACAAAACACAACTTGTTGACCAACACTGACCGCAAATTTGTCAAAGGTTCTTTAATTTGTAATTGAATTATTTTTCTATGAAGCATTATTTTAATAGAATTACTTTTAATTTTCTAAGTAATCTATTTTGTTTGCGTTTTAATTGATCTGTTTGTTTCAAAAGAATGTGTTCTTTTATGTTTTTTTTAGCTGAAACAATAGCAGCAGCTGCAGCTACATCTACTAAACTTGTATCAAAGATGTTCTATTTAATTTCTATTTGAAAAGTGAGTGATATATTTGAAGGCTGCTTTTTCGATCTTTTATTCTAGATCAGTAGCATCAAAAAATTGCAGCCCTAAAAGTAAATGACTCTGGGCAAAGTTCACGCAAGACTCCACCTACAGTGATGTCCCATTTTGCTATATAGACAAATTATTCAAATATATTGTAAAATAATTTAAAAATTAAGACAGGAGAAATAACCACGTTTTTTTAACCGACGTAAAAATTTTTTATAATTTATTGAAAACTAGTTTCGGCTAAGAAGCCATCATCAGTTCCAAACGTCAATATTGAAAAAGTAACGATATGAGAGAAAATTTTTTGATTACAATGATCTTTAAGACAAGATGCAACCTGTTATTAAATGTGACAGAATCAATTTAATTAGAACAATATTATCACTATCAATCGAATAAAATTAGAAAAATCTTAGTATTTTGAAAAGTCGACCACTCTACTGTAACGAGATGTTAAATATCATCTCGTTACAGTAGAGTGGTCGATTTTTTCAAAAACTAAGGTTTTTCTAATATTATTTATACAATGATCTTTAAGACAAGATGCAACCTGTTATTAAATGAGACAGAATCAATTTAATTAGAACAATATTGTCACTATCAATCGAATAAAATTAGAAAAATCTTAGTATTTGAAAAAATTGACCACTCTACTGTAACGAGATGTTATTTAGCAACAAGTTTTTTTCCACAGTTTTTATCTTACAGCATTGATCAACCCCTCATTGAAAAGCTAATACAAAGGCGAATTGCAAAATAGAGCCCTTTTTTTGAAATTTTGAAAATTGCCTGAGTTAT
This sequence comes from Mylabris phalerata, assembly GCA_020740385.1. NCBI lineage: Eukaryota > Metazoa > Arthropoda > Insecta > Coleoptera > Meloidae > Mylabris > Mylabris phalerata. Next base: position 168,915 of record JAJEOX010000096.1, on the reverse strand, counting down.
CGCAGAAAAACTAACAGGATTTTCTAGCGTTGTTTTCATTTATTAGAATTAATTATTTTAATTTGAAATACATTTTACATTTTAAATAAACATTTCATTGTTCAATATTATTATTACCTTTTAATTTAAATAATATTTTATTTTTTAACATCTGTTTTATATATTCATAATTTACATGACCCAATCGCTTATGCCAAATTTTAAAATCCTGATATCTTTCTTTGTTTGTTTACACAATGCTACAAAATTTAGCTTGTCATATAAAATATATAAATTATTTCTTTTGAAAAATTTACATACCACTTTACCATTAATCTTTTTAATTGTAGCAGTGTTTTTGGTAAATAAGACAGTACATTCTTTACTAGTAGCCTTACTTAGAGATAAAAAAGTTTTTAATTCAGGTACATACAAGGTACCAGTTAATTCAATTTTTCCAAATTTAGTATTTAATATAAGAGTACCAATTCCTTCAGAATTTATTTTCTTATTGTTTGCTTATATTATTGATTCATTTATATTTTTATCCATAAATTATTTTTTTTGTTTCCTTGAGTATACATAGCAGCTTGTTTACTTGTTTTGTATAGCAATTTTTCGATATGTGTCCAATTTTACCATATTTAGGACATTTAACTGGTTTTTTCTTCATTTTATAATTTTTGTCATTTTTTACAACCAACACTTGTTCATTTTCTTCAACTTCATCATTATTCTTATTTATTCTTCTTTTCTCTTCTTCTAAATTTTTACTTTTAAATTCTCAAATTTTGGTAATTCATCTCGAATATCCTTGCTACGACGAAGTTTTCATATGTATTTGATAGACTACATAACATTATAATTGATAAAATTCCTTCTTCCAAATTAATTTTTAATTCATTTAATTTCTCAACAATTTGAGTTAATTTATTTACATGCTCATAAGCACTTTTGCCCTCTACTAATTTCAAATTTAATTAATTTTTAAATAATGTAACCTTCTGAGCAAGTCCACTTAAACGAAACACGTTTGATAATGTATCACATGCCTCCTTGGCTCTATTACAGTTCTTTACATGAAGGTAGTAATGAAGGTTTTATACACAGAAGTCGAAAAGCTAAAGCTTCTTGATCTTTCTTGTTTTTATTTGATTTTTGTTCATCATTAGCATCTTCTATTTTAAAAGAACTTGATATTGTCTCATCCAAATCATGAGTCATAAACACACTTCTCATTTGAACTTTCCATATTTCATAATTATTTTCATCAAGTTTCTCAATATTAAACATGTTGTTTGCCATAATATTTTAGTATCAACAAAATTTTAAATAAATTTTTCTCTTCCAAAATTAAATAATTTCAAAACCACTGACTTTTCAATATGAACCACGCTCTGCTACCATATTAGTAGGATAAATTCATATAAGTGGTGATTTATTTATTAAATTTTAATTGAAAGAAAAAGTAATAATTAATTCTGCTACAATTCTTTCTATTTACTATCCATAACTACTGTTGTTATCACCACAACTCATAAGCCACTACTTCTCAATTTTTTCTAAACCCAACTAAATTATCATACAATTAGTTCATTGTAATATACCAATAGCATGTTTGTTAGACGATAACAGAAAAATGATTTGGTGAGAAATGACATCGTTACATGCGCTAGGTACTTTGATTATAAAGTTAACAAATTTATGATATTTTTGAAGCAGGAAAATAGCATTTTTGGTGAACATACAGTTTTGGACAGTTATGAGAATGTAGAATTTTAACAGAGAGAATCGCCGCACGAATATATTTTTTTGTGGCTTGACAATTGTCCTGTTTATGATGCTGAAGATTCAAATAGTATCCAGGAGTGTGAGAATTTTAAGGACAAATTCATAAGTTGTCGACTAAATAAAGATGAATCGTATGTAAAACTACAGTTTCATAAACATACATATACGTGTTATAAAAAATAGAGTTGAAAGAAAATGCAGATTTAATTTTCCAATGCTTGTCATGAAGAACACAACAATTTTTCAACCTTTACCAAAAGAATATCAAAAGGAAGAGCTGAAAATTGCTCTGGAGGAAATTAACAAATTGATGGAAGATTTGTATAAAAATCCAAAATTAATTAGTTTTGAAGAAATTTTGCAACAATTGGAAATTGACGAAAACACTTACAAAAAAACACTAAGAATAAATCTCCAACGTTTTCATGTGTCTCTAAAAAGAACTAGCTTAGAGGTTGGTGTCAACTGTTACAATAAAGACATTCTACATTAGTTTGAGTCTTATATTTATTTGCAGTTTTTTGTGGATAAGTACGGTGTAGCGTCGTATATGATAAATTATGTTAATAAAATTGAAAAAGGTTTATCTAGGCTATTACGAATGGCAGCAGAAGATGTTAGTAATGGTAATATCAGTATCAAGGACAAATTTAGAAAAATTACGAATTCTTTCTTGAATAGTAATTTAATGTCCGCCCTGGAGTCAGCATATCACTGTTTATCACTTCCTTTGTCCAAAAGAATGAGAACGGATTATCACATCAACACGAGCCGAGATCTGAACGAGTGCAAAAGCTCAAATCCAAAAAAAATTAGCTATGTTGCCAGAAGTTTCAACAGAAATATTTGTTGGAAATATTTTGTCAAAATACAGTTCAAGGACAAGTAATCTTGAGAATGTTTGTTTAGCAGATTTTGTGGTCAATTATTAGATTAGGAAAGTTATTGACGCCCATGAAAGGCAGGAAGGTGATAATAGTGATAATGAAGTTACCGTGGAAAATACAAATAAGATAAGAGAAAAAGCAGCAATTATTAGATATTGTAGATACAAATATGATCGAGATAGTGTATTTTACTGTAGAGAACAAATAGTGTTGTTTTTGCCATGGCGTAATGAGGAAAGAGATTTAGAAAATGTTGATATTTTGAGAAAGTATGTAGATAATCGAAATATTATTGAAATGAACAAAAAAGTTATTGCGTGATTGAAAATGAAGCACTAGGACAGTGTTTGGAAGATGTGGAAAACCTAAATGAAAAAGATGATTAAAGTTGTGTTGAAGACAAAATGCCTGCAAATGTCCAAATTGACACTTTGCAACAAGGTAAAATTGAAAATGTGGGAAATAACGAGAAAACAATGTCAACAGATTCACATCTCCACAAAGAATATCGGAATGTGAAATATTTGATTCAATGCGAAGACTAAATCCTGAACAAAAACAATTTGCTATGCACGTTTTAAATTGTTTTAGAACGGGTAAAATACCATTAAAATTGTTTTTAAGTGGATCGGCTGGTGTTGGAAAAAGTATGGTCATCAGCACCATTTTCCAGCTAATAACGCATTAATTTGATAATTTACCGGTAATGAAAAAGGACACAAATACGTTTTACTATGCGCTTCATCAAGAAAAGCCGCATTTCTGATTCAAAGAGTAACTCTGCATACAGCGTTCGCTTTACCTATTGTTCAGTTCGGAGGAAATACGGCAGAATTATCTGCCGATATAGCAAACACCATCAGAGGAAAACTGTTTCACTTGAGACGATTGATCATTGATGAAATATCAATGGTCGGTAGTACTTTTTTCAGTAGAATTGAAACAAGATTGAGGCAAATATTTGGTGTTAACGAATCGTTTGGTCGTATTTCGGTCATTGTTGTAGGAGATCTAAATCAACTACCACCAGTATTAGATTCACCAGTTTATAAAGTATCGAAAAAAAAACAAAATGTCTATATTTTTTTATCCAAATCCGTTGTGGGAAGAGTTTAGGTACTACGAATTAACAAAAATAATGCAACAGAAAGACGAAGTAGAATTTATCGAAGCCTTAAACAATCTTGCAGCAGGTAAGTTGAGCAATTAAAATATTAATGTCTTCCGCTCTAGAGAAGTTGAGAAGAATTGTGTTTCAAACGATGCTATTCGTTTATACTTTGATAACAATAATGTTGATGAATATAATAAAAAGAAAATTGATAGTGTTCAAGAAGAATTCATTGTTTCTCTTGCAGAAGATATTATTATAAGTGAAATGGAAGCAGGATCAAAAAGAGAGCTTTGGAATCATTAAAGCACAAAGAAGTGAGTGATACTAGTGGTTTACCATATAAACTACTGTTGAAAGTAGACAATAAGTATATGTCTACGGTTAACGTTGATGTAGAAGATGGTATTGTCAATGGGGCTTTCGGAACATTGAAAATGATAACATTCAAACCAAACACAAAAGAGCCACATCGTTTGTGGTTTGATTTTCCTTCCACGAGAGTTGGTAATAAAGCAAGGTTGCTGTATAAAAATCTGATGAGTGCTCAAAATATCGACAGAACGTGGACACCAATTGATAAATTGTCAATAATATCGGCAATAACAAATAAATTGAAACATCAAACAGTTCGGAAACAATTTCCGATTATTCCTGCCGAAGCGCAGATCATTCATAAAAGTCAAGGACAAACAAATGGAAACGTATGGTTTGATTTTAGGGCAACCACAACTCTCAATGAAGCGTTGCTATACGTGGCACTGAGTAGAGTTACAAAATTGTCGGGGTTCTTTATTTTGGGCACATTCAAACCACTTAAACAATGTAAGGGCGAGAGAACTGTTTCTAAAGAATTAGCGAGATTGAATACTGAGAAGAAACTGAAATTGTGTTTTGACATTTTGAATGAAAAATATTGCATTAATACAATCTGTCAGAATGTGGATACACTTCAATCAAAAATTAATCTAATACAATCAGATGAATGGTACAGCAAAGGTGATATTATCATTTTTGCAGAGACATTGACAAAAATGTACGATGTGGTTCAATTTGAAACGTTTAATGTTCTGTTTCGGTCAGATATAACCAATGACTTATCACGTGGTCTTGTATGATTCTCAAGGAAAACATCTTGTGTGCAAATCAAAAATATGAGACATCTATTGCATATATATGACAGAGGAAGCGTAGAATTTTTAAACTTTTTAATAAACAGTTAATACGATTTGATTACAGGATATAAATCTACTCGAATAATTAACTTTGAATTTTCAAAATATTTAGAAAACATCTTAACAGCTGATATTTCGAAGCATTTGTTAGTAATGTGTGATTCTAACTTTAACGTTTTTAAAGATGACAAAACGAGAGTTCTTTAAAAATAAATTATGATTTCTCTTTATAACTTAACATCACAGTTACCTTCTAAAGCGGTCACAACAAACTTAGAAACACAAATTGATGTCATATTTTCTAATATTGAGTATATGCGATCTGGTGTATATGAGACTTATTTCACTGACCATAAACCCATATTTTCGAAAATATTCGTTTGCGATGAATACATACACATAGACATAAAGCAGAACAACATCGATATCAAAAAGATAGTTGAGACAAATTTTATGGATAGCGCAAACGTATTTGCCAAGAGACATAAAAAACAAGCAATTTGGATAACGCTGTCAACCTAGTGCAATTTGTAGATCTTGACGAGAAAAATAATGCAGATAGAACAGTTGAATCTGTAGATTTAGAGAAGGGAACTAATGAAAATGTTGTAAATCGTCGCGTTAATCATATCAACCAAATTCTAGCTAAGAAATGTTATTTGGAATGCGAACACATTGAAATATTCCATGAATTATTACAAGTTATTTCGAACAACGAGTTTCAACCTAAATCATTTTACTTCATCAAATACCAAATGCAATTGAACCGGTTTCGCTAGATCGAGACCACATTCAGATCATGTTTATAGATTTGAACAGCGACGTTGGACACTGGATCTGAACATATTATAAAAAAGAAAACTGGGAAATTCCACATTTATGATAGTGCTAGTCTGTTCAATTCAAATAGCACAGCGGGAACGTTTTTAAAGGTTCAACAACAAAACAATTAATACGATTGTGGTGCGTTTGCCATAGCATTTGTTACAACTTTGTATTTAGGACAAGATACAGTAGGGAAAGAATATGAAATAAAGAAAATGGGGAAACATCTAGTACAGATGTTGGAAACCATGAGTATTGGAGCGTTTCCTGAAAAAAAAAAACGAATAAAAGCAATAATTAACGTTGGCGATTCAAAAATTGAAACTGGTGACAGAAAAATTGAAATTTCAGACCTATACCGGACGGATCGGCTGCTGAACAAAATAAAAAATAGAAAAATCATTGCCTATGCCGGACCGATAGGCCACTGAAAGAAATAGAAAAATAGAAACATTAAAGCCTATGCCAGACAAATTGGCTGCTAAAAAAAATGGAAAAATAGAAAAATCCTAGCCTATGCAGGACAGTTTGGCAGCTAAAAAAATTGAAAAATTGAAAAATCAAAGCCTATGCCGGAGAGATCGGCTACTGAACAAAATTTAAAAATAGAAAAATCAAAGCCTATGCCGGACATATCGGCTGCAAAAAATAAATAAAGAAATAGAAAATACAAAAATCCTAGCCAATGCCGGGCAGATCGGCTGCTGAACAAAATAGAAAAATAGAAAAATCCTAGCCTATGCCGGACAGATCGGCTGCTGAAAAAAATTGAAAAATAGAAAAATCAAAGACTATGCCGGACAGATCGGCTGCTGAACAAAATAGAAAAGAAAAATCCTAGTTTATGCCGGACAGATTGGCTACTAAAAAAATTGAAAAATTGAAAAATCCTAACCTATGCCAGACAGATCGGCTGCTAAAAAAAATGAAAAATAGAAAAATCCGAGCCTATGCCGGACAGATCGGCTGCTGAAAAAATTGAAAATAGAAAAATCAAAGGACTATGCCGGACAGATCGGCTGCTGAACAAAAGAGAAAAGAAAAATCCTAATTTATGCCAGACAGATCGGCTGCTAAAAAAATTGAAAAATTGAAAAATCCTAACCTATGCCAGACAGATCGGCTGCTAAAAAAAATGAAAAATAGAAAAATCCTAGCCTATGCCGCACAGATCGGCTGCTGTAGGAAATAGAAAAATTCATGACGAAGAATAAAAAAAATGTAAGTAGCTGTTATTTTATAGAAAAAATTTTGGTTAGGACTGAGAGAAAAAGGCGTAGATGCGGAAACCTCTTGAGCTCTCAAGGCTAGTATGTTTCCATTTTTGAAATAATAAATTTGAAATTATTTTTAAATTTTTATATAGGAATTAGTACTGATAATGAATTGTTTATACAGGGTGACCGAAAAGTTCCGCATAATACAAATAACTTTTTTATTTATCAAAATTTTGAAAAACGCCGAGACATGTAACTTTTTATTTTTTTATTATTTTTTTGTGGCTGAGTCAAAATGACTACCAGTTACCATCGCAAAGAAATGGCATCATCATCAATTTTTTAAAATTAGAACCCCCATTTTTTAATTTTTTTTCTGGAAGAACATATTTTTATGCGTTCAGACATGTAAAAGTTGCAGGGAAATAAATAAGAAAATTTTCGAGAAAAAAATTGTTAATATTTTCAAGATTTTCAGTCATCACACTTGCCATGCATTAGCATAGTATACGAAAAACGCTATATCTCTGAATAAGCATTACAAGCATTGATTTACTAATGGATCAAGTTAGCATAGGTTGAAAATTTGACATAATTACTGACAAACATGGCGGATGTAATTGTCAAAAGTAAAAATGAGAAATTTGAATAATTGTTAGCAATGGAGATGATACAAGCCATTAAATAAATCAAAAAAACTTCAATTTTATTCCGCCCTTCATCTCCATTGCTAGAAATTATCCACATGTCTCATTTTATTTTTGACAATTTAATCCGCCATGTTTGTCTATAATTATGCCAAATTTTCTACCTATGCCTACTTGATCCTTTAGTAAATCAATGCTTGTAATGCTTATTCAGACATATTGCGTTTTTCGTATATTATGCTGACGCATGGCAATTGTGATGATTGAAAGTCTTGAAAACTTGAACAATTTTTTTCTCGAAAATTTTTACATGTCTAAACGCAGAAAAATATGTTCTTCCATAAAGAAAATTCAAAAATTTGGTTTCTAATTTAAAAAAATTAATGGTGGCGCCCTTTCTTTGCAATGGTAACTGGTAGAGTCGTTTTGACTCAGCCAAAAAAATATTATAAAAAAATAAAAAGTTAAATGTTACGGCGTTTTTCGGAATTTTGTTAAATAAAGAAGTTATTTGCATTAAGCTGAACCTTTCGGTCACAGTGTATAGCAGTGTATTTCATGCACTTTTTCAAAAATATGGAATCCATATAATGATGATAGTCTGCACTGCCCTTTTCCACTTTGAAGGTGCGTCCAATATTTGGTATTAAACCGGTATTATTGACGGCAAGAAGAACGATATATCTTGTTGAAAATAACATAATAAGAATTTTTCTTGAGTATTAGTCAAACAAGATAGAAAAATTCTTGGCAAAGAAGGAAAGAAAAGAAATTGTAAGTAGCTGTTCTTTTGCAGAAAATTTTTACGTTGCACTCTAATTCACTTTTAGCGTGGATGATACCGCGTGGTTAGGACAGAGAAAAAAGGTGTGGATACAGGAATCTCTTGAGCTGCCAAGGTTGGTATGTTTCCATTATTTACATAATAAATTTGAAATAATTTTGAAATTTTTATACAGGAATTAGAACTGATAATGGATTGTTTATATAGCAGTGTATTTTATGCAGGTATCCACTTTTTCAAAAATATGGAATCCATATAATGATGATAGTCTACACTGCCTTTTATCACTTTGAAGTTGCACCAATATTTGGTATTAAGCCGTTAATATTGACGGCAAGAATATCGATATATCTTGTTGAAAATAACATATTAAGAATTTTTCTCGAGTATTAGTTAAACAAAATAGAAAAATTCTTGGCAAAGAAGAAAAGAAAAGAAATTGTAAGTAGCTGTTCTTTTGCAGAAAATTTTTATGTTTCTCTCCAATTCACTTTTAGGATGGATGATACCGCGTGGTTAGGACTGAGAGAAAAGGCGTGGATACGGGAACCTCTTGAGCTCTCAAGGCTGGTACGTTTCCATTATTGAAATAATAAATTTGAAATTATTTTTAAATTTTTATACCGGAATTAGTACTGAAAATGGATTGTTTATATGACAGTGTATTTGATGCACTTTTTCAAAATATGGAATCTATATAATGCACTGCCCTTTTCCACTTTGAAGATGAGTCCAATATTTGGTAGTAAACCGCTAATATTGACGGCAAAAGTAACGATATTTTTCTTAAGTATTAGTGAATGATAATATAGAACTTCCGTATCCGTGACTACGTTTTACGGAACGAATGTCATTTTCCTGCCAAGACTTCCTTACGGATTCATTTTAATATACTCATGTTTCATCTGATAAAATTAAATCTCATTTAATATATATATATATATATATATATATATATATATATATATATATATATACATTTTCCATGTATCTGTTTAAAAATTTTGCCTCAAGTTTTCGCACATAAATATTTCCAATTAAAAAACGCTTTTTATTATCTTTTGTTTAAAAAAAAAACAACCGCTTTCATTAACTAAGCCAGACTTGTTTTTATCTCAGGTAACAGGTATAACAATATCTCTAGTAACAAGTATAAAAATTACACACAAATGAGCAGGACTATAAAGGCCAGCGCACATTAAGCTGGGTCGCAACGCAACGGGAAGCATCGCAATATTCCGCCGGTTATCGTTTCAATGTATTTCATATGAACCATCGCAAATCTGTGCAGGATCACAGCGGGACGGATCGGGCCGCATCGACGGATCGCTCGGTAGGCGCGTGCATTTTTGCTACTCGACCGGCCGTCATAGCGTGCGATAGACAAACGGATTGTAAGGATCCATCTTTGACTAATTACAAAATGGTTTAAAGTTTAAAATAATTAATAGGTTAAGCAGTCTATAATGACTACTGTTCAACGGTCAATGAGAGAAAAATTCAATGCAGCCTGCCTGACAAGGATGTAATGTGCGCTGTAGCATTTTTGCGATGCGGCCTGTTGCGGCCTCGTGCGGCAATAGTTTGCGCTGGCCTTAATAGAGCAAAGTGGTGAATAAATTTAGCAAGGCCTTAGTAAGAGCATTGTCGGAGATGTAGAAATATAATCGCGTGACGAGCTTCAATGATACCAATTTACTTGTGTAGCTTGAAAAATCAAAATGTGATGTAAACTTAGTAATTTTAATTTTCTCAAGCTTGTCAGTAGCTACCAAAAAAGTAGAATCTTTTATTGACAATAAGAGATTCGACTTTTTTATTGAATTTAATTGAATGCTAATAAAGGAAACTACTTTTGTATTTTAATGAATCACAAGTACTTTCACAAAGTCAAAGACTACTGCGAAGAGAAATAGCGTGGCAAACATGGTATATCACATAAAGTACAATCCTGCTACGTTACATTAATAGGCGCATCTACTCATTCAAATGCGATAAATTTGTGCACTGAATTGCCGGTGACCAGTAATTACTAATCTGAGGGATCGTGTACCAGCCTTAGATTCCGCGCGACAATCGTCTGCGTACAGCATAGACGTACGTAACTTATGTTTCCTACTATAATTTCAATTGAATATTTTTACATTACTTTGTTGTATTTGTGCAAGTACTTGAACTCACTCGCACCTCTAGTGAAAATCCAGTAAGACAGGGGCAAAAATCAGCTACAGTGAACCGCTCGTTTATTGTTTGTGAAGTCGCCGCTCATTTCATTAACTACGTTGACTGATTATAGCGATCCAACTGTAACGATTTGAGGGATTATTCGAATTCAGCATCGAGTTGTTTCAGTTGATTGCTTACTTGAAATAGAGTTTGGAGAAGTCTTGTGACTGTCCCAAACTTGGGGAAAAATCTCGCTGCTAGGTGATTACCCTTAATTAGGTGTTATTTTTAAAAGGAAAAGGGATAAATAAAATGAAAATTAAATAATATATTTAGGAAAATTTAATTATAGAATTTATAAATATTTATGTTTCCGCCGCGTCTTCCACGACCTCCTCCACCACGTCCTTCACCACCACCTCGACCTCCACCTACACCACGTCCTCGACCACGGCCGCTTATTTCAGCAGGTCGGCCGCGGCTTCTATGTGGTGTTGGCCACCTGTAAAAGAATCAAATCATAACATAAATCCTATATCAATCAAACAAAGACTGTTTACATTTCTTTTTTTGATTATTTATTTCGACATCATTGTTTTCTTCAACCATATCAATTTCATTACTATCATTGTTATTATTACTATTATTATTAATATTATTTTTTCAAATTATTTCTTGTAATTCTTCAATTTGTTCTTGAAGTTCTAAAATTAAACACTCGTATATTAATATATTCAATGTATTTTGAAATTAACATACGTTTAATCATTTTACTAGTCTCCATTTTTATAAACTGAATAAAATTACCGAAATTAAAAAAATTACATTATTTATATCCATTGTCTAGCAACGAATTAGCAAAACTGAAATGTGACGCCTTTTATGCGTTAAACAAAGGCAGAACTTAACAATTTTCTCTCGATTTTTGAAAAAAAAAATATTTTGCTTCAATAATAACGAAATTTTTAAATAATAGCTGGTGTGTATCCAAATGTTATCTTTCGACACACTATGAAAAAATCAAAATGTTGTAACTTCTTTCTCTCTTAAGCTTGGTAACATTTCATTGTTATTGACAACTGCCAAAATAACTAACCCAATTACAAATTAATTTTCAAATGTTCAACTGTACTGTACTGTACTGTACTGTTGCATCAGTAACACTACTCCCATCAAATTCACTTTGTAAAATTAGAACCAGGTAAATTTTTTTCTTTGGACGAAAGTGGTTCGTTTGGCCAAGGCACTAAGGGTGAGCGACCCAAATCGCCATCGTTTTTAATATTTGACCACCTTCTTTGTCTATCTCTATCTTACTATCCCTTTGTATATCTCTCCAATGAGCCTATTTCTCTGCCTAACCTGTATACAACGATCATGTTAACAGCGATATGTTATTGAACAAGTTTTATGACAACTGTTCATTATGCTGGCACGACAAATACGGTTTTCTTGTTTTACGTAAAAACAATGAAATTAATAATGGTCGTAATAGAAAAGGATTTGATCAATTTATTCAAAAATAAATGATGTATAGATTTTATAATTTGCATTTTATTACAATCGATTGTAATAAACGGTCATAATGAGTAAAAATTATACAAAACAGTTAATTGCAACAAGACGTAATGTTAAACAAAAATTAGATGCTCTAAAATCTAGTCAACTAGAATCGGAACAAAATTTGGAAAAACAGTATAAACCGTTGACAAATATTTTATCTCAAGCTCTATACAAAAAAGAACAAAATTTCGAATTCAAAGCATCCCCAAACTAAGTCAATTAACATTAAGTTCTCGACCATCTCTTGATTCATTGGAAACTGTAATGACTGGTCCAATTCTTAAACTATCAGTTGAATCAACGTATATCTATAATCCGGAAAATACAGAAGATGTTTATTACGAATTTGATATGTATGGAAATGAGACTGTATTAAAACAAATTCCTGAATCATCATTTATAGAATATTTACAACAATATGATGAGTCACCGAGAATGTATGTTGAAAATTACATTAGAGCTACAAAAAGATATATGATCATACTTATTTGAGACACGATTTAAACACCGATAGATTTGTTTTTTGGTGACCAGAAATACAATTTAATGGACCTGATTTTAAAATAGAAGACGAATAATTTAGAGGAACTCCAGAAATAATTTTTAAAAACAAACTACTCCAAAATGAACATAATTATAATGATCTTCGCACATTTGGTCATATAATAAAATTAACAAATGCAAACAGACCACAATTTAACGCAAATAAAGCACCTGTTGTATTAAATGATATACATTCATGCAGGTGATTAAACCTGCATTAGAAATAATATCAGAAAACGAAAATGCTCAACAACAACAACGATACAATGAATTGCGTCTTGGGGGTAGTTTAAATAATGTATATTCAACAAACCCAATTCAATATGTGTATTTTGATGATCCTAATAAATTAGTTGATCGTTTGAAATTGCTTATTGCATCATCTGCAAGTGGCAATAATGCCCATATAAATGAAATTAACAGTATTATGGAAGAACAACGAGAGTGATTTAATTGAATAACTAATATTGTTTTACATCATTTCAACAATGAGTGTTGACAAGTTTGGTCGACATCGATTAAAAACAAATGATTTTACCAATCAATCATTATCATCATCGAATTTTATTACCAAACATGAAATACAACAATTAATGTCAAATCTTGGGAAAAAAAATTATCTTCAACAAAGTATTGTAAATCAACCGGATTTGATAACAAAAACAGAAACACAATCATTAATGGCTAATTTAGCCACTAAAAGTGAACTTAAAACATTAATTGCAAATTAAGTTAGTAAACCTGAAGTTCAACAAATGATTGCAAATTTTGTAACTGAAAATGACTTTCAAAATTCACTTGCAAATTAGATTTCTAAAGCATAAGTTCAACAATCCTTTGATAACGTTGAACAAGTTGTTAGCAACTTAATAACAAAAACGGAACTTAATCAAATAGTTTCTTCTTAATTGGGATATAATAATATATTTGTATTAGGTGAAAGGGAAAGTTTTCAGTATATTTTGTTCAATCAAAGTAATCATTATCGTGTACTTGTTTTATCCGATACAGTGTCTTACGTCAATTCTATCTCCGGTATTGAAGTTTCTATAAATAAAGAACCGGCATTTCCTATATTAGATTTCTTTCAAAAAGTATTGAATTCCAATTATAAATTAAGATTTACAGTTTTCCCTCAAACACTTGCAAGTGCTCCAAAACGAATGTTGGTAGGAATTTTATTGAAATATAACATTAAAAAATGTTCGATTTAAAAAAAAAAATGTGGTTCATAATCTTCATAAACCGGCAAGAAAGAATTTAAGACGCCGTCATGTTATTGTTAAGAGATTAAATGAGTTGTACCAAGCTGGTTTGGTAGAAATGTTACAATATTTAAAACAAAATTTCAATTTCAAATATATTTTGTTTGTAATTGATACGTTTAGTAAATTTGTATGGGCAATTCCAGTAAAAAACAAGTCAGCAAAGGAAATTGTTGCGGCTATAAAGAAAAATTCTCAAGAAACCTAATATTTCAAAGAACTTTCAGACAGATCTGGTAAAAGAATTTTATAATTATGAATTTGCAAAATTGATGAAAAATTTGGGAATTAGTCATTATTCAACTTTTAGCAATACAAAAGCATAAATTGTAGGAACAGCTAATCGAACGTTAAAAACATTGATGTGGAAAAAATTTTCTTATCAAGGTTCATATAAATGGTTAAATTTGTTACCGCAAATTGTTGAAAAATGTAATTCCATTAAACATAGAACTACTGGTTACAAACCGATTGATGTTAATAAATCAAATGAAAAACTCACATTAGACAATTTATACAGCCATATTAAAACGGTAAATTTACAAACAAAATGTAATCTTGGAGATAAAATGAGAATAAGTAAATATAGTATTTTATTAGCTAAAAGCTATACTACAAATTGGTCAAATAAAATTTTCACAATTAAAATGTACAATTTTTAAATCCTGTCAAGTATATATTACAAGATCAAGGTGGATAACAAATTCAAGGCGGATCTTATGAACCGAAATTGCAACATTGTGAACATCCCGATGTTTACGTTAGGTTTGTATAACCGTTACAATAGTTGGATCAACAAAAACCAAAAAAACCACATTATAAAAACCAAGTTGTTTAATTGATTTCAACTATAAACAAACTAATGAACTCGCTAAATTTTCTATACAAACCTTATAAGTTGTCCATAAGCAATAAAGCAATGATTCATGTGTTCAAAGAAAATTGGATTCAAGTAAGTGGTTGTAAACATTTAAAATTATGTTAACAAAAGAATGTAAAAAATAATAATTTTTATTTAACTAGAAGATTTTTTATAAAACACAAAAATAATGTATAATGTAATTGCAAAATAAAAAAATTATACTTTTTATTACAATTTTTTTATGTTCTACTTTAAATAATCGAATTAAATTCTAACAATTCAAAAATTTGCTTATAATCATCAGGATTATTCGATGGCCAAATTCCAGAATCAGGTCCTTCTTTCCATCCTATTGGCTTGTTTTTTTGTGCACGTTGCAAATTCTCTAACAACCATTGAAATATTTCTTTGTGAGAAAAACGATCCATAGGTTGAAATTTAATTTTTCATTTTCAAAATGGAGCAAACCTTTTTGAGTATTATATAAAACGTTGGATTTGCATTATATATTGAATTGTTTTGTAGTTGACCAACAAAACACGATGCTGTTTTGTAGTTTTTATAAATATTGTTGCATGTAGGTGAATTGAAATTTGATGATGATGAATCACATAACAATTTTCAAGTTATGAAATTTGATACTCATTTTCTTTAAAAGGAAAATTAATTTCTTTTCTTGGTATATTGATCATATCATCAATATTTACTACATTTCTTGAAAACGGTATCACACCATCATTATAATCAGCATACAAATTTTCGATAAATTTCACTAACGATGAAACAAATTTATCTTCTGATAATTTTGAAACCAACATAATTTGTAGGATTTCTTCATTATCGAGGTGACGCAAATTCTGATATGTTAATATGCAATCAGGTATAAAAATTTCGTTAAAATGCAACGAATTACATCAATGTTTTTGTTGTTAATGAATTTCTTTAGATGTTCGATGCATATGTCAACATAATTCTTTTGAACTTCATATATAAAGTTGAGTGACAACTGGAATTTAAACAATCCTAATAAATTTCCTAGAATTTGAATCAATACATCTTTTATCATCATATGGGCTAAGTGCAATTTTATTTTGTTTTCCTGTGAAAACATGTTTTACAAATTTAATTAAATATTATGTTTTTGTTAATGTTTGATTATTAAATAGAACATTTTTATAATCATCAAATTCTAATTTTCTTATTGCACTTGACTTGCTTCCTTTAGATTTTTTAACATCTTTCTTATTCTTTTCTCTAATTCTATACATTTATGATCTTCTTCCTACAAACTCTAACGTAATTCCTCCACAATTTTCATCCTTCATTACACCTAATACTTTTTTATTTACTAAAAGAATTTCCCATATGTTGTTTGGAGGGTAATCAGTAGTGTCAAAATATTTTTCACAATCTAACTTAATTATTTTATAAATATCATCAACAAAAAATTGGTAGATTAAACTACCTGTATCAGTATATAATAATTTTGCTTTACCGATACCAAATTTATCTAATATATGATTATAATGAAAATTATAAAGAAATATTTTTGAAATGTCTAATGTTGTAAAACTTATATAAATAGGTTTGTTTATTACAATTTCTAATTTATTCATTTCTACAGTGACCATGTTTTCATCAAATATAGTACAACTATGAAAATTTGGCTTAGATATTAAAACTCTAGCACCCCATTGACTTTCCCACTCAGTAACTAATTTCATATCCTTATGTTTACGAACATTTTCCATTGTTTTATCAAATATAGCGTTTTAAATTAATTTAAATAAAATTTTTTTCAAAATCGATTTTAGATTTTTGTCTAAGTTGTGTATTTAAGTCAATCTATTTATTTCTACCATGGAGATTGTAATAGAAGATTGTATAAGTGTTCTATGAACTTTAGACAATGCTATGCCATACTTTAAATATAATTTCAAATTTCTATAATGAAGTACTTAATAATTTTTTTGGATATAAAGTTGTTAACAATTTACTAGATTTATATCCTGGAGGTATTATATGATGTGGAGTCAATCTAATATAATTTATGTAAATGCTCAGTTTGATCCAAATCAACTTCAAAAATGTAACCAACTTGGCTACAGTTTTCTTAAAGTTGAAAAATCTACCACATTTTCGCACTATTCAAAGTTACCATACGGTAAATATTCACATACAAATAATTAACATCAAAGTACATTAAAAACGATGTTGGAACATTTGAACTTAAATTACCTACATACTGATTGTTCGCTTTAGCATAACGATAGAAAATTGTGATACACCTCCTCGAATACCGCGTACAATAAACATTAATTGATCAAAATCAGTTGACAATTTTAATTTTGCACCTGTATATTTTAACATAAAATCCAAGGCAAGCCCTGGTGCAGTATAATAATATCCAGCATCTAGCTCATAGGTTTTTAAACATGTTTTACGAAAATTTTAAAATTTGTCAGCCAAAAGTAAAACATCTGCTTTCAGATACAAATCGGAATATTCGCCTAAATTTTTAATATCGAGAGTTTTTAATACATTTTGAGCATGTTTATAGTCATTATCAGAAATTGTTTGTCATTTATATTACTATAAATATGCTCTTCCTTAAGCAATGCAGTTTGATTCAATTTTTCATTTGAAACTAAATATTCGTAAGGAAAAACACCTTTACGATTCAATAAATCAAATTTTGTCTCATCGTTATTGCAAAAGGACTTGACAATTATTTTTAGACAAGGTTCCAAGTACAAACTTAATTTATCTAAACTACATGGCACAAACAGAAAAGGATCAATAAATCAAAATTTAATTGATGTGTTTTTAACATATTTCGTAAATGAAATGTATTTTTTTTAATTAAGCGGTAGCTGTATAATGTCACTGCTAAAACAAGTAGACAATGACTTTTTAAAAAGTGAGCATCGTACCCACTTAAATTATGAAATACAATTGGTTTAATCAAGCAGGTTTTATAATTTAGCTTGCAGTTTTCATGTGCTGCTTCACGAAATTTACCGGTTAAATAACTTTAATTTGTCCATTAATAAAATTTTCACCGCAAATATGACCAATATTTGCATCATTGAAATTTAAAACTCGTTCGTTACTTAACGTTCCCATTTGTTTCATATTTGTTAGCTCTTTATCAACAAATTGGGCAATTTTGTAAAGATATTTACCAAATTTATTTATACAATAATTCGTTCGAATTAAATTAAATTTAGTAAAGTCTGGATTATACGAACAATGTAAATAGTAAGCTATACTAAAAGCTGCATGTTTTTGCATCTTTACAGTGTTAATTTTGTTTGTATCATTATAATTTTCTAAAATTCTTTTTAAATCACAGTACATGATAAAAGGAACCGGTTGTTTGAATTTAAAATTTTTAAATTCCATTATATTATTTTCAGATGTTAGCACTATAATTTTAAATTTATTTATCATTTAATAGCCTTTATGATTTTCAAGCATGTGTACGGATAAAAAATGATTTAAACATCTGTCACATAAATAAGTTCGATGATTATTGAAAGATATTTGTGATGAAACAAGTCGAGATACGTTTTTTATCCATACAAAACGATGCAATAATTTATCAGTTTTATTAAAAAGTAAAGTAGTTATATGATGCCGGTTCTGGACCACTTGTTCAGATTTCCGCCACCAGAGGTCTCTGTCGCTGGTGTCGCTAGTGGGCGTGACGGGAGATTTGAAAGTGTGTGTCACAGGGTGGGGTTGAGTGTACAAAATGGCGGTAAGGATGTTGGGGTGGAGTGAAGGGTGCTACAAAATGGCGTTTGTGGGTAGAAGTGGGGTAAAGTGGAAGCCTATAAAATGTCGGCAAAGGAGGGCCTACAAAATGGCGGTTAAAGGAAACTCTGCGGCTAAGGGGGCCTACAAAATGGCGGCTAAGGGAGCTACAAAATGGAGGCGGCTGAGGGGGCTAGAAAATGACTGATGCTAAAGGGGATTCTGTGTACAGGGGATTTGTCTGAAGGCAAGGTCATTGACTTTGCACTTGTTGGTGCAGGTTTTTCAAGGCCAAACACTTGCAAAAGTTATTGACCTATATTGCTGCAGGTACATCATAGTGATTGACAAGCGACAACACATGAATTTTAATTAATGCACGTGCAAATAATTTTTTGAGTATAAATAGTTCCGTTTATGCAATTAATTTATTATTAGTGATCATAACATCATCATCAATTGCTCAAGTAAGTACCGATTTTTTATATAAGATTAAAATAATTTTAAAATTGGTAAAAAAGTTTGATGAAGTGCAAAAATTCATTGTTCTTTTAAACAAACAAATCCATTTAATTCGTAAAGTTATTAAAAATAAAGAATGTAATGATAATTTATTTAAACTGGAAGGTAATTTGGCACTATTAAAGTTTTATCGAGAAAAATTGAAACAATTAAAGTATAAATTTAGAAAAACCGGTGGTGGAATAAAATTTAACAAAAACGTAAACAAACAACAATTGATTTGACAAAATGTTGAAACTGCTTTTAATAGTAGATTACTTAGTGGTGTAATAATAAATTTAAGCGTTAAAGATCCTATAAAATTTTTTCAAAAAGCGTTTCGTAGTTTTTCAATAAAAATTAAAAAAGTTTTGGCCACATCAATTGTTAAAGTCAATGTAATATTTTCGGCAAATATTATTAAACCATCCAGCGGTGAGGTAGATTTAAAAAGTTTCAATACTCGTAATAAAGTAATTGATTCAAACACTAATTTAAAAGAATGGTACACAACTAACGTTTCGGAAAATATTTTAAAAAAATTAAAGGAATTTCAAGAACGTGATGGTGGATGGGCGTTACTTGAAATTGTCTCTCTAAAACTGAACATAAATAAGTTTGAACCTATAAGAGGGGGTATTTCAACATACGTTGAGGTTCCAAAATTTGTTAAACAACGAAAAGCTTGCACCAATGTAAAAAATAATGATAAGTTTTGTTTTTTTTGGGCTGTTATTACAGCACTGTATCCAGTAAAGCATCATTCTGATCGTTTGTTAAATTACCCTCACTTTAGTCAAGTTTTAAAATATGATGAAATTAGTTTTCCAATTAAATTGAAAAATATTTCAAAATTTGAAATTCAAAATGATTTATCAAATAATATTTTTGTGGTAGAACGGAAGTCTATTCTACCGGTAGCATAATCAAAAAACACCTTTCCTAAAACTATTAATTTATTGATGTTACCAGTTAATAAAACTGATGAATTATTGCATCATTTTGTATGGATAAAAAACTTGTTTCGACTTGTTTCATCACAAATATCTTTCAATAATTATCAAACTTATTTATGTGACAGATGTTTAAATCATTTTCCATCAGTACACATACTTGAAAATCATAAAGGCTATTGTATGATAAATAAATGTAAAATTACCATGCCAACATCTGAAAATAGTATAATGAAATTTAAAAATTTTAAATTCAAACAACCGGTACCTTTTATTATGTACTGTGATTTGGAAAGTGTTTTAAAAAATTATAATGATACAAACAATGTAAACATAGTAAAAGTGCAAAAACATACAGCTTTTAGTATAGCTTACTATCTACATTGTTCGTATAATCCAGACTTTTCTAAATTTAATTTAATTCGAACCAATGATTGTATAAATGAATTTGGTAATGATCTTTACAAAATAGCACAATTTGCTGATAAAGAGTTTAAAAATATCAAACCAATGGAAACCTTAAGTAACGAACAAGTTTCCAATTTTAACAATGCAAATATTTGTCACATTTGTGGTGAAAATTTTACTCATGAATAAATTGAAGTGCATGATCATTGCCATTTAACCGGTAAATATCGTGGAGCAACACATCAAAGCTGCAATTTAAATTATTAAACCGGGCTAATTATACCAATTGTATTTCATAATTTAAGTGGGTACGATGCTCACTTGTTAATAAAATCATTGTCTACTTGTTTTAGCGGTGACATTAAACTGCTACCGCTAAATAAAGAAAAATACATTTCATTTACGAAATATGTCAAAAACACATCAATATAATTTCGATTAATTGATTCTTTTCGATTTTTACCATGTAGTTTAGATAAATTAAGTTCATACTTGGAACCTTGTCAAAAAATAATTGTTAAGTCCTTTTGCAATAATGATGAGACAAAATTCGATTTATTAAATCGTAAAGTTGTTTTTCCATACGAATATTGAGATTCAATTGAAAAATTGAATCAGACTAAATTGCCCAAGAGCACTTTTATAGTAAATTAAATGATGAAACAATTTCTGACAATAACTATAAACATGCTCAAAATGTATGAAAAACTTTCAAAATTAAAAATTTAGGTGAATATTCTGATTTGTATCTCAAAACAGATGTTTTACTTTTGGCTGACAAATTTGAAAATTTTCGTAAAACATGTTTAAAAATTTATGAGCTAGATACTGGATATTATTATACTGCACCAGGGCTTGCCTTTGATTCTATGTTAAAATATTCAGGTGCAAAATTAGAATTGTTAACTGATATTGATCAATTAATGTTTATTGAACGTGGTATACATGGAGGTGTATCACAATGTTCTCATCGTTATGCAAAAGCGAACAATCAGTATGTAGATAATTTTAGTTCAAATGAGCCAACATCATTTTTGATGTACTTTGATGTTAATAATTTGAATGGGACAGCAATGTGTGAATATTTACCATATAGTTACTTTGAATGGTGTACATACGGTAGTTATTTCAACTATAGAAGATTGTAGCGAATTTGGTAACATTTTCGAAGTAGATTTGGAATACCCTGAACATTTACATAAATTACATTCTGATTTACCATTGGCTCCACATCATATGATACCTCCAGGATCTAAATCTAGTGAATTGTAAGGAACTTTATATCCGAAAAAAATTATGTTTCACATTATAGAAATTTAAAATTATATTTAAAGTATGGCATGGTATTATCTAAAGTTTACAGAACACTTAAATTTAAACAATCTCCATGGTTAAAAAAATACATTGATCTAAATTCACAACTTAGACAAAAATCTAAAAACGATTTTGAAATATTTTTTTTTAATTAATGAATAACGCTGTATTTGGTAAAACTATGGAGATTGTTCGTAAACATGAGGATATTAGGTTAGTTACTGAGTGAGAGGGTCAATGGGGTGTTAGAGCTTTAATATCTAAGCCAAATTTTCATAGTTGTACTATATTTGATGAAAACATGGTCATTGTAGAAATGAATAAATTAGAAATTGTAATGAACAAACCTATTTATAAAGGTTTCACAATATTAGACATTTCAAAAATATTTCTTTATAATTTTCATTATAATTATGTATTAAATAAGTTTGGTATCAGTAAAGCAAAATTATTATATACTGATACCGATAGTTAAATTTACCAATTTTTTGTTGATGATATTTATAAAATAACTAGCTATTACCCGGCATGCGTTGCAATGCTGGTTAATTAATTCTGTTTATTGAAGTGCTTTTGTATACACAATATTCCTTGTTTGTTCATTTGGTACATAAATAAATAAATCCGAATGTTTGCCGACCCTTGAACACGCTACATGATGCACACCAATACCAATAATCAGGAACAAAAAGGATGGTGAAAATACCAATACCAATATTAATCAGGAACAAACAGGATTGCCGATATACCTATACCAATATTAATCAGGAACAAACAGGATGATGGATATACCTATACCAATATTAATCAGGAGAAACAGGATGATGGATACCAATACCAATGTTAATCAGGAACCAACAGGATGGTGGATACCAATACCAATAATCAGGAACAATTGTGTTGAAAACCAATGTTGTAGGATTATTTACATTCGGAATTCTGAATCTTTAGCCAAGTCAAGTCAACAACGTATTTATTTATAGATAAAGGATTATAACATATTTACAGTTTTAACTAAATAATACTAAATTCCTTGCGGTGGACCGTTCTAGGCTTCAGCCTCTTCAGTCCCGGGTTTTCTAACATATGTACAGCGTGCAAAAAAAAAGAAAAGAAAATGTATATATCTATATATAAAACAAAACAATGATCGTGGTAACAACAAACAAAACGACACAAACATGCAATGAAGTTAACAATATAGAGAAAGATTAATAAAAAAACATAAATAGTTCTAAATAAATAAATTATACATCCTCTAGCGTCCCTTATTGCTAAATTGCACACAATGTTGCACTAATTGGATTGATTGCACTAGTTGGATTAATACAATGGGGATGGTAGAAGGGTTCGGATGATGATTTGGATTGGGTTAGGGAGGAGAGTGGCCGTGTGGGGGTAGGAGAGTAGGAGGCAAGAGAAGATGTGAGGTGGAGGAGCGATGGCCAGTGAATCTTTATCCCCAAGGCAGCTTCTTATATAGAGGCTTGACGACGGATAATTGCAGGTTGTTGCGCAATAGGTACTGAGTTCGCACTTAGACGTGGCATTACTAAGGATTTGTTGACAGCGCCACCGCGAGGGTAGTAGCGGAGCGCTCGGAAACTATTCATTCTTGCTAAAATATTATTCAAATATAATGTAGTGCCGTTGTCATGGTAATATACGTATAAATAAGTAAATACCATTTTTAGCAAATAACCCCTTTAAACACCTATGTATATTTTAATGAATTGTAATTTATATATAAATTTTAAAATGGTTATGTTAATTCTAAAACCTTGCCGTGAGTCCATAGAGCAACTTGCCAAAGTTTCATCGCAATCGGATGAGTGGTTTAGGATAGCATAAGGGACATACAAACTAACAAACAAACATTCATTTCCATATATATAGATTAAGTTAGATTGTAAAAAATTTTTTGACACCAGTGATTATTCTCCAAACAACATATGGGAAATTCCTTTAGTAAATAAAAAAGTATTAGGTATCATGAAAGATGAAAATTGTGGAGGAATTATGTTAGAGTTTGTAGGATTAAGATCAAAAATGTATACAATTAGAGTAAAAAGTAAGAAAGATGTTAAAAAATCTAAAGGAACCAAGTTAAGTGCAATAAAAAAATTAGAATTTGATGATTATAAAAATGCTCTTTTTAATAACGAAATTTTAACAAAAACTCAATATTTGATTAAATCTGTAAAACATGATGTTATAACAGTAAAACAAAATAAAATTGCACTTATCCCATATGATAAAAGAATTATTAATTCAAATTTAATAGATACTAAACCATGGGGATTTATTAGTATGGTTTAAATTCCAGACGTCACTAAACTTTATATATGAAGTTCAAAAGAACTATGTTGACATATGTATCGAAAATCTAAAAAAATTCATCAACAACAAAAACATTGATGTAATTCGTTGCATTTTAACGAAAATTTTTATACCTGATTGCATATTAACATATCAGAATTTGCGTCACCTCGATAATGAAGAAATCCTACAAATTATGTTGGTTTCAAAATTATCAGAAGATAAATTTGTTTCATCGTTAGTGAAATTTATCGAAAATTTGTATGCTGATTATAATGATGGTGTGATACCGTTTTCAAGAAATGTAGTAAATATTGATGATATGATCAATATACCAAGAAAAGAAATTAATTTTCCTTTTAAAGAAATGGAGTATCAAATTTTCATAACTTGAAAATTGTTATGTGATTCATCATCATCAAATTTCAATTCACCTACATGCAACAATATTTATAAAAACTACAAAACAGCATCGTGTTTTGTTGGTCAACTACAAAACAATTCTATATATAATGCAAATCCAACGTTTTATATAATACTCAAAAAGGTTTGCTCCAATTTTGAAATGAAAAATAAATTTCAACCTATGGATCGTTTTTCTCACAAAAAAATATTTCAATGGTTGTTAGAGAATTTGCAACGTGCACAAAAAAACAAGCCAATAGGATGGAAAGAAGGACCTGATTCTGGAATTTGGTCATCGAATAATCCTGATGATTATAAGCAAATTTTTGAATTGTTAGAATTTAATTCAAATATTTAAAGTAGAACATAAAATAATTGTAATAAAAAATATAATAATTTATTTTGTAATTACTTTATACATTATTTTGTGTTTTATTAAAAAATTCTTGTTAAATAAAAATTATGTTTTACATTTTGTTTTTGTTAAAATAATTTTAAATGATTGCAAAAACTAACTTAAATTCAATTTTTTGAATACTTATAAATGATTGCTTTACTGTTTATGGGCAACTTATAAGATTTGTATAATAAATTTAGCAAGTTCAAGTCAATTAAACAACTTGGTTTTTGCTAATCCAACTATTGTAACGGTTATCAAAACCTAACCATTTAATTAATAATTTATTTCCTTTTTTGCGTTATACTTTTTCTACAAGATAAACATCGGGATGTTTACAATGTTGCAATTCCGGTTCATAAAATCCTCCTTGAATTTGTTCTCCACCTTGATCTTGTAATATATACGTAACATAATTTGTAAATTGTACTTTTTTAATTGTAAAAATTTCATTTGACCAATTTGGAGTGTAGACTTTAGCAAATAAACTACGATATTTACTTATTCTCACTTTATTTCCAACGTTAAATATAATTTGTAAATTTATCGTTTTAATTTGGCTGAATGAATTGTCTAATATGTCTTTTTCATTTGATTTATTAACATCAATAGGTTTGTAACCAGTAGTACTATGTTTTGTGGAATTTTATTTTTCAACAATTTGCGGCAACAATTTTAGCCATTTATATGAACCTTGATAAGAAAATATTTGCCACATTAATGTTTTTAACGTTCGATTAGCTCTTTCTACAATAGATGCTTTTGTACTCCTAAATTTGAATAATGATTAATTCCCAAATTTTTCATCAATTTTGCAAATGCAGAATTATAAAGTTCTTGTCCCAGATCTTTTTGAAGATTCTTCGGAATATTGGGTTTCTTGAGGATTTTTTTTATAGCAACAACAATTTCCTTTGCTGACTTGTTTTTTACTGGAATTGCCCATACAAATTTACTAAACGTATCAATTACAACCAAAATATATTTGAAATTGGAATATTGTTTTGAATATGGTAACATTTCTACCAAATCAGCTTGGTACAAGTCTATTAATCCCTTAACAATAACATGACGGCGTTTAAAATTTTTTCTTGCCGGTTTATGAAGTTCATTAACTACAACTCTTTTTAAATCAATCATTTTTTAATGTTATATTTTAATAAAATTTCCACAAACATTCGATTTGGAGCTTTTGCGAGTGTTTGAGGGGGAACTGTAAATCTTAATTCATCATTAGCGTTCAATACTTTTTGAAACAAATCTAATATTGGAATTGCTTGTTGTCTATTTATAGATACTTCAATACCGGGAGTAGAATTAATGTAAGATACTGTACCGGATAAAACAGGTACACGATAATGATCACTCTGATTAAACAAAATATACTGAAAACTTTTCCATTCACCTAGTATTAATATATGATTATATCTCAATAAAGTAGAAATTATTTGATTAAATTCCGTTTTTGTTATTAAGTTGCTAACAACTTGTTTAACATTATCAAATAATTGTTGAACTTCTGCTTTAGAAATCAAATTTACAAGTGAATTTTGGAAGTCGTTTTCAGTAACAAAATTTGCAATCATTTGTTGAACTTTAGCTTTACTAACTGAATTTGTAATTAATGTTTTAAGATCATTTCTAGTAGCTAAATTTGCAATTAATAATTGTGTTTCAGTTTTTGTTTTTAAATCCGGTTGATTTACAGTATTTTGTTGAAGATCATTTTTTGTCACAAAATTTAACATTAATTGTTGTATTTCATGTTTGGTAATAAAATTCGATGATGATGATGATTGATTGGTAAAATTATTTGTTTTTAATCGATGTCGACCAAACTTGTCAACACTCATTGTTGAAATGATGTAAAACAATACAAGTAACTCAATTAAATCTCTTTCCCGTAGTTCTTCTATAATACTGTTAATTTCATTTATATGGGCATTATTGCCACTTGCAGATGATGCAATAAGCAATTTCAAACGATCAACTAATTTATTAGGATCATCAAAATACACATATTGAATTGGGTTTGTTGAATATACATTATTTAAACTACCCCCAAGACGCAATTCATTGTATCGTTGTTGTTGTTGAGCATTTTCATTTTCCGATATTATTTCTAATGCAGGTTTTATCACCTGCATGAATATAAATCTTTTATTACCAACAGGTGCTTTATTTGCGTTAAATTTTGGTATATTTGCATTTGTTAATTTTACTATATGACCAAATGTGTGGAGATCATCATAATTATTTTCATTTTGGAGTGGTTTGTTTTTAAAAATTAATTCATAAAGACCTGGAGTTCCTTTAAATAATTCGCCTTTTATTTTAAAATCTGGTCCATTAAATTGTATTTCTGAATTACCAAAAAAAATCAATCGGTGTTTAAATCGTGTCTCAAATAAGTATGATCATATATCTTGTTTGTATCTCTAATGTAATTTTCAACATACATTCTCGGTTATTCATCGTATTGTTGTGAATATTCTATAAATGATGATTCAGGAATTTGTTCTAATACTGTCTCACTTCCGGACATATCAAATTCATTGTAAACATCTTCTTCTGTATTTTCCGGATTATACATATACGTTGATTCAACTGATGGATTAAAAATTGGACCTGTCATTACTGTTTTCAATGAATCAAGAGATGGTCGAGAACTTAATGTTAATCGACTTCGTTTGGGGGATGTTTTGAATTCGAAATTTTGTTCTTGTTTATTTAAAGCTTGAGATAAAATATTTGCCAACGGTTTATATTGCTTTTCCAAATTTTGTTCCGATTCAAATTGGTTAGACTTTAGAGCATCTAATTTTTGTTTAGCATTGCGTCTTGTTGCAATTAACAGTTTTGTAATATTTTTACTCATTATGACCGTTTACTACGATCAACTGTAATAAAATGCTAACAATAAAGTCTATTTATCATTTATATTTGGAAAAATTGATCAAATCCTTTTCTGTAACGACCTTTATTTAATTCATTGTCTTCACATAAAACAAGAGATCCATATTTGTCACGCCAGCATAATGAACACATTTCAAAGAATTTATTATACAGCATATCCGTGTTAACATGAAAGTTGTATATATGTTTTAAATTCATATCATCCGGTTTGAAAATAGTAACCATATTTGCATTATCTCGAATAAGATGTTTTGGAATATGAGCATAAGTTTGACAAAGATAGAAACAATCAATTAATTTGTGTCTTCCCATACTAAAATAATCACGAATTACTGTTTGTTTATCACATCCAACATCATCAAATATAAATATAGAATCAATATTAGCTTTAGATGGATACATTATTTCTTGATTATCATTAAATTCATAATAATTAATTCCTTTAATTGGTTTTAATAAATTTCGGTTGATATAACGATTTGCTATATACGTAAACATTTTCAAATCTAAGACCATTTTTACTTTCTAGTAAACTTATCATGACATTCGTTTTACCACAATTTGAAGGACCACTAATTATACATCGAATTGTTGATGGTAATAAAATACCATGACGATGTGACACTTGTTGTTGGTTTGTTAAAATATCTAAATTATTTATTGGTAAACTTGAGGGCTGCTGAATCAGGCGCATTTTGTCGCCTAACTAACAACAACTAACCCTGTTTTCTATATATATATATATATATATATATATATATATATATATATATATATATATATATATATATATATCGATGGAAAAAATTGTAAATTTTATATTGGCGGTCAAGAAATTACAATGTCAATAGGTGCATATGAACTTGATAATATCGCGGATTTATTCAAAAATGAAATTGATCTATTAAATAAAACAGTTAGCGGATTTAATTGCACATTGGAATTGTATGCAAATTCAAACACTTTACAATGTCATATTAAGTCAAATTATGATATAGATTTTAAAAAACCTAATACTATTGCTAATTTATTGGGATTTGAAAATGAAGTGTTAACAGCAAATGTCTTACATATTTCCAAAAAACCAGTGAATTTTAAAAGTGAATGCAATTAAAGTTGATTATAACATTAGACAATTAGACAATTAATGGATCAATTGAGAATCATGTCCTGGAATGCAAACGGCATTGCAAAAAGTGCCTCATTACTAACCAACTTTCTTCATAAACATAACATAGACATCGCTGCAATCCAAGAAACACGTCTAAAACCCGAACAAAGCATTAAAATCAAGAATTACACCATAACGAGAAATGATCGGACAACAACAACTATAGCCTCCGGAGGGGTGGCCTTATTGATCAAAAATAATATAAGTTTCCAAAAAATAGACACACACAGAAACGACATAGAAACAATCACAATACAATTAGAAGACAAGACACATATATCATGTCTATACAATCCACCTGCAAACAACCTAGCGCCACAAAGCATCGATCAACTAATCAACATTGGCCACAAAACAGTCACAAACGGGATTATAACGCTAGACATCAACAATGGAATTGTATGGATAACAACACCAGTGGAAACACGTTGAACAACTACATCAACTCAACAAATCATCTGCTACACTATCCGAACGAACATACTCATTTTCCCACAAACGGAAATCAACCAAGTACAATCGACCTCGTAATCACCAAAAACGTCAAAAACTTCTCCAGACCAGTGTCAGTCAACGACTTGGACTCAGACCATAATCCAATAATATTCATAACAGAAACAAAAATTAACTCAGACCAGTAGATCAAAAAGATTAGATCGTTTGAAAATATGGACTGGGGCTGCTTTAGAAGAATATTAGACAACAACATTCAAATCAACAACAAAATCAACACACCTGAAGAGATAGAAAGCGAAATCGCAAAGTTTAATGAAGCAGTCATTACAGCGCAAAATGCAACGTCAACAATCAAAACAATTAACCTATACAGAGATGATTTACTGGAGGACCTAAAACAATTAATCGCGGAAAAGAACAGAAAAAGAAGACGCGCACAACAAAACCCAACAGAAGACAATAGAAACCAACTGAAGAATATAAATAGTTTAATAAAACAAAAAATTCGAGATCTGAGAAACAATACCTGGAAACAAAAATTAGAAAATCTAACGACAAAGAATTGCAGCATATGGAAAACAGTAAAACTACTTACCAAAAAACAAACAAAAATACCAGCCTTAACAGACAGCTACAATAAAATACACTTCTCGAAAAAAGAGAAAGTTGAAGCTTTAGCCAAGGCATTTCAACAAAATCTCACAAACAATCTAACTACCGACAACAATACCATCCTTCAGGTAGACGAGGTAATAAACAAATTGATGGAAAGCCCGACGAGTTATACCGAGAAAGAACTAGGTAAAATTCTTACAAATCCCGAAGAAGTAAAACAAATTATCAAAGATCTGCCAAAGAAAAAAGCGCCCGGACCCGACAGTATAAGTAACATCATAATAAAGAATCTTTCAAACAAGGCAATAGTTCAGCTTATTTATATTTACAACAGCATCATAAAACTATAATACTTCCCAAAAATATGGAAAACGGCTATAATAATTCCAATAAAGAAACACAACAAACAACCAAATAAAACTACCAGCTACAGACCAATCAGTTTACTCAACGGACTAGCAAAAATCTGGGAAAAAATCATTGAAAAACGGATAAACAATATCGAAAAGAAACATAAAATTGTAATTGATGAACAATACGGATTCCGCTCCAAACATTCCACAACACTACAACTAATCCGAATACTAAGCAACGTGAAAGAAGAGTTCAAAAAACAAAAATCGACTGTTATGACTGTTCTGGATATCGAAAAAGCATTTGATCAATTATGGATTAAAGGATTAACATATAAACTAAATCAATACCAATTCCCAAACTGACTAACCAAACTGATCTACTCTTATCTCAATGAACGTGACTTCCAAGTTAGAATTGATGACAGTATATCGTCAAGATATAAGATTAAATCAGGTGTGCCCCAGGGCTCAGTACTTGGGCCCAAACTATTCAATTATTATGTGAACGACATAACCAAATTTGCAAAAACAAAACTGGCCATGTACGCAGAAGACACTGCAGTATATGCCAGTTCATTTAGTGCAGAAGTCGCTAATAAGCAAAACAAAATTCATCTTGACATGCTGATGAGATATTACAAAAAATGGAAGATTAAAATAAATGAGATGAAAACCGAAACAATAACATTCACCAAAAACATCCACATCAACAACAAAATATTCAGCCCAATCAAAATCAACAACCAGAAAATAGAAACCAAGAAAAACATCAAATATTTAGGAGTGACATTGGATCGAAATTTAAATTACAATAAGCACATAGAAAACATTGTAAAGAAAACACAAGCCTTAATCAAAATCTTATATCCATTACTGAAATCCACACATACCAGTATGGATAACAAACGACTAATTTACACCTCTATTATTCGACCGACAATAGCCTATGCTTCCCCAGCATGGTGTGACATATCTGAAAATTTGGATAAAAAACTACGAGTCCAGCAAAACAAATGCCTGAGGTTGATCACGAACGGACAACGATACAGCAGAATCA
This sequence comes from Mylabris phalerata, assembly GCA_020740385.1. Lineage (NCBI taxonomy): Eukaryota > Metazoa > Arthropoda > Insecta > Coleoptera > Meloidae > Mylabris > Mylabris phalerata. The sequence goes on along the minus strand of JAJEOX010000096.1, from coordinate 137,473 downwards.
CAGAAATGCACCAACAGGCAAAACTAATACCAATAAAAGACCACATAATAGAAGCAGCAAATAAGTTTTACCACAAAAATTTGAAAAACAGCAAACTAACAGAAGCAATCGCCAACAACAGAAAACACACTGCCATCCGCGCTCAACACACACTTCCTTATGAAAGGTTGGAGTTCTACAACCAAAATTAACAAAAGAAAACACACAATAATAATAACTATTACCACACAATCTTGACCCAAGCAGGAAAATTATTTTAAAGAAGGCAATCAGAACAAAACATCAGCCTTCTATCTGAACGAAATCGTCACCGACACAAATAAACAAATCACTAATTAATGTAATTATCGTTTAATAAAATTAATGTACAGTTGAATGTAGGTCTCGCACGGGAACATTTGTAACATTTAAAAACCAAATTTGATGTAACGGAAGAATATAAATAAAGCCTTTAAAAACTAAACTAAAAAAAAGCAGTTTGCCATGTAAGCAAAAGGTCGCGGGTTCGGGTCCCGTTCGATGGGCGAATTTTTCCCGGTCTAGAATTAACCGATCTCGGTTTAAATTGAATTTACTTTCTTTCTTTCATTTCTCGAGTATTACTTTTTGTTTGTTTCCAAGTCACTTAACTTTTTGAATGAGCTGGTGCAACTATTCAATAATGAAATTGAATCCATTTTTTGATTGATACTGACTATTTTCTTGTGGCAACAATATTTTTACCCTTAATTTGAACAGCTTTGCATGATTTTTTATACTTTTTGCTTTGAACACCTGCACATTTATTAAATTAAATCAATGTTTTTAAACCTGCTTTTGAACAAATATCTATTTTTAATTAAAATTCATTGACATTCTAATGGTAACAATATTTATACCCTTAATTGAACAGGTGTGTAGATTTTCATATTTTTATGTTGCACACCTGTTTTTATACAAATTTGTAAATCAATCAATCAATCAAAATATAACTTATTCAATTTTGTTTATTTTTTAAAGTAAAACATTTACAAATTATACATATTTTGCTAATAATTTTTAATAATAATAATAATAAATGTAAGCCATAATTTTTTGAAATAATACAGTTTAAAAATAACCCAAAACGTTCGTGGTAGTAGTGGTAGTGGTGGAAAAATTATAAATGCAAATTTTAATGTTAAAACAACCAGTTGTAAAATAATATTAGGAAAATAAGCGCAGTAATAGTTTGTTATAACAATACTTAAAAAAGTTTGTGGTGTAATTTTTAATAATCAAGCAATCATGTTTAAAAACATAATTCTTTTTTTTATTTTAAGTTTTTTAATCAATTCTATTCATGCAAACAATACAATAGAATCTTTAACAATAAAATTATTCTTGTGTGAAAATAATTTTAACAATTACAAAAATTTGTACGAAGCGTAAATCAATAAAACAACTGTTTTGCAACAAAAAACGGAAACTTGTTTAGAACAAAAAGAACAACTTTCAGTTTCATCAAATAAAACAATTTGGCTAAAAAACATGATTTTAAAGGGTCAACGAAAACGGTTTCAAACTAGCGAACTCTTTTATGCCGAATCTCTAAACAATTTAAATGAAAACATCACCAGAAGCATGGAAATTATAGATAACTAGCAAATTAGCCTAAATATTTTCGAAGAAAAATTAAACAATTGTTCTATTATTAATCAACAGTTACAACGCAGCATTGAACTTTTGGAAAACGAAAAAAAAAGTTAAAAAAAATTTTGAAGAATAAAAATAACTTGAGAGTTTTAAGGAATAAGCAAAGTAAGTAATTTTTATTTTGATTGTTAAACTGTTAATAATATTAATTTTTTTTATCTTTAATAATGTTTTTTAGTAACAGCAAACAAATTTAACAATATTATTGATGAATATGAAGATGATGATGACGACGATGATGATGATGATGATGATGATGATATAGATGATGTTGATGATAGAACAGGTGAAGCTGCACGTGTATTAGGTAAACATAAAAATAGATCTATTATTGGATACTAATTTAATTTTTTATTATAAATATCATAAAACTTGGAACAAATTAATAGAAAATTCAAGAGCAAAGCTTGAACCACCGCCGTTTTTGTATGAAGGCGAAAATAATTGTAAGTTAAAAAAGCTTAATAATTGAACAATTTAAACTTACAGTTTATTTAATAGATACTTCAAATCAATTTTTTGCAGTGAAATAGAAACAATTAAGTAAATTTATCATTATTTTGTCAAAATTTATTTCATTTTTGAACATTACTTAAAATATTATTTTTAACTTTTCTTTTTAATTTAATTATCATTATTAGTTTAAATCAAAATTTACTTTTAAATTATTTTACTTCCATTATTATTTAATAACTTCATTTATTTTAAAATTTTACTCGTTGTAATTTTCATATTTTCAAGTTTTTATTAAGCTATTTTATAATTGTTTCATCGCAATGTTTTATAATGTTTTACTAGTGTTTAATTGTAATGCTCTATACATTTTTCAAAATAACATTTTAGTGATTATGGTATTATTTTAATCATTATTATTATTATAATTATTATTTTTAATCAAAATTTAATTTAAAACTTACAAAAAATTTTCAAATATTTTATTTATTTTATAATTTTAAAAGCTGTATTTTTTTTAAATATTATTCAAAATATAATTTTTAATTTTTGCAATTATAACAGTAATGTTTTAAAAAGTTTTCCAAAAATTTTTGCATTTATGTATTTACTTATGTTATTATTATTTTTTTACTCAAAATTTAATTTTAAAATTAAATAAAATTTTTTAATTATCTTATAATTTTACTGTATTTGTAAACATTTTACTGCGCTTATTTAACTAAATTATTTTACAATTCTTTTTAATTTTTATTAAATTGCAATTACTTTTAAATTTCAAAATTTTTAAAAACAAGATGTTTTTTCAAAAATAATAATAATAAGGGTTAATATATTTTTTAATTTTCAAAATTTTAACATTTTAATCAATAAATTCAAGATGTTTTTACAATATATACCTATTTTTTAAACATTTAAATAAATATTAAGTACTTTAAAACAATTAAAAATTTTGCAATATTTAGATTTACAACAAATGTAACAAGCAATTTAATTAATCAATAAAAATAATTTCATTATCATTAATTATTTTGTCTTCTTCCAAATAACATACAAAAAATGTATATGTAAAATTAAAAAAAAAGAGTAAACTTACCCCATAAACTGGAACATTGCTCCAATTCTTCTCTTACAAAATTTTCAAAATATGTTCTACTATTTGTTTTTTGGTAATCGTGTTGTTGTTGTTGTTGTTGTTGTTGTTGTTCCTCTTTATGCTGTTGCTGTTGTTCCAGGTGTTCTTGAACCAGTTGATTTACAAAATTTGCTAAAAATAGTTAATTTTTATTTGGTTTACTTTTGAAAATTAAATTAACTTACACAAACAATCATAATATAGTTGAGCTTCACTCTCACCCACTAAAACAAATAACTAAATTTTTAAAATCTAAAAATTTTAAAGTTTACTTACTTGCTCTTATTTTGAAAATTTCTTGAATATGATAATCAATAATTTGTTCTAAAAATTTGTTGTTGTATAATATTTTTAAAATTGAAAATATTACAACTTACACAAGGCTTCTAACCGTAAGTCAGTCATTGTGCTTCAAAATTGTTGTTGTTGTTTACAAACAAACTTTGCTTAGTTTGGATTCTTTCTTTATATATATATATATATATATTTTAAAAAACAAATTAAATTAACAATCTTGTTTTCCCTTATAAAAAATATTTTGTAATAAAACATCTTATTAGCAAGTTTTAAAGGATTTGTAAATAAATAAATCATATAAAAAGTAATTTTAATCATCTCCATTTTTTATTTATATAAAAATAAATTTTATCGTTATCATCATCATCATCGTCATCATTATGATCATTTGTATCCCTCTACGTTTTTGAGGTTTTTGTTGTTGTTGTTGTTGCAAAGGCTCTTGAAGCAAACGTGTTTTATAATTGGTTTGTATTTCCCTAGTCATATTTTGTTGAATTTCTTTTAAAAATTTGAAAAATAAATTATAAAATTCTGATTTAAATTGTATACTTACGGAAATTCATTTTGCTAAAAGACTTTAATAGGATAACAAACAATATAAAACAATTAATATAAACAGCATGTACACGTGCACTTATATAGACTTTTAACTTCTGCAGTTGTTTGACCGAGAAAAGCTAACCTGCATCAATAAAAGCTGTATAGGTTAATAACTTTTGCAGGTGTTTGATTTTGAAAAAACCTGCAAGTGTACGCAATATAGGTCATTCACATTGTAATACTTTCCTTTGCCTCCAACCCCTTTTTCAGTACCATGATTTAAAAAAACTAACCTGCATCAATAACAGATTTATAGGTTAATAACTTTTGCAGGTGTTTGAGTTTGTAAAAACCTGCACTAATAAGTGTACGCAATATAGGTTATTTACATTGTAATACTTTCCTTTGTCTGCAACCCCCCTTTTTCAGTACCACGATTTTTTTTTCGTGAGGTGGAGAAATACATTTACGTACCCCAGACGACCCTGTGCCGCCTAGGAGTGTGGGACTCGACCAAAGGCCCCTACCCACTAAAATTCCACCTCGTATCCACTCCTTACCCCCTGGACCGCCGAAGCATTTCATCAGGGGTAAGTCTCAAAACCATTACCTTCGCGGTCTTCTGTACTTCTACAACAATTACCTCTTCCAAAGGGCTGCCACCTTGCCGTGGTGGAGGAGCTCAGTACCCGCTCCCAAAGGAAGTTGGGGAAGCCAAGAGCAGCCCACCAACGACAAAAAGTCATTCCAAATCACCCGATCATCACCTCCATCACTTCCAACGACGTTTCAACGACCAGTCCATACACCAACGATGAGATCCCAAGCCTGGAGATCTTTTACCATGTCTTCTTTGACACATTTCTCTGAAATCACAACAAAAGATCAAGTAATAGGAAAAACGAAATTTAGAGACAAACTAGTCTACAAAAGGAAAGGACCTACACCCTGTTTCTCATTTTCTCTTTATACTTATCAAAAAACTTATTTTTTCTTGACAGAATTTTCCCAAACATTACGCTCAACAAGTTCCAGTTGCGCTCACTCTGCAACATCAAATTTATTAGATTATTTACCGTAATTTTTTGTTCTAGGTCCAGTTCCGTAGCTGATCTTATCAGAAAGAACTTGGGGCACACAAAGATTGCATGTTCGGGTTTATCTAAAACATTACACACATCACACTTGTCCGTGTCGATCTTCTTGAATTTGTGTAAGTATTCGGCAAAGCAGCCGTGACCAGTCAAAACCTGTGTAATGTAATAATTTAATTGTCCATGTCGTCTGGTTACCCAATCCTCAACCCTGCGAATCAATAACCTAGTCCATTTTACCGTATCGCGATTTCCTTCCCATTCTTCCTGCCACCTGTTTATCATCTGCCTTCGTATATTTTCTTGTAAAAACGTAGGATCTTTGTATAACCTTGTTCTCTCCTCATTTAACAAGTGTATGGGCATCATACCCGAGAGAAGAATTGCTGCGTCTGCTGACACTGTACGGTAGCCACAGATAACCCGCAGCGCCATAGCTCTTTGTGCTGGAATCAGCATTTGTCTTGATCTTTGGATCCTCAAAGTGTCACTCCATATTGGCGCAGCATATAAAATAATCGAATTTTCAGCCATACACAATACTCTTCTCTGTTTCTCTTTGGGTCCCCCGACGTTTGGCATGATGCGAGTGAGGACATTTACCACCTTGAACGCCTTTGTTGTAACCTTCTGGACATGCTTGGTGAAAGTCATCTGTTGATCAATTTTAACTCCAAGGTAAGTCACTTCTTTTACAGGTATTACTTTATGCCCATTGAATAGAAATTCGATTTTATGTTTTCTGCCACAGTAATTTATCATTATTGCCGTAGTTTTCTCTTCTGCTCCTTTGAGTTTATTTGTTGTCATCCACTTACTTACGTTATGAAGCGCGAAGTTCGTTTTCAAAACGAGGTTTTTCTGTGACTTTGCTCCAACAACAACAACAAGATCATCCGCATAACAGACGAGTTTAGTACCAGTCTTAACATCCACACGCATCACATCGTCGTAGAGGACGTTCCACGGGGTCGGGTACCACGATTTAAAAAAAAACTAACCTTCATCAATTACAGGTTTATAGGTTAATATCTTTTGCAGGTGTTCGACCTTGAAAAACCAGTAAGTGTACGCAATATAGATCATTCACATTGTAATACTTTCCTTTGCCTCCAACCCCCTTTTTCAGTACGATGATTGAAAGAAACTAACTTGCATCAATAAAAGTTATATAGGTTAATAACTTTTGCAGGTGTTTGACCTAGAAAACCCAACAAGTGTACGCAATACAGGTCATTCACATTCAGAATACTTACTCTCTACCCCTTCCTTCCAACGAACCATCTCTACAAGAGAGCCTCACATTTTGTAGCCCCCTTAGCAGCAGAGCCCCCTTAACCGCCATTTTGTAGGCCTCCCTTAGCCGAAATTTTATTGGCTCCCACTTTACCCCACCTCCACCGACAAACGCCATTTTGTGGCCCCCTTCACTCCACCCCCACCTTCAACCGCCATTTTGTACACTCAACCCCACCCACCGACACACCCACTTTCAAATCTCCCGCCACGCCTACTAGCGACACCAGCGACAGAGACTTCTGGTGGCGGAAATCTAAACAAGTGGTCAAGAACCGGCATCATATAACTACTAAGTAAAATTGATAAATTAATAACTTTGGAAAAAATGTTTTTTGATAATTCTACTGGTAGAATAGATTTCCGTTCCGCTCCAAAGACATTAATTGGTAAATCATTTTGTATTTCAAATTTTGTAATATCTTTTAATTTAATTTAAAAACTAATTTCATCATATTTTAAAACTTGACTAAAGTGAAGGTTATTTAACAAACGATCAGAATAATGTTCAACTTGATGAAATGCTGAAACAACAGACTAAAGAAAACAAAACATATCATTATTTTTTAAATTGATGCAAGCTTTTCGTTGTTTAACAAATTTTGGAACCTCAACGTATGTTGAAATTCCTCCTCTTATATGTTTAAACTTATTTATGTTCGGTTTAGAGAGACAATTTCAAGTTCCGCCCATCCACTATCACGTTCTTCAAATTCTTCTAGTTTTTTTTAAATATTATCCGAAACGTTAGTGGTGTACCATTCTTTTAAATTAGTGTTTGAATCAATTATTTCATTACGAGTATTAAAACTTTTTAAATCTACTTCTTTGTTAGATGGTTTAATGAAATTTGCCGAAAATATTACATTGACTTTTACAATTGATGTAGCTAAAACTTTTTTAATTTTTATTGAAAAATTACGAAAAGCTTTTTTAAAAATTCCATTGGATGTTTAACGCCTAAATTTATTATAACACCACTAAGTAATCTACTATTAAAGGCAGTTTCAACATTTTGCCAAATCAGTTGTTGCTTGTTTACGTTTTTGTTAAATTTTAATCCACTACCGGTTCTTTTTAATTCAAACTTTTAAATTGTTTCAATTTTTCTCAATAAACCTTTAACAGTGCCAAATTATCTTCCAGTTTAAATAAATTATCACTACGTTCTTTATTTTTAATAACTTTACGAATAAAATGGATTTGTTAGTTTAAAAGAGCAGTAAATTTTTGCACTTCATCAACTTTTTTACTAATTTTAAAACTATTTTAATTTTATTCAAAAAATCAGTATTTTCTTGAGCTATTGATGATGCTGATGATGATGTCATGATCACTAATAATTAATTAATTGCATAAACTGAAGTATTTATACCCAAAAAATGTGCAGGTGTTCATTTGCACGTGCAATAACTAATTAAACTTTACCTGTTGTCGCTTGTCAATCGCAGTGGTGCACCTGCATTAATATAGGTTAATAACTTTTGCAGGTGTTTTGTCTTGAAAAAAACTGCACCAACAAGTGTACGCAATATAGATCATTCACATTCGCGGTACTTACACCCTACCACTTCCTCCAAACAAACCCCCTCTACCCAGAGACTCATTAGCTGTAGCCATTTTAAAGCCCTCTCAGCCGCAATTTTGTAGGCCCCCTTTGCCACCGTTTTCAGGCCCCCTCTTCACCGCTATTTTGTATGTCCCCCTTAGCCGCAATTTTGTAGCGCCCTCTTTACCCCACCCCTGCCCTACAGCCGCAATTTTGTATCCCCTTCTACCCAAACCTCCCACCGTACAACCTTCATTTTGTACACTCAACCCCACCCACCTCCCAACGACACACTCACTTTCAAATCTCTCGCCACGCCTACTAGCGACACCAGCTATAGAAACCTCTGGTGGCGGAAATAGGAACAAATAGTCCGGAACCGGCATCATATAACTACTCACACAACAAAGCCAAACGAGCAACTAACTCATTAGGATCATCCCTGTAAGTATATCCAACTGGTTTTTGATTATATCGTAAATATTGTCCATCTCTTCCACTTATAAAAGATGAAGAAGAAGGGGAAGAAGAACATTTGCATTTTTGTAATAGTTTAATATCATTTGTATAGGCTTCTAGATCCTTAGTACAGTCCGTTTGTTCACTTGAACACTTGATTTAATATTTTGATATCACGATTAGTATAATAATGTGAAACTGAATTGCCCTGTGTTATCTTTTCGTTGTATCATTGTGGTTGATTTTAGAAGTGGTTGTTCGACCTTTTTCAATCAATTTTTCAACATAGGTTTGTGCAATTGCAGGGTTCCGATTGATGTGATACTTTGGACTGATCTATTTCCTCATTCTCTTCGTCTTTATCCTTGAATTTCAATGTAATTGATTCGCTTCTCGATATATATGGAAGATTTCGTATATTTTTTTCTTCTTCAGTTTTAATTAATAAATATGATGGTGATTGTTCTTCTTTTTCTTCTTCTTTTCCATCGCCAGTTCATCTAATAGTTTTTCAATGGGTTCCAAAAATTTACGATTGATTCAGCCTGATATAATTGTTTCCTTTTCAATTGTTTAATATTTTTTCTAACATCATCAGTTGCTTCAAATAATTTCTTCTTAACTTGCTTCTGTTGTTGACTTCGTATTGTCACAGGTAAATAATGAATGTTAGAAGCGTATATAAATCAAACTTTTTTATAGTTTAATGAAATGATCGAATCCCTTTCTAAAAGGTTTATTACATAAAGGTTCATCTTTCAATATTACTAAGAATCCATATTAATCTCAACCAACATTCATTGCATATATGTTTAGATTGATTAAAATTCATATCACTTCCTACATTCTCATTATAAACTACCTTTAGATTATGTTCATCCTGTTTAAAGACCACAACAATATTAGCACTATAACGTATTAATTGTTTTTTTGAACGTGTATAAGTTTGACATAAAAAAATAAATAAATAAATAATTTTTATGTCGACCCATACTGAAGTATTCTCGGATTTTTCTTGTTCACCTAACGCGGATAGATCGATGATATAAATATTGAGTTACCCTTGTCATCACATGTAGGAATTATTTCATCATTATCTGTAAATGGAAAGTACCCTACTCTTTTAACTTTTCCAAGAACATCTTTTTGAAATTCATATTTAGGTTGAAATAGCGATTTTGAAAAGATATAGTCATTTTTGAAACGTAATCCAATTAAATAGAAGACTGATTATTACATTAATTTTACCACATCCGCTAGGTCTACAAACTATTGTTCTCGTCGTATCGGGTTAAAGTGGACTGTGTCGATGACATTTTTCCTTTCTGGTACACAGGTCATGATTATTTAATTTTTAAGATAGTTTATGTTTAATAACGTTCATTATTATTATCGGTACTGAAAGCACGTCTATTCCTTGGTATTTATATAAAAACGCAGATAGTATTTACCTAATTTCAGTTGAATGTTGACGTTCAAAAGCGACGAACTTGTTAATTTTCTAATTAACAAATTACCAGTTGGACTACACATTTCTTAGTTTCAGTACTGTAGTACCGGTACGAAACTAGCAGAATTATTGAAACAAAGTGATCCGGGAATTAACTAATTAGATCGTGCTTGTAAACAAAACGATATAGCGTATTCCCGAAGTAACAATCTAGAAGATAGACATTAAGCAAATGACGTGTTAGAAAACAAAGCGTGGAAGAGAGTTATGTCACGTAACGCTACATTAGTAGAAAAATGATCTTCCTATTTGATAACAAATACCATGAAGGTTAAACAGAAATTCGGTCAGGGGTATAACAGACGAAGTCGAAGACGACGCCAAAAAATAAAGACATATGCATTAAGACAAAGTGTTATCAATTCAATAAAGATAATCGTTAATAAATCTGATGCAATCATTGAAGCAGTTCGTGTAGCTGTTAAAAAAGCTGGAGGTCGTGAACGTATCCGTCTACCCCTAGTTATTCCTATACAACAAAAATCAGGTGGTTGATTGCCCTTAGTCTTTGGCGGTTTATCTGCATTGAGAGCATTAACGGATAGTGCAGCAGGTGTAGCAAAAGCTGTAGGTAATGCTGAAGCAGCAAGAAGAAGGTTGGGAGATGCTGAACGACATAATCGTTCAATGGAAGTCATTGCCTTGGATAACAATTGTAGTGGATTATATTTAAAGAAACATAAAAGAGGATTAGGATTATACTTAACAAAAAAACTATCACTAAAACTATCTTCTTATTTTCTAACTGATCATAAATTAGAAAGCTTAAAATCACTAATTTTCGAGGTGTTTACATGAGAGATGATTTACCCTCTAAGATTAGAAAAAATGAATCAGGTATTACAAATTTAGATTCTCAAGAATGGAGTGGGATACATTGGGTAGCATATTCAAAACAGAATATTAAAGTGTTATATTTTGATAGTTATGGAAATCTGAAACCCCAAAAGTAATAATCAACTATTTAAAATGTAAAAATATTTTATTTAATTATATCAATTTACAAAGATTTAATACATTCAACGAAAGCCATTTATGTTAAGAATTTTTATATAATGAAGGTGTTTGAAAATTGAATCTGTCATGTCTTTAACATTCATACTGAAAGGACGTAGCAGTGTCTTATCTGCTGACTTTTATTCTTCAATTAATTTGAATTCAAACTGTAGTTATTTATTAGCTCTAATTGGTTTTCATACATTCGATACAATACCAAACATTGAAAGAGGACAGAACAAGTTTAGCTACAAATATATTAGTATAGACAAGAAGATAATCATTCCAACTGGTGCATATGAAATAACACATATAGAAGACTACCTACAACAACAGCTATGTAGATAAATCTAAAATTTTTTCATTGAAACCAAACAGTAATACTCTGAAGTGTGATTCGGAGAGTAAATATACAATTGATTTTACCACAAACGATGGTTTTGGTACTTCATTAGGATTTTAAAAGCAAGTTCTCCCAAATCAACTTCATTCGTCTTATCAACCAGTTGAAATTATTGAAGTTCTACCAACTCGTATTGAATGTAAAATTAAAACAAGATGATTTTACAATAGTCAACCATCACAAACAATTTAAGAATTTGTACCTGCTGTATATCTAGGTTATGCTATAAATATTGAACCTAAAAATCAAATATATATTTCATACGTTTCATAGGTAATTTAACTATCAAACTATCAAAGTGTCAGATCAAAACGAGAATTTAGTAAATTTCCTAGGAATGTGGGGGTGGTTGAAATATAATACCTCAGGCACAGTCATTTCCTAATAGGCAGATGTTGTTAACGTCGTCATTAACACAATCAAGTATATAAATATTAAAATCTCTTGGATGCAATGTCTGAAATTCTACAAATATACAAAAAATTAAATTTCGAAAGAAGATAAAATTTGGAAAGAAGATAATACTTATCATTCTACAATTTCATCATTTCAAAGTAATGATGAATTGGAAATTAGTATTAATCAGCAGGATATATTTATTCCTTTTTGTGAATCATATCTGTATTAAGTTTGTTAATTTGAGCAAGTTGTAAATGCCACCGCAACCGGAGATTGTCAATAAAGTAATAATTTTGGTGCTTATCTATTCGATTCAATTACATACGAATTAAATGGTATAGAAATTGAAAAAGTACAAAGTGTTGAAACAACAACAACAATTAGAGGTTTATTGTGCTACAATCATGATGAGGAGAGAGCTTTAGAAGCAGCTGGTTTGTTTCCCGATAGTGGTATAATAGTAACTCAGGCATCCGATAAAAAGTCTGTTAATCTACGAATTCCATTATCATTTTTATTCGCTTGTTTTGCCAGTTCCAAAACAATCAATAATGGGAAACACAAAATTAGATTAGTACACAGTCGATCTGATAACAACTGTTATCGCAGCAGTGAAACAAAAACAGCAACAATAAAAATTTAAGTTTTATGTTTAAAATAGAAACAAGTATATCCGAGTGATCAATTGAAGTTATATCTGCTAGATCAAATGAATAAAAACATGTCTATACAAATTGGGATTAGAAATTGAGAGTTACATGAACTACCCTCATTAAGACAATCCAAAAAGAATATGTGGAGTGTCTAAAGAACAACCAATTTTGAGCGGCTAAGATATGTAATTGTAGCCTTCCAGACAGATCGTAAACATAATCCAAAAATGGCAAAATTCTAATTTTTGTATGGATAACATTGTGAATTTAACCATACACAAAGATCAGTTATTTTAACTCATGTTAAATTAACTAATCTTTGTTTATGGTTCCTTACGAAAATCAGAATTTTGATTTTGAAAAGAATGAATATACTGCAGCTTATCAGGCTCTTATTAATTTTCATAGTGACTTTCATCATAATCATTCATCAACTCCAACGACAACCTATACAAATTTCTCATTTCGAACGATTTCCGTTATTGATTGTTCAAAACAAAATGAAGCCATCTGATCATCAACAGTTAATATAAAATTAGAATTTGAAAGTTTTGAACATTTTCCTAACTAGACTAGTGCATATTGTACTATTGTACATGATGAATTATTTGAGTATAATCAGTTGACTGGAATAATAACAAATTTATTTTAAAAGTTATAAGAATTTAGTGAACGATTAAAAGATTTTAAGTAATCTAGAAAACAGTTAACCGAAGAAATAAAATAGTGTGTTCAATTTTGTGTTAGGAATAAATGATTGAAAATAATACAAAAATATTCAAAAAATCTTTTTATGCAATAAAACTTTTACAATTTATTTTTTATTTTCTTTCCCAGCATCACTATTTTTATCACTACAGTAAATTTTTCAAGTTCAAACTTCTTTAATATTCGATAAGGATGTTCATGCATTACAATATAAACACATTCTTTTGCGTTACATTTTTCAATCAAATTGAAAATTGTATCGTCTATATTTCTTTTACCATCTAAATATAGCTGAAAGATTTCTTCAGCTTTTCTATATCCTTTGTTATTTTATTCAGATAATCTGCTGTTTACAAGTTTCTACCATATACACCTTCATGTTGAGATTCATTCGATTCATTTGAATTAAATTTGTCAAAACATAATTTATTTGTTAAACATATTCGTTTTAGGAAAAGATATGTAGACGATATATTTTGTATTTTTTCTGGATCTGTTGAAGAAATCAATGAATTTCTAAATTTTATTAATAATTTTCATAAAAATATTAAATTTACTTTTGAAATTGGCAATGATAATATTTCCTTTCTTGATATTGAAATCAAAATTAAAAATTTTAAATTTGATTTTTCCATTTATAGAAAACCAACAACAACTTCTACTATTATTCCATTTGATTCTTTTCACCCGTTAAATTATAAATTAGCTGCATTTAATTCTTTTTTTATAGACTTTTTTCAATATCAATGAATAATAATAATTTCAATTTTGAACTTAATACTATTCAATATATAGCTAAAATTAATAAATATCCAAAATTAATAATTGATAAACTTTTTAATAAATTTAAACATAAATTAAGTTTACATTCAATTACAAATCTAGAACCAATTTCAAATTTAAAAAATTATTTTCATTCAATTCTATATTTAGGACCAATTTCATTATTTGTAAAGAAAATTCTAAAACCTTTTAATGTCAACATTGTTTTTAATCCTTCATTAAACATCAAAATTTTAACTTCAAATAAAGATATTTTACCAAATTTAGAAAAATGTGGAATATATAAATTATCTTGTAATTGTGGAAAGTTTTATATTGGTAAAACCATTAGAAATTTCAAAATTCGTAAAAAAGAACATTTAAAATGTATTTCTAGTTTGAATATGAACAAATCAAATTTTGCAAAACATGTTATTACATCAAATCATAATTTTGATAAATTTTCAATTTTGTATATTCAGAATAAGAATATAAATCTTGATTACATTGAACAGTTTTATATTACATCTTTTAGAAAATCAAGTAATACAGAATTAATAAATGAAATGACAGAATTTAATTTCAAATTTTTTAAAAATTTGAAATTTGAAATTTGAAATTTCATTTTATTATCTCAATTTATCTTTTATTTTTATAAAAATTTTTTACATTATTTATTTTATTAAATTAATTTATTTTTGTTAATTTTTTGGTAAGAAATTCTAAACATCTAAAAATTTTAAAAATCGAATTAATAATTTTAACATATGTATGTATAGGATCAGATGATGGGTATTTAAAACCCGAAATACGTATTATCCTGATATAATTTTATAATAAATATATGGGATTTGATTTTGAGTTTTAATTTTATTAATTTTGTCAAGTAATAAAGAATTAATAAATGAAATGACAGAATTTAATTTCAAATTTTTTTAAAATTTGAAATTTGAAATTTGAAATTTCATTTTATTGTCTCAATTTATCTTTTATTTTTTAAAAATTTTTTACTTTATTTATTTTATTAAATTAATTAATTTTAGTTAATTATTGGTAAGAAATTTTAAACAAAATGGTAAAAACCGAATTAATAACTTTAACATATGTATATAGGATCTGATGATGGGTATTTAAAACCGGAAATACGTATTATCCAAACATTTTTATAATTAATATATGGGATTTGATTTTGAGTTTTAATTTTATTAATTTTGTTAAATATTATCCCATATTTGAGATGGATACATGGTTTAAAAGTATACATAACTAATACATTGTATGTACCTGAATTGAAAACCAAGTTGTTATCTGTAAGTAAGGCTACTTGTAAAGGTTGTACTGTCTTATTTAACAAAAACACTGCTACAATTAAAAAGAATAATGGTAAATTGGTATGTAAATTTTTCAATATTTATGAATATATATGAGAAATGTTAAAAAATAAAATATGACCTAAATTAAAAGGTAATAATAGTATTGAGAAATGTAATATTTGTTTGAAATGTAAAATGACTTGTTTACCGTTTCCGCAACAAACAGAAAATAGAAGTAGTAGAATCCTTGAATTGGTATATTCTGATTTATGTGGTCCAATGAGAAATGTTTCTGTTGGTGGTCATAAATATTTTATAACATTCATTGATAATTATACAAGATATTGTCACATATATTTCTTAAAAAGTAAAGATGAAGCATTTAGTGCATTTAAAACGTATAAGACGTTAATGAAGAGAAATACTGATCAAAAATTGAAAACATTAAAAACTGATAATGGAACAGAATACATAAATAAACATTTTCAAGATTATTTGGATTATCATGGAATTAATCGTCAATTGACATCACCGTATACACCACAACAAAATAGAGTTGCTGAGAGAAAAAATTGAACATTAGTTGAAGCTGCAAAATGTATGTTACATGAATCTGGTTTAAAAAATAGTTTGTGGCCTGAAGCAATAAATACAGCTGTTTATATTCAAAACAAATTGCCAACAAAGCCAAATCAAGGCAAATCACATTATGAATTATGGTATAAGAATAAACCAATGTTAAATCATTTGAGAATATTTGGTAGTAGAGCATTTGTATTAAATAAAAAATGGAAAAATAAATTAGAACCAAAAGCAAATGAACTGGTGATGGTAATATATGATGGTAAGGCAAAAGCTTACAGATTAAATAACAAATTTAATGATAAACTGGTTGTCAGTCGTGATGTTGCTTTTATAGAAGAATTAAACAATGAAAATAATTTTTTAAATTATGATAATACAAATATTATATTTGAATAATACCAATAATAATGAAGAAATAAATAGTTGATGCAACAAAATATAATCAAAATGAAGACATTGATGATATTGATAATAATGATACTGATAATTGTATTATTGATGATGTTATAGATAATCAATCATCTACAAATGTAGAAAATAAGGAAATAAGAATATTAAGGAGGAGAACTTGTTTTATTCGAGATGGGAATATTGGAATACCAAAGAAGGTAAAAAATATACATCAATGTAATTTGTTGACTCAAACAAATCCAGAAATTCCATTGATTCCTGATGATGCTTTAGCTAGTGGGAACAAAGAAAAATGGTGGAAGGCAATGGTAGAAGAATACGATAATTTAAGGCTTCCCTAACGCTGTATATTTCAATAAGAGTGTATTTATTTCTGGTTTTACCGTCACAGTTTTCAATTTGAAGTAAAGGTTACCAGTTGAAAATGTTGAGCACATTTATAGCGAGGGCCGGTAACCTATTATTTTTAAAAATTTTCCATCAATTGTAGTACCTATTTCCGGGATTACGCTTCTAAATTAATTTTTTCACATGTATTTTACATCATTTTAAAGAGGAGATAAATAGGAGGGGCAAATAATATCTAGTTTTTTGGTTACTCCAATCGTTTTCCTACAGTTACAATTCAAAGAAAATAAAAACAGCCACTATTGGAAGAAAATTTGCCGTAAAATTTGCACCGCTCTGTGAGGGTGAAAGATAGAATTACCAATCAGCGTTTTAAGAAATGTAAGGGAATACACTTCAGTAGTATTGCCAAGTTGTACATAATTTCTAAAGTTGTTTACCGTGTAATTCATGATATGGATTTTACAATATGAAAATCTTACAATAAATTTGCAAATAATGTTATTATAATAATATAAAAAAAATGAAAATGAAGCTTTTATTTGAATTGTTGAGTTGATATTTTCAATTTTTTTATTATACAATTCCACAAATTTGTAGGTATTAGTAAGCTCGGCAACACTGAGTTCCTAAACTGTTTTCCCAAAATTGAACCGAATGAAGTTGATGTTACTCAGTGCTGGAAATTAATTTTTTTTTTTATTTTATTTTGGTTCTTAATTATAAATAAGCCAATAATTTCATTCTTAAAAGAATAAGGAAATGGAATTTGTTTGGATGTTAAAATTGTTTCTATATACATATAACCTCATTGATTAATTAATTACCACATTTATTCATTCATTCATTAAATTTTAAACAGTTTAGACAAAAACGATTAGGATCACAGGGATGTATGTCCTTAATTGTTATTATTCAGAATAAAACGAAGACACGTATAAATGAAAGAGAGATGCAAAATTACAAGCATGAAACAGAATTCAACCCTCGGGTACCTGAATCATTGCTTTCACTTTTATTGAGAAATACAAAATTTTAAAATATTCCTATGGTGAAGCTATTATTTCTCTGTTTTTTCAATATTTTCCATTCCGTTTAACTTGACTTGTGCTTACAATGATTAATTATTTTGGCGGGGCAAATATAAATCTTATACTACAATTTTCATATAAACATTTTGCTAGATATACCAATTAATGCACATATCTATAGAATCGTACATAGTAAATGTACCGTAAATTACAACGAACAAACAGTTTCTTTTTCAAATACATATTCAAAATAACAAAATTTTGAACTATGCCAAATTACTGTTTTTTTACGTAAACATTTTAAAGAAAGGAATAACTGCAGATATCAAGTTTTCTATTTGAATAATACTTATTAATCATTAATAAATAGAAACTCTATAGTAATCTAAAGTTTTAGATTTTGACTTGATGTTTGATTGTATTCAGTTCATTTTATCTTATGTGGTTGTTTAACATGTTTAGATATATTGTAATATCTATAGACGCCAATTTCAGTGAAAATGAATTGAAGTTCACAAACATCTGTAAATTGATAAAAACATTTTCTTTAGTGAATAATTTTATTATTTGTACCTCATTATCAGTTTATTCAGGGAACCAAGTACGCATAGCTACTAGAACGCGCTCACAGAAATTATTAACCATAGAAATAGGATAATTAATAATAGTTTCCAGATGTGGAGAAAGGCGCATCTTTTGTAAAACAGGTAATTTTACGTGGAGTTTCCACTATTTACCGTTACAAAATATGTAATGTATGTAATGTAATTGTATGGTATGGTCCATACAATTGTTCTGTAGTTCTGCATTAAATTCATTTTTACGCAAACAAAATGATGAGTCGAAACGGAATCTAAAGCATACAAGAGATTTGTTCCATCTTAAAGTTTCGGATTGTTTTATGTACTTTTTTAATGCGCATGTCTAGTCAGAAATTAATCACAAACTAGTTTCAAACTCTTATAGTTGGAACGGTTAATAAACTTGTATGATATTTCTGCATAGTATAATACAATATAATTTATTGTGGATTGTCTGGATTAAACGTTCAAATTTACTATAAATTTTTGTATAAAATAAATCATCAACAAAGCACATTTTTCTTTAAGCGACCAAATTTTCTGGCAGCAGTACCATAACCATAAACTACAATGATTCGCATACAATCTGAAAAAGACCTGATTCAAAACAATTACGTTTAACGCTAACGAATTTCTTATAATTAAAAAAAAGTCCTCAAATTTTAGTGACATTCAGCTGTCTATCTTTTAAAATGTACTTGAATTCTTCTACTTTCCTTCCGAGTTGTGACCCGGCTTTAACTCATCAAAATTTTCAAATATGAACATCTGGGCATGTAATGAAAATGGTTTACAACAAAACGTTCTGCTATTTAAACCCTACTTTTCTATTGCGCATGACTTCAACTGAAAATCAAACAAAAATCCTCGGACTCTTTTGACCGTTTGAAACTAGTTCATGATTCTTCGGATTCTTAGGTGGAACGACCAACTGGTAGTACAAATCATGGATTGTTTACAGTTGGAACGCTTAATATGTAACTGCGCATGTTTTTGATTCCTCAAACGGTTTCAAACCGTTTCAAACTAGCTGCTGGAACAAACTTAAGGTTTTTAGAAAGTCCTGAATAACAACATACTACAGATGTAAGGAAAATTTGGAATTATGTTGCTCATCATACCGAAAGATTCTAATGCAAAGCAGACGTTTTTTGCAGACGTTTTTTTTCGTAATGTTTATTACAACTATATCAGCCACTTCAATTTGTCTGCTATAGGAAAACGCATGTTTTTCAAGTTTCGACAAATAATTTTACAATTTTTATTTGTTTGTACTGTTTGTTATTGATTATTTTTCATTTTTAGTTACTTTTCATTTGTAAATATTTTTTGTGTTGTTTTGTCTTATATTGTGTCATTTGCAGCTTATTTTGACTTTTTCTGTATTTTTTTGCATTATTTGCTTTTATTTTTGCTTATTTTCATTTCTTTTGTATTATTTTGTATTGGGTTGTCTTATATTTAAAAATATTCAGAGTTCAGCGTATTTTAAAAATATCTTTTTTCGGCAAACAAATACTACTGGAAATTGTAGATAATAAAATCATAAAAATTCTCTTTTCCTTTCGTTGTCCCTTTTGGATACTTGTTTTTTCTTTGTCTCTTTTCTCTTTCATCCTCTTTCGATCTATTTCTTTAGCCGTTTTCCGACCTTTTCCCTCTTCGGTAGGGATGGATTTTTGGACATTATGGGTTGCCTATTTAATAAAATAAAATTCGGACAGACGAGTTGACGCGCCTATACTTAGTTACATAAACACGTTAGGCAATGAGATATATAGAGTGCGCATCCCCTATACTTGTATAAGACCAATTTGGTCCTCATATGAGGAAATTTTGACAGTCAGTCCTCACTCTCTCTTACTTATGAGTGTGGCGTTCAATAGGGACTTCCTTTGGTCGACCAAAGCTTGAGAAATGGAAGGCGATATGTTAGTGTCGTTCCAGTTGAAACGAGACCAACATATGGACATATTCAAGATGTCTGTGACAATACGTAGACACGTTTTTTGACCGGATGCACACTCTAGATACCTCATTGACGTTAGGGGAGCCTTAATAAAGAATAGAACCTGGACATAAGTTGGTCCTCCAACGAATAAATTTATTATTGACAGTAAATAGATTTTTTTCAATTAAAATAAATGTTTCTGGTGAAATAGAAAAATATAAAGCAAGACTGGTTGCAAAAGGGTATTTTCAAAAATATGGTCAAGATTATACCGAAACTTTTTCACCAGTTACAAGAAGTTCAACTGTAAGAATTTTGTAAGCACTTTGCGTTGTATATGGTTCACAATTACATCAAATTGACGTCAAAACTGTTTATTTAAATTTAGATTTACATGAAGAAATTTATATGAAACAACCAGAAAAGTTAATTGTAAAAGGACAAGAAACTAAAGTATGTAAATTGAATAAAGCTTTGTATGGTTTAAAGCAAGCAGGTAGAGAATGGAATATAAAGTTAAATATTGCATTAATTAAATTGGGTTTTACGAAACGTCAATCAGATAATTGTGTTTATGTGAAAGGTAAAAATGATATGAAGGTTATTTTGGTTGTTTATGTTGATGATATTTTAATTGCTGCTAAAAATACAAATAAAATTAAAAAATCATCGAATGCTGGATTTGAAATTGTTGATAAAGGTCCAGTTAATTATATACTTGGTTTAGAAATTAATTGAAATGATAAAACTAATGTTATCGAACTAAGCCAATGTAAATATGTTATACAATTATTGGAAGAATGGGGAATAAATGATGCTAAAGTAATAACAACCCCATTAGATGCAAAGATCAAATTGAATCCTTGTACAGAAACAGATCATAAAGTAAGTGATAGAGAAATATACCAGAAATTAATTGGTGAGTTATTATATTTAGCAAATTAAACAAGATCAGATAATACGTTTTCTGTAAATAAGTTATCTCAGTTTAATACCATGGTTCATAGTGAACATTTACAATATGCTAAAAGAATACTACGATATTTGAAAGGGACAATAAATTACAAATTGAAATTAAGAAAGACAAAGAAGCCATTAGAAGGTTATATAGATGCTGACTGATCATCAGACTAATTTGATAGAAAAAATTATACTGGGATTGTAATTAAATGTGCAGATTCTGCTGTAAATTGTAAAGTGAAAAAACAACAGTGTGTAGCATTATCTAGTACTGAAGCAGAGTATATTGCATTGTCACAAGGATGTAAGGAGTCAACTTATTTACAAAGACTAATAAAAGAGATAGGTTATGGAGAATTGGTTAAAGCACCAATAATATTATATAATGATAATATTAGTGCTCAACATTTGGTAAAAAATCCTATATTGCATAACAGAAGTAAACACATCGATATTAAATATTATTATATCCAAGAGTGTTATGAAAAAAAAACTTATAACTGTCAATTATTTGTCAACAGAAAATATGATGGCAGAGATATTAACGAAGAATTTATTCAAAAATAAACATACTAAATTTTGTAATTTGTTAGGATTAAGTTCATTGGGGGGGAATATTGGTATATTACAATGAACTAATTATATGATAATTTAGTTGGCTGTAGAAAAAATTGAGAAGTAGTGGGTTATGAGTCGTGGTGATAACAACAATAGTTATTGATTGTAAATAGAAAAAATAGTAGCAAAATTAATTATTATTTTTTCTTTCAATTTAAATTTAATAAGTAAATCACTATTTATATGAATTTATTCTACTAACAATAACAAAGTTTTGAATTATGCCAAATTATTATTTTTTACGTAAACATTATATTGAAAAGAATAACTGCAGATATCAAGTTTTGCATTTGAATAACAATTATTAATCATTATAAATAGAAAGTCAAAAGTAATCTTAACTTTTGGATTTTGACTTGGTGTTTGATTGCATTCATTTCATTTTACCTTATGTGTATGTTGCCTAACATGTTTAGATACATTGTAATATCTATAGACGCGAATTTCCGTGGAAATGAATTGAAATTAACAAGCATTTGTAAATCGATAAAAACATTTTCTTTAGTAAATAATTTTAGTATTTATGCATCATTGTCAGTTTATTCAGCGAATCAACAACACATAGTTACAATATAAGACAGACAATTAGAAATTGAAGTCAAATTATTTCACGATAAGTAGTTATATGATGCCGATCCAGGACCATTTTTTAGCAGGAAATTTTAATTTTGTGGGGGGGATAGAAAAGTTGTGCCAATGCTGGACCAGTTCTTAGCGGGAAATTCAAATTATGTGGGGGGGATAGAAAAGTGATGTCGAAGTTGGACCAGTTGTAGTGAGAGTAGAGGTGGGGTCGGAAAAGTGCTGCCAATGTTAAACCAGTTAAACCAGTTAAACCAGTTGTTGATGGGGATGGTGGAGGGGATACAAAAGTTTTGCCGATCTTAGACCACTTGTAGTGGGGATAGAAAATCGCAGCAGATCTTGTATTACAAGTAGGGGCGTGAGTGGTGGGGGTTGTTAAGAACTTCAATTTTTTTAGAGGGGTGAGTGGTGATTAGTCTCAAATTAAGGGGTGACTCAGTAGAGGGGTGAATATTTAATTTTAGCAAATATTGGCGTGCGAGTACGTAAAATATAGGTTTTCAACCCTAAGGAACACAAATTTGATATTGAAAACAAAGAAAGTTGTCCACCCACTTTTTGAAGGGGTGAATATTGAATTTTGCTACTTCAGGCATGCGGGGGCTCAATTTATAGGTTTTCAGACATAAGGAACTCAAATTTGATGTGTAAAATGCAAAAAGCTTTCCACCGACTCCCTAGAACGGTGAATATAAGATTTTTGGAAATAAAGGCGTGCGGATACTCAAAATACAGGTTTTCAACTCTAAGGAACACAAATTTGATATTGAAAACTAAAACAGTTGTCCACCCACCCTTTGAAGTGGTGAAATGTGAACTTTTGCTAACTAAGGCATGCGGTGGCTCAAAATATAGGTATTCACATATAAGAAACTCAAATTGTACGTGTTAAAACAGAAAAAGTGGTCCACCAACCCTCTTAAGAGGTAAATTTTTGATTTTTGCAAATTAGGCGTGCAGGTACGCAAAATATAGGTTTTCGTCCCTAAGGAACACAAATTTGATTTTGAGAACCAAAAAAGTTGTCCACCCACCCTTTGAAGGGATGAAAATAAAATTTTTGCAAACTAAGCCATGCGGTGGCTCAAAATATAGGTTTTCAGACATAAGAACTCAAATTTGATGTTGAAAACAAGAAAAGTTTTCCTCACACCCTTTGAAGGGAAAATTTTGAATTTTGCAACTTGAGGCATGCGGGGGCTCACAATATAGATTTTCAAACATTAAGAACTCAAATTTGATGTGTAAAACAAGAAAAATTGTCTACCAACCCCCTTGACGAATGAATTTTTGATTTCGGCAAACATAGTGGTGCGGGTACACAAAATATTGTTTTTCACCCTAAGGAGCACAAATTTGATGTTGAAAACAGAAAATGTTGTCAACCCATTTTTGAAAGACGTGAATATTGAATTTAGCAATTCAAGGCAGTCCTAAAACTACTTATAGTGGGGGTTGAAAATCGCAGCAGATCTCGGACATCAAGTAGGGGCGTGAGTGTAATGGGTTGTTGAGTAAAGCAATTTTTTGTAGAGGGGTGAGAGATGAATAATCTAAAATTAGGCGGTGGCTAAAGTTAGAGTGGTGCTGCCTATGTTGGACTACTTGTTGATGGGGTTAGAAAAGTGCACCTGTTGTGGGGCCGCTTGTTGTTGAGGAGCGATTGTGAGGGGGTGAACGGTTTGGGTGGAAAAGTTATGCCGATGAGATCTCGCGTGCGCTTGCATAAATTGCACATCCGTTGAGGAATGTGGAATTTGACAAAAAAGTGGTTGTGTAGAAAAGTGATGTCTTTGTAGGGCTACTTCTAAGGGGAATAAAGGTGGAGTTAAGAAAGTGCTGCCAACCTAGGAACACTTTTTGAAGGTGGATGTGTTTAACTCGGTGGGGGTTCGCAGACGATTATAGAGATCTAAAATTCAGGGTGTAAAGTTAAATGGAGAGGTTTGCGCATGCGCACTGCTTTTTTCAACGGTAATTCAGACACTTGTGTATGCAATTCTACGTAAAGGATAAAGAAAATATTTTGATTTTCATTTATTGTTTTGAAAATGTAGTTACGAAGTAATATATGCAGGTTTGTATGGTGAAAGGTGAGCCATTTATTGTAATAAAATTGAAGGAATACGACAGATTAAATAAAACTAAAGGCGTGATGTATTATTTATTCTTTTTAAATTAAGAGTCCATTAAGCAAAATCAAATATCTTTTATTTACAGAATATAACGCACTTAGATTTAAAAAATTCTCACAAGTATTGTATCGGCTATAAGCTTGCTTTGATTAATTTTCTGAAGAAGCGCATGTATCTTCCCTCTCTTCTTCTCTATCTGTCGCACCTCTCTCACCAACATCATTTTCTCAGCTTGCTCCCTAATGATTACTTCACTCAAGAGTCTTTTGAAATTTTCAAACAGGGCTGTCACATTGTCGTTTACGTCATCAACGGATTCTCCGGTTCTCTCAAAGTCACTTTCACTGTCACTCGAATTGTGACCGAAAAGATCCCTCGTCTTCTCAATTTGCTTACCATTGCTTGAACTACGTGACGGTTAACGACTCTTTGAGCACTTGTTATTGAAAAGATTTGATTGTTGAAGCTGAGGAGCACTCGGTTGCATCATAACTCCAATATTGTAATTTGAAAATACTAAATCATCTTCTAGATTTACCTGGGATAACAGTAAAAGGAAGTAAGACTCTAAATAATTAAACAACGTTCAATGTGAACCACGACTTACCGTTGGTGCAGTTAACGTTGATGGTGGATTTAATAAGACAATATAGATTATGCGAATCTCTGCGGGTGACTTTTTCAAAGACAGTTTAGGAAAGTCGCTTTTTTTTCCGTAGCTGGACGACATGGTTATTATTCAAGTACGACACTACACAGGGCACACAAAGGCAAAACTTATAATAAAAACATATAAGAATTACTTATAATTATTAACATACAATTATTTAATTTATATCATTCGACTATTATTTGCAATACTTATAACGTATAACACTGAATTATAAAGCATAAGAAATGCAACATCCGCAAAACGCAGGGCGAAGAAGCGTTTATGTGAACATGAAAATGTTAAATCGTCTAATATGCAACATTTGCCGAATTCTCCCTGGAAATGCTGACGTATTTCCTTTACGCTTTGAGAACTTTTTCTTCAACAATATAATAATTCACACATCAGCAAAACTTGACCTATCTTTTTCTTTATTTCAACCGGAAATTATTCTCAATACTGGTAGGGACTTTGGCGTGGTATATCCCCCTTCCATGAATCTCAGATGTAAAAAAAGCCGTACAAGCACTTGAATTCTATTCATTTAAAAACAATCTCAGTAACAAAATGAAATTGTAAGTGAAAAAAAGAAAACAATTGCTCTTGATTTTCAAACCTTCAGTATACTGAGTTTATAGTGAAAAATGTCTAAGTTAGAGATGTCTAGTGGTACGCTCACTACATTTTAAAGCGGTAAAAATCGCGCAGCCTTATGTCTTACAACAAGTGGGACATATAGAAATGTACCATCATAAATAAGATTACGATTACTGTGCGATCGAACACGAAAAATATGATCAATTTTTAAAAAAAAACACAAAAACGTTTATCCAATCTTAGACCTATTTTAATGGGGTGAGTGACGGCGAGTCTAAACTTTGGTGAATGTTGACTAGCAGTAGCGCAAAATGCGAACAATTTACTACTTAAACCGTAATTGCATTAATTTTATTGCTCGTCGTGCTGACAGCAACAAGGGCAGTTCCTATTTAATACGAATGTGTTGAGTGTGAATGCGAAACTGATTTTCTAAAACTCAACGTGTGTACCTCGTTCAAATGCAAAGCTTTTAAAAGTGACATACAAATCAGAGCATGATCACAGTGAATATTTCCTTGAAAAATAAGGAAAAAATTTGAATAGGCAGCGCATGCGCAAGACGTTCAGAATCTTTGAATTAATTTTAAATTGCGTAATGTCGCAATTGGTAAATTTTTATTCCGCAAATCTACATTGAAAGCTTAAACGCTTTTTCTTCATTTATTGCTGAAATAGAAGCTTCTCTACAAGTTATACCATTAGTAAGCGTCAAGAATCTAGAAGAAAATTTTGGGCGTACTACCACAAGTTACGATGAGAAGGTAGTTGTAGCATGTGAAGAATTTAAAGCATGGCCGCCTCGTCGATTTACATAAGAAATAGTTGGCACATCTAACGAAGGAATCATGAATGGAAAATTATCCTTCGAGTCAGTGAAAAATTGTCGGTCAAAAATCACAAATTTACAAATTTCACAAATTTAAAATTTGTCGAAGAATGATCTTATCGATTAAATTTATTTATCTACATATATATAGACAGATATTATTTAACAAAAGTAATTTTAAAAGTGAATATAAATAAATTTTAAATTGTACGGAATGTTTCATATTCTCTTTAATTTTTCTATTTCATCATAACTTTTTCTGTGCTTGGTACCTATAAGTTTAATTGAAAAGCTTCAGTTATCCACATCGTTATGATTAAAATTGTGATGAGATCGGTTGCAATTAAAACTAAATATAATTGTAAAATCAATTTTACGGTTTACCTCTGAATTTGGAGTTCCATTTTAAACAATATAAGACAAGACTTCGATCTCCTTGTTTTTTAGAGGATGTGGTTCTCTTATAAAGTTTCACAATTGAAAGGAACTCAAACCCATACACTCAGAGACTTCCAAGAAGTATAATGCAAAATCTTATCGATTAAATTTGTTTATACTCACATAGATTGACAAATATAAATTAACAAATTTAATTTTCCAAGTGTAAATTAGATTCTTCTAATTAAATTTTGTTTGTACTGGATGTTTCAATTTCACCTTAATTTTCCTTTCCCATAATAATTTTTTTATCTGCTTAGTTCCTATAAGTTTAATTGAAAAATTTTCTACTATCCACTTTGTTATTATTAAAATTGCGATGAGTTTGGTTGCAATTGAAAGTTAGTTTTGCGAAAAGATCAACTTTTTTGTTTACCTCAAAATTTTGGGCTATTTTTAAAATATTATGGAACAAAACTTTGATATTCCTGTTTTCTTTCTAGAGGATTTGGTTCTCTTATAAAATTTCGAAATTGGTAAGAAAGCAAACCCATACACAGAGACTCACTGCAAGTTTAACAATAAACTGAACTGCTTGTTAAATACTTATTCCGTTTATATAAGAAGGCTTTTGCTACCCTTGCAAAATTTGCATAAGATTTAAAATGTGGATTAGTTTTGTGGACTAAGGAGTCTGAAATTTCAATGTAAGACTTTACAGGAAGCATAAATTGACCTTAGAAAAGTTCGATGGACAGATATATGCTATTAAAGAAGGTTTGCCAATGGGTATGCCAGCGTCAGGCTATATAGCTAATTTTTATATCAATTTCATTGAAAGAAATTTTATACTATGTAATAAAAACCCATGGTTTAACAGAATAATGTTTTGGACAAGATATTTGGATGATGTCTTCGCGATAGTTGACACCAGAGATATGACTGTAGTTGACTGTCTCCTGAAATTCATAAACAATATACACCAAAATCTAAAATTTACATATGAAATTGAAATACAAAACTCAATCAATTTCCTAGATATAAATATTACTCTAAATAATAATCAATTTGAATTTAAAATATACAGAAAACCTACCAGATGCAGTGCTTTAATCACTTATAACTCCCAACATAGTATTACACACAAAAAAGCCGCTTTTAATTATTATATCAGGAGACTGTTGATGATACCAATGTCTAAGGTAAACTATGATGCAGAACTTATTAACATATATAAGTTGGCATATCTCAATGGTTTCTCCAAACAATTTATTGATAAAATGATTGGAAGGATAAAAATTCGAATGGACCCACTCTATTGTAAACCTAATAATCACAACGAAGACACTATATATGAATCTTTTAATTTAATAATGATTCCAATCAACTAAACAAATTACTACGAAAATACAATATCTGTCCAAGTTTCAAGTCGTATTGTACCATTTTTTCAATGTTGTTTAACGCAATAGATAAAGATAGCATATTAGAAAAGAACGAAGTTTATAAGATCAAGTGTGATGAATGTGACGCAATCTATATTGGCGAATGCGGTCGAAAATTAAAAGCCAGAATATCTGAACACAGAAGTTGTAGCAAATCGAAATTTTATCATCATTTGACAGATAACAATCATTCCAGTGAGAATAACGAAAACATTGAGCTACTGCATTGTTGTAACAAAAGTCGTAGGTTAATGATGTTAAAAGCTTTCGAGATTTATAGACACAAGAAGAAGAATTGTAACTTAATGAACGACCATATCGAATTGTCATTCGATCCACTGTTTACAGCAATCAAACCGCCAAATGATCAAATTAGAATATAATAGCCATTGGGATCGTAGTCAAGATGTTCGGTTATGGTATGGTGTATGGATTTTATATGCAGAATTGTACTGTATATATATATATATATAATATATATATATATATATATATATATATATATATATATATATATATATATATATATATATTTTATACACACTGCCGGATGTTCACTGTTCTGCGAATTTCATTATGCTCTTTCATTATGTGTTTTTTCGAAATGTGTGTTTTTCGAAATGTTCTTCGTTATAATTTCACTACATCAGTACTCTGTTGTTTCACATTTTGGTTCTTGTACTCGTTGGCTAGCTAGTTTATTTCGTTCATAAATCTAAAGTTAAAAAATCGAAAGATTGTATACAAAAAATTGAATTTAAAGTTAAAATGTGAAAAAATTCTGGAAAATTCCGTAATTTTCTAAAAACTCTAACAACTCTGAAAAACTCTAAAAATTCCAAAATACTAAAAATTCTGAAAATTCTGAAAATTCTAAAAAAACTCTAAAATTCTAAAAAACTCTGAAAAATTAAAGAATTTGAATGTATAATATAACTAATGTTTTACGATTGACAATTAATTTACAATGACAAAAATGACAAAATTTCATTTAAAAAATTTAAAAAAATTTCATTTTATGTATTGACAAATAATCAAATAACAATTCAGAATACAGTTGGTTGGACCACACTGTGTAATTGTATTCAGATAGATGGCTGATTGAACTATTCGTGCGCAATTGTTTATTGCACATTTATACATTTATATACGTACTTTATTTTCTTATGTGCGCCATATTGACAGTGAGATTTAATTGTTAGAAAATCAAAATTAATCATAATAATTGTGAGTCATCGTTATAAATACAGCTCATAATACTGATGACTATATTTAAATAGACAATAATATACAAATATTGTTGAAATATTGTTGTTCTGTCGAGTAGATGGTGATTGTTGGAGATTTCAAAGATATTGATACACGTGCTGTTGTAGTTTGGAAGATCTATTCTATCTTTACAAATAAATGAAAAGGTCAGAATAATAATAGGAATAACTCTAATATTGAAAAAAAAAATTTTTAGAAATTCTAAAAATTCTAAAAATTCTGAAATTCAGCTAAAAAATTTTTGACGTAAGTGAAAATGTTTAGATTAAGTTTAAAATAAAAATGTGTATTATGGTTTTGTAATTATAAACATTGTAATTGTCGTTGCCCTTTTCAAATTCAGGAGCAACTGAAAATGGACAGTCAAATCCGAAACCGGTTTTGATAATATCGAAAGTTAAATAAATAAGGAAAGATTTGAAAATACACGGTGTGTTGTTTGGGTTTTTTTTTTCTGAAATACTACTCCTTATAGGTCTAAATAAACATAAATGATAAGAGTCGAAACGGAATCTAAAGCATACAAGGTTTTTAGAAAGTCCTGAATAACAACCTATTACAGACGTAAGGAAAATTTGGAATTATGTAGCTCATCATACCGAAAGATTCTAATGCAAAACAGCTGTTTTTTAGGTCATGTTTATTATAACTACATATATCAGTCACTTCGATTCGTCTGCTATAGGAGAACGCATGTTTTTCATGTTTCGACAATTGATTTTACAATTTTCATTTGCTTGTATTGTTTGTTATTGATTACTTTTCATTTTAAGTTATTTTTCATTTGTAAATATTTTGTGTTATTTTGTCTTATATTGTGCCATTTGCAGCTTATTTTGATTTCTTCTGTATTTTTTTGCATTATTTAGTTTCATTTTTGCTTATTTTCATTTCTTTTGTATTATTTTGTCTTATATTTAAAAATGTTCAGAGTTTAGCGTATTTTAAATTTATCTTATTTCGGCAAACAAATACTACTGGAAATTGTAGATAATAAAACCATAAAAATTCCCTTTCCGTTTCGTTGCCCTTTTTGGATACTTGTTTTTTCTCTGTCTCTTTTCTCTTTCATTCTCTATCGTTATATTTCTCTAGCCGTTTTCCGACCTTCCTCTCTTTAGTAGGGATAGATTTTTGAACATTATGGGTTGCTTATTTAATAAAATTGAACATTCGGATAGACGAGTTGACGCACCAATACTTGGTTATTTGAACACGTTAAGGGAGCCTTAACATTATTCAATGAATAATTGTCGAAAGTGTTTACATTTCTGATTTCATTTCTTTAGCTGCTTGTAATGCAAATACAACATATCTCGGTTTCTCTAATTGCGATGCAGTCTTAATATTTTATGAATTTTTTGTTATTCTAGGAACTGATGGTAATTCTTGCAATTCCCGGGATCTGTATGCTACATCTAATTCTGTTGCACGTTCAACGAATTTTAGTAAACTCAATCTTTGTATATCGGCCACCGAAACACGAGAAACTTTCCAAATTAATTTTGTTATTGTCATTTTCATAAATTCATTTGCAGCCGCATTTGCAGCGCTCAAATCAGTGTTTCCACAATTCCTGTTTAACGTTGAGAATGGTTTTTTGAAATCTTTGCAAAACTTCATCATCATACTTAAAGGTAAACATACATTGAAATTTCCGTATACATCTATCAACGGCCATGTGAGATCATCATTAATACTCCAGCCTGCATTATACAATTTATTGCTTTTATTTAAATTAAATGAAGGGTACCATTTTAACGTTGTAGCTATTCTCGGATTACGTACTCGATCAATTACTTTTTCCCCAATTTCATTATAAAATTCTTCAAATAAATTACAAAAAATTATTAGATAATTTTGCTGTTACGGAAGGTTGATTATCAACTTCTTTCAAAAATGTGCCTTCGATGTAAATAAAACTTCATGTCGGTAATGTATACAGGGTGAGCCAAGTGGTTGGCCTATTAGACGTTTAAAGAGTTCTAATTGATGAAAGGTTCTGAATACAGAGTGAGCCAAGTGGTAGGCCTATTAGACGTTTAAAGAGTTCTAATTGATGAAAGGTTCTGAAATTTGGTATGCACCCATTTTTTCCACCTGAACTACATTTGGTAAATATTTTTGTTGTTCTATCAACCCCTAGTGTACGGGTAGTAGTGCAGACTACTTTCTTATTTTAAAGAAAGTGCTATATTTTTTATTCCATATTTAGATTTTATAGTAAAAATGAAATGTACTTTGATTACATAACCTATGGTCTAGCGTTAATAGTTTTTCAGGGATTTCAACGTTTTCTGAAATGTTTGAATTTGTAGTGTTAGATTGAAAAATTTATATGTTTGAAGATTTTGTTGATAGATAATCCAAATTAGAAACTTCGATAGTTTAAACTATGTACTTTATGCCAGATTTTTTAGAAATGAATTATCTTTTAACATTTGGCCGAAATGAGTTTTTCTTTCAGCCAATTTTCAAAACGCAATATCTTTCTTATTTTAAATGGAATGGTATAATTTTCTTTACGCGGTAAGACAGAGAAAAAATTCTTCATCGAACTGTATTAACATTTCCTATACCTATCGCTAATAGTTCTTCAGCTATTTAAGATTTTCAATTTTCAATAGTTTTCTTCCCAGTCTGAAATTGACTAGTGTCTAGTTGTCTATGACTCAATAATTCACCTATAAACAAATGCATAGGAGGCTTAGCAAAATGACATTAACTGTCACATTTGAGGTTAACAATGATTCTTTTGTATGTTTTTTCAGCGATTTCAGCCAATTTTACATAGAAAGAAAATTCAAATAATTTTACTTTAATTATTTGTCAATTAATTCTATGATTTTTTATTTATAAAATACAAAAATAAATAATTATTTAGACGCTAATTTTGACAGAAGATTGTATCCCCAAGCCTACTATGTTTTAGTATGTCGTTTCAGGGGGTAAATTATTAGAAATCGAAAATCTTAAATAACTGAAAAATTATCAAGAATAGGTTTAGTGAATGCTTATATGATTCGACACACAATTTTTTTTTCTGTCCAACCATGGAAAAAAAAACATACCATCCCATTCAAAATAAGAAAATTATGTTGCTTTGAAAATTGCTTGAAAGAAAAACTAATTTCAGCCAAACGCTGAAAGATAATTTAATTTTATAAAATTTAGCGTAAAGTGCATTGTTTGAGCAATTAGATTTTTAAATTTGAATTAACTAGCAATAATTAATATACCAATCTATTTAAAATAAGAAAGTAGGGTGCACTACCTTGTACACTGGGGGTTGATAGAACAACGGAAATATTTTCCTGATGTAGTTCAGGTGAAAAAATTGGTGCATACCAAATTTCAGAAACTTCCATCAATTAGTACTCTTTAAACGTCTAATAGGCCAACCACTTGGCTCACTCTGTATGCATCCGTCTGTTGAATTGGTATACGAATTTCATCGTTATGTCCAAACAATGTTGCTGCATAAGGTAAATGTGAATTTTTTTAATACGGACTAATGAATTTGCAAATCGTATTTTTTCGGCCACATTTAAAATACTCATTTTTTAGGGCGTAGTCCAATTTATTTGAGAAATGTAATATTTGCAGCTGTTAATTGTTTAACAGCTTGATTGTGACTGATTGTAGGATTGAAAGTATATGCTTTTATATTATATTTAATAACCATAATGCTTTAAATGTAGTCTTATCGTTATCGTTTCTCCTCTAAAATTGATTAAATCATTGTCTTGATCAACTATTTTAAGGATAATTATATCAATGACATGCGTTTTAATTAGTAAATAAATTACATTTTGCAACCCTTTATAATCTTGAAACATGGTGGTGAATCACGGAAAAACTCATGTATTGTGTGTCCTAATTGATTATTAGAATATGAACCAGTTGTTATGTTACAATCAACTTTAATTGCATTCACTTTTAAAATATTAACCGGTTTTTAGGAAATATGTAAAACATTTGCAGTTAACACTTCATGTTCAAATCCCAATAAGTTCACAATTGTATTAGGTTTTTAAAATCTATATCATAATTTGATTTTAAATGACATTGTAGTGTGTTTGTATTTGCATTCAATTCTAATGTACAATTGAATCCACTAACAGTTTTATTTAAGAGGTCAATTTTATTTTTTAAAGAATCTTCAATTTGATCAATTTCATATGCACTAATTGGTATTGTAATTTCTTGACCGCCAATATAAAATTTACAAATTTTTTTATCAATATTAGAAATGGCGTTGAATGTTTCAAAGTTTATCAACCCATTATATATTCATGATCAAAGTCGTCACAAGAATCTATGGGCGGAAAATAATCTGCTGTTAATATAGAAGAATTTCCTGTTAATATAAACGTCCTGCTAGTATCAACAACAATAAGAAAATAAAACCGATGTGCAATCACATGGTGTTATAAAGAAAATTCAAACATAAATGGCCACAATTTTCTTGATTAAAATTTTGATATCGATCAAAGTTGTAATAAGTTTTCACTCTACCTTCACTTTGAAAATATTTAGCAATGGTTGTTGCATGTTTTAAGTTTCCAAAGCTATCAAAATATTCAACAATATTTCTATTTTTATAATACGCTGTCCAGTGTGTTCCTTCACCTTTATCACTATCTACATTAATTATACCCCGTTCGAAAAGAATAATCTTTTAAGGTAAATTGTCACGCATAAATACACCACGAATTTTTTTAAATTTGTTGAAAATTTACCAAGATCAATATTTGTTAATGGTCGACGAGGTAATTTTATTGCAAGTTTTTTTTTTTATACGGACTCAAATACAAAGCAAGCTTTTTTTAATACGGTTTCAAGTACAAACCCTTTCCCTTAGCAATTGCTTCCATTTGCCAATTATGTCTTTCGTTTTTTTTAGTTGTTGCTTAGCATCTTTTGTTTTATTTACGGCACTGGCAATTTGAGATGCCCCTAAGGCTATTGCACCCAAAGTACTTAAGCCTACAAATATAGGTATTAAAGGTTTAAAACCGCCAGATTTTGGAATTGGAATTATTTTTGATTTAGGTTTACCTTTTCTAATTTTTTTGAGTGCATTTAGCACAACATTGGTTGCTGAATCAAAATCTTTTGGTTTAGTTTGTTTAATTGCAAATCTAGCGTTACGAAAAAACTGATTTTAAAGCGATTGTTTTACGCTTTTTTTCTAGCTCAATCCCAATTTTTGTTTGGTTTACCTTATACTTGCAACATTTACAGCAGCAATTTTTCACCAATGCTTAAATCGTTGCTTTGATACGTTCAATTGCTTTACCAATTGAAATTTTATTTGCTAAATGGCAAACTTTATCAATATATGCTATATTGTGTTCTTTGCACGCTTCATCCAACGGATTAATTCCCTTGTCTACACGTTGTAATCTTCTATTTAATTTTGTTCCGGGTCCACAAAATTTATATGCTGGAATATGCAATTCAATTGGTAAATTCTCAATAATTTTATCTAGTAAACCGCGTCCTTTTCGTTTAGTGTTTGATTGATGACTGAATTGAACTTACATAATAAACGGGTTTATATGAAAACAATTCCCTAAAAAATGATAAAATATTAAGAAATTTCTGCTATAAATACAGAAGACAGTGTTAATTGCTGTTAGTCAGAAAGCAAAATGCGTCTGATTCAGCAGTCTTCTTGTCTGCCAATAAATAATTAAGATTATTTGTCAGACAAAGGACAACAACAACAACATGGTACTTTATTACCATCAACAATTAAGTGTATAATTAGCGGAACTTCGAATTGCGGAAAAACGAAAGTTTTGATATGTTTACTAGGAAGTAAAAATGGCCTTAGATTTGGAAATGTTTACGTATATAGCAAATCGTTATATCAACCAAAATATGAATATTAAAAATTTATTGAAACCAATTAAAAGAATTAGTTATTATGAATTTAATAATAATCAAGAAATTATGCATCCATCAAATCAAATTTTATTACTATATTTATATTTGATGATGTTGCATGTGATAAACAAACAGTAATTCGCGATTATTTTAGTATGAGAAGACACAAATTAATTGAATGTTTCTATCTTTGTCAAATTTA
This sequence comes from Mylabris phalerata, assembly GCA_020740385.1. Classification (NCBI taxonomy): domain Eukaryota; kingdom Metazoa; phylum Arthropoda; class Insecta; order Coleoptera; family Meloidae; genus Mylabris; species Mylabris phalerata. Next base: position 101,757 of record JAJEOX010000096.1, on the reverse strand, counting down.
TACTCATATTCCAAAACATCTTATTCGAGATAATGCTATAATGCCGGTTATTTTTAAATAGGAAGATATGGATTTAAAACATATATGTATAGAAGCAACTTAAAAATACATACGGTAATCTAACACTGTGCTCTTTCTAAATAGCCCATTATATATGTAAAAAATAGTTTTGTATACTATTTTTTCTATTGGAGATACTTTATTTTTTTTCCCCCTTCCACCCCCGTAGTCCGCGGACATCATGCTAAAAACTTCAAAATTCAGGTTCGAAATTTTGGTCCTAAACTAATAACTTCTCTGGTCGGGGAAGTTAAAAATATAGGTTCTTTGAAAAATAAAACCCATACTCTATGAGTACATCAGAAATGAGATGATCAGATTCGTAATTTTCACTGCTTTCACCCAAGCATTTCTCTATCAAAACATTTGCGCACTTGTTATATTATAACACCCAATTAGACCTTTCCGCCAGTAAATTTGCCCAATGGTATTTTATCATCGACAAAAAGAAAAGAATCGAGACGCAAAAAAATGTTTACTCACCTTAGTCTTGAGCAAAATATTAAAATAGGATGACCGACGGATAACAGCTTGCTGCATAAAGCGATAACGACGAACATCATACGGATCTTCCAAGGATTCGCATTTCTTGTATAAAATTGCAACTGCCTACTCGAATTTGCAAAGAAAGACGGGGATAAATGCCAACAGAAATATCTACAGAGCATAGATGACGTCCTTCTATTTCAATTACATTAGCTAAGTAGACTTTTTAAAAGACTTGTTAAGCTTTATCTGTTAACGGAAGAACACGTTTTATGTGTCGATCCAACGAATTTTTCCTTGAAAAAAATTTACCTCAAGTATTACATAACACTTGTGTTTCAAGCATTTTTTTAAAATACCGTTTTATATTTTCAACGAAATAGGTCAACAATAAACTGCAGTCAAAATTTACACAGAATTTTTCATAATCAATAAATACTACAGTCATCTTATAATTAAATCACAACTCTCCTTTACAGTATTTGGTATCGCAGGCAGAGAATTCTTGACCTATTATTATGTCAAGACCATCCGTTTTCCGCACCTCTTTTAGATATCAAAAAGTTTACATCTAAAGATTATTAACAGGAATATACAGGAATGTCAAACCAAAGCCAAATTAAATCAACAAGAAATTTTATATTTTTGTAATTTCATCTACATACAAAATATCTATTATTTTCTTTTGTGTCGAAAACATCCCCTTTCTGCACTTCTTTAGGACATCATAAAGTCTACATCAGAAAGTATAATTGTTAGCAAATCAACAAGAATGTTTATATCTTTGCTATTCCATACACTATACATTCACTGCATAGCGACGTTCTTTTTAACCATTATTTCCTAGAAAATGAGTAAAATTTTCACACAACAGTAGCACTAATTAAATCTTCAATGAATCGCTTACCATCTGAAAAAACTCGATGCAAAACAGTTACAATGAACAGGTGAAAATGGCTAACGAGTTTCCCTAAAATCAGAGAGAAATTCCTCGAATTTGCAAAACCTGGCTTTTTCGTTCCACTTACTGTCACTACAATAATATTAGTTCCCAGAAAGTGTGACATTCAACCATCTAGCTTCCGAAACTCGCCCGAAATCTTTCTTTGAAATTTTACCGTTTTTCTCAATTTTTTGGAAAATTACTGAAACGATCGGCAAACTTCTTAGAGCCTTATAAAACTCTTCCAATTTGCCATCGAGAGCCGATACTTTTATTGAGAAAATTAAGAACGCAAAATGGTCGCTATATTTTCTTAAACGTGTGAAATGCTTCTTAAACAGCTTGGAATGCTTTGTCAAATAAATCCAAAAGTTTGGTGTTTGATTGAAAGTTTAAAAGGAGACCATTGACTGAAAACTTGATGCTTCCATCAGAATGTGAATTTAATAAAAGAGCCGTGTCAGAGATCAAAAAAAGCTTGCAATTACTTCATTACTACTAACATTCTATCCCATTGAAAAACAAACCAAAAATCGTCGATTGAAAAAAAAAGATCGTCAATACACTCAAAAGTTACATTTTATAGTGGCAATAAGTTAAATTACAGTTATTTCAACACATAAAGGATCGTTTCCTGACTTGATCGATAATTTTAACGGTCCTGTTGGTATACCAGCAGGCTGTGACAAAGATAACTTAAAACAATTGAAAAACAACATTTTATCAAATAATGAATATTAAATGCAGGTATTGTACGTAAAATGTACGCCAATCTGGATATACTTACCAATTATATTCCAGTTTATTTGATTGTTAAAGGAATGATTCTATCAACTTGGCATAAATTAACACGACCGTAAACTATAACACAAAATAATTCTAAAATTTTATAAATAAATAAAAACTATTATTATAATTCTAGCATAATGGTATGTGTATCGCCAATAAATATCCCCAAGAAGGTCTAATTCGGGATCTATAAGGTAGTCCAAGTTGTTGGCATTCATTTTATTTGAAATTCATGTTTTATCAATTTGTACCGGCTATACTACTTTGAAATTATTTGATTATGAACCAATGTAAATTCTAACAACTTAACTATAAGTATCAATTATTTAATTAATTGATTTTTAGATTGTTACAAATACAACGTCGTATCTATGCAGCCAATTCGAGTTTGGAACATTCCGTTACCAATCAATGGACGTTTATCAAAAAGTGTGGCAATGATTTGGAAATGAAGACATTACCGTCAGATTGGAAGAGTTTCAGTTATTTTAAAGAAGATTCAGATCCTTAAGAATATTTCACTAATGCAACAATCGATGCTAAACCTTATCTTGTTTAAAGAGTGTGACGATGAAGCTGCTTTACGTCACGCTGAACGGCAAAACTGTTAAAATTTATAATTTCTTTCCTAAATTAATTTTATTTTAAAATGTATTACATTCCAAGAATTTTCAGTGCAATTAAGTATTTGACTCTGTTTTGTTTCTTGTACTTAAATTTGGATATTTTAGATGTATTGGCAAAGAAATTCAATGATATTATCCTAAATTTAACTACAGAGTAACAATTTTTACAGATTTATTCCAGTTATTGTATACAATTTTAAATAAATAGATTTGGTCTTGTTATCTCCATTATTTTAGTCCAATTATCCACAAGTTATTAAAAACGCTTGTGTACGGATAGCTTTAAAACACGCACGATTAATGCGCGCACCTTAAGATCCCGTCCGCACACGGACACACTTTGGAGTCGGAAACAAATATCTGAATATCTAGTGTATTCAAACTAATTAAACTCATGAAATTTTGTGCAATAAAGTTTTAGCGACCAATCAAAATTCGGATTATTTATTTAAATGTAGGCAGCAATATTTTTTCCATTTCGATGAACTTTTTCTGATTCTTCATAAGCTACTCTAAAGAAATTGCTCAAAAGTGGACCAATTTCGAATTCTTTTAGAAAATCTTAAGCAGGAAAATCGGGAAGCATTACAACTAAACTGACACCAAACTAGGATTCTCAAATTAACTAACTGAATATATCGATGTGTATGATACACAGCCTTATCCTCTAGCTTTGTTAATCAAATGTTATTATGACAATGGTGGAGATTAACAGTCTCGTTGAATGCTGCTTTTATCTCACTTTCTATAATTTCATTATGTGTACATTTGGAAAAACACAACAACGTTGTCATAGTTACGTGTGGCCAAAAAGCTTAGAGAATATGATTGATGGTAGTCATGGCATCCAATCAGAATTTACGTAATTTATTTGAACATTAGGCATGTTTTCTGTATTTCGGTAGAATTTCTTCTTTATCACTTTTTATGGTTTAATTCAAAATCAATTTTAAAATTGTTAATTTAATTAAACTGGCTCTCCAGGAATTGGCTGCACCGTTCGAGGTCAAATCCTCAATCAGTTAATATCGTTTTAACATTCAAATTTAACATCGTTGTCTACGAAAGGCACTATTAAGCTAATTTGACAAAGACTTTAGTGATTCTCAAGCGAATCTTGTATTAAAGTCGGTTGAAGTAAGTAGAGCATGACCTCCAATAAATTTTAATTTTGTCATAACAATGAACGTAGATCAACAAATCAATGAATGTGTTGAAAAATTCTAATAAAATTTCCAAAAATTGTATCAAAAAACATATATCAAAGCCTCTGTCAAAATTTAATTAAATGTTCAGGCTCAAGCAATTTGACAACGCATTTGACAATTAGGTTGACATCCAGTCTTATTGGTGCAACGATTTTTTCATATAAGGATGCCTATCGAATTTAACATAATGTCGATGTTTGACACTGTGTTAAATATCTAACATCGAACGGTGCAACCGACCATTTTGGTTAGTTATTGAAACAGCTATGTTTTACTCATTTTGTTAGTATTTTAAACTTTAAATTTTTTGATATCCCAGATAGCCTTGAGATTTTCTCTATTTCGTTAAAATTTTGTTTTTCAAGTCATTTTTTCCAATTATAATCGACAAATTATTTAATGACTAATCTCCGTACACGGTTCTAATTGAGTTCTTTACGAAAAGAATATACCAAAAATAGTCCCAGATCCCATAGAAAAAGAAGGAAAAATGAGAGCGCTTGCGCAGCGAAGTGGTTAGCAATGAGGGACCTAGAGTGAACATCCGGCAAAAAACGTGTCCACGTATGGTGACAGACATCTTGGATATGTCGATATGTTGGTGTCGTTCCAACAGGAACAACACCTACATATCTCCTTCCTTTTCTCAAGCTTTGGTCGACGAGTAAAAGAGGCCCCTATTGAACAACACATTCATAACTTAGAAAGAGTGAGGAACAACTGTCAAAATTTCCCCATTTGATAACCAAATTGGTCTCATACAAGTATATAACCTAAATTCAGATGTTTAAATTTTACCGCCTTTTTTCAAGCATTATAACTAGGCTTCGCATTATTATGCATTTGCATACCTGCATTCTCTAATGCATAATTAAGTCATTTTTAATTTAAAGTGCAAATTTTGATCATTTTCAGCGTTATTTGCATATTTAGTAGTTAAAATTTGTTTGCAAACTCTTATGCTCAACATTTTGACCTTATTACTCGTATTGTTAACAAATTGGATCCAGAGGAAGCACAATGCTTTAAAGATGCTCAAAATGCTTTAACACGAAGAGGATTGCGTGAAGATTTGATTTTCATTAGACTTAATTTTACTGGTATTTCTGAGGCTATTTTGAAATAAAAAAAAATTGTATAGAAAATATCATAGAAAAAAACAAAATTATTAAAATTAATTTTATTAATTTTGTTAAATATTATCCCATATTTGAGATGGATACATGGTTTAAAAATATCATAGAAATTGTTGAAAATGTTTTTTATAGGTTAAATAAATTAAAAAATTGTACTTTTGCAAACAAAATGTCGTCAGTTTTACATAAAAGTACTGGATATCAAATTTTAAGAAATGTCTCTAAAATTTTACAAAATGAGGTAACTGCTGTTGCTCCCAATTATTTGGATCTTACTGACATGGTGGATTTATCATTTGCTGCTATTGTATCATGTGACGTGGAATGATGTTTCTCAGAATGTAGGAATATTCTATGTGATAAAAGACGTAAATTTGTTTGACAATTTATTGCATCATGTTATATTTAAGTGTAATAGCAAAAATTGATAAATTTGCTGTAATTAAATCAATACAACCTTTAAATGTTGTTTTATTTCAGTCTAATGAACGATTTTTGGATGCATATTTTTAATATTCTAGATGCATATTTGTATGCATATTTTGTACCTTTTTAATGCATACTTATCCTTAGCCTAATTATAACGATACAATATTATGTTATCCAAATGAATTATTTGTGCTACAATTATTTATTTCAATATAAAACATGACTATTATTCATCAAAAGTCTCTTATTGCGTCTTTTAATGACTGATATCCATGCATTAAATTAAAACACATAAAATAATACAAAAACTCAAAATCAACTCCCATATACTAATTAATACAAAATTATGATTAATTACATATGTTTCGGGAATACTCCCATCATCAGATCATTAAGATGTAACAATTTATTTGGTTTTCTACTTAATTCAATTCTTACCAAAAAGTTAATATTATTTAATTCTTGAAATAAAATAAAAATTGTAAAATATTTAAAAAATAAAAGATAAATAGAGAGAAATTCTATAAGCCAAATTTTAAATTTTTGAAAAATTTAAAATTGACATCTCTCATTTCGTTTATTAAATTGTAATTTGATTTTTTCTATGAAGTGATATAAAATTGTTCTATTAAATCTAAATTTATGTTTCTGTTTTGACTATATAGAATTGAAAATTTATAGAAATTATGATTATAGGTGATGAAATATTTAGCTAAATTTTATTTATTTAAATTTAAACTTGAAATACATTTTAGATGCTTTCTTTTTGCGAATCTTGAAATTTCTAATAGTTTTGCCAACATAAAACATTCCACAAGTACAAGATAATTTATATATACCACTTTTTTCTAAATTTAAAATTAAACCTTTATTTGATGTTAGAATTTTAATATTTAATGATGGATTAAAAACTATATTTATGTTATAAGGTTTAAGAATTTTCTTAACAAATAATGAAATTTGCCCTAAATATGGTATGGAATGAAAATAATTTTTTAAATTTGAAATTTGTTCTAATTTTGTAATTGATCGTAAAAGAAAATTATATTAAAATCTATTAAAAAGTTTATCAATTAAAATTTTTAGATCTTTATTAACAGGAGCAATAAATTTAATAGTATTTAATTCAAAATTAAAATTATTCTTGTTTATTGGAATAGAAAAAAGTCGATGGAAAAAGGAATTAAATGAAGCTAATTTATAATTAAATGGATGAAATGAGTCAAAAGGTATTACTGTTGAAGTTGTTGTAGGTTTTCTATAAATTGAAGAATCAAATTTAAGGTTATTAATTTTAATGTAAATATCAAGAAAAGAAATATTGTTGTCAATTTCTGAAATAAATTTTTGTTAAATGTGAGTGGGGATGCGACTCAGCGTATGACATGGAATTGTTTAGCTAGAAAAATTTTTCAAAAAGATAGATGCGACCGCGTAGTATCGATAATTGCTATTTATCAATTGTTCTATTGTATTTACCGTTGTTTTTTTTTGAATAAAAGTTTATAATCTAACAGGTTATGGACCCAGGTTGTGACTTCATTTTTCGATAAGATTGTATTTTGTGATATTTCTGTGTTTATTGCACAATATTGTGTAATAACGTGATAAGTCAATATGAGTGCGGTTAATACAGTTAAGATGGAGATGTGATCTTATGATACTTACGATACATGAATGTTACAAATGAAAGCTGTACTAATTAAGAACAATTACTGGAAATATGTAAATGGCAGTATTAAAGAGGCGGACATGGCTACAAGCGATGACGATGAAGCTGATGATTATAAACAACGAGAAACTTGGTGAGATAAGGACGAGAAAGCTAAGTCAGATATTATTTTGTCTATAAGTCCTTCAGAATTAAATCAAACCAAAAATTGTCGTACTTCCAATGATATCTGGTTGAAATTACAAAAAATATATCAATCAAGGGGACCGGCTAGAAAAGCAAATTGATTGAAACAGTTGATCTTAAATCGCATGAAAGATGGACATGATATACGTAATCATATACGAAAATTCTTTGATATTGTCGATAAATTAAATGAAATGGATATAGATATTAATGAAGATCTATTATCAATAATGTTGTTGTATAGTTTGCCAGCTACAACAAGGGGTATTTATAAAAGTGACTATTGGTCTAATTGTTATATTAGCCCATAAATTAAATAATATTTAAAAAAATAATTTGAATTTTACTCCCAAATTTTCAATTAAAAATTCAATTGAATTAATTAATTCTTTAAATAAATTTCAATTACTACCTAACGATAAATTAATTTCATTTGATGTTAAAAACCTTTTTCCATCTATACCACTATTAGAATGTGTCAAAATTATTAGTAATAAATTAAATAATTCAATTTTACCATCAAATATTCAAAAACAAATAATAACTTTTTTAAAACATACTTTATCACAAAACTTCTTTCAATTTAATAATAGAATCTATATACAAAAATCAGGACTTGCAATGGGATCTTTCTTATCACCAATTTTAGCTGAACTATTTATGGATTCATTTGAACAAAATTTATCAAAAGAAAATTTATTTATTATACATATACGTTTTTGGAAAATATATGTTGATGATATATTTTGTATTTTTAATGGTTCAACTGAAGAAATTGACGTTTTTCTAAATTTTATTAATTCTTTACACAAAAATATAAAATTTACTTTAGAAATTGGCAATAATATATATCTTTTCTTGATATTAACATTAAAATTCATAACCCTAAATTTGATTTTTCAATTTATAGAAAACCTACAACAACTTCAACAGTTATACCTTTTCACTCATTTCATCCATTTAATTATAAATTAGCTGCATTTAATTCATTTTTCCATCAACTTTTTCCAATTCCAATGAACAAGAATAATTTTAATTTTGAATTAAACACTATTAAATTTATTGCTCATGTTAATAAAAATCCAAAAATTTTAATTGATAAACTTTTTAATAAATTTAAATATACATTTCTTTTATGTTCAATTACAAAATTAAAACAAATTTCTAATTTAAAAAATTATTTTCATTCTATACCATATTTAGGACAAATTTCATTATTTGTTAAGAAAATTCTTAAATCTTATAACATAAATATAATTTTTAATCCATCATTATATATTAAAATTTTAACAATAAATAAAGATTTAATTTCAAATTTAGAAAAAAGTGGTATATATAAATTATCTTGTACTTGTGGAATGTTTTATGTTGGCAAAACTATTAGAAATTTCAATATTAACAAAAAAGAAGATCTAAAATATGTTTCAAGTTCAAATTTAAATAAATCAAATTTTGTTAAACATATCATCACCTATAATCATAATTTTGATAAATTTTCAATTTTATATATTAAAAACAGAAACATAAATTTAGATTTAATAGAACAATTTTATATCACATCATTTAAAAAATTAAATTACAACTTAATAAACGAAATGACAGATTTCAATTTTAAATTTTTCAAAAATTTGAAATTTGAGCTTTAGAGTTCTTTCAATTTATCTTTTGCTTTTTAAATATTCTACAATTTTTATTTTATTTTGCAAATTAATTAATATTAACATTTTGGTAAGAATTGAATTATATAAAAACCAAATAATTAATTGTTACATCTTAAAGATCTGATGATGGGAGTATTCCCGAAACATATGTAATCATAATTTTGTATTTATTAGTATATGTAAGGTGATTTTTAGTTTTTGTAATATTTTATTAAAGATTTAATTCCAAATTTAGGAAAAAGTGGCTTATATAAATTATCTTGTACTTGTGGAATGTTTTATGTTGGCAAAACCATTATAAATTTCAATATTAACAAAAAAGAAGATCTAAAATATATTTCAAGTTCAAATTTAAATAAATCAAATCTTGTTAAACATATCATCACCTATAATCATAATTTTGATTAATTTTCTATTTTATATATTCAAATTTAGATTTTATAGAACAATTTTATATCACCTCATATAGATAATCAAATTACAATTTAATAAACGAAATGACAGATTTCAATTTTAAATTTTTCAAAAATTTAAAATTTGACTTATAGAATTTCTCTCAATTTATCTTTTATTTTTTAAAAATTTTACAATTTTTATTTTATCAATCGCAAACAATTGTCGTCCGAATATTCAAACAACGACGAAATATAAGATTTCGGGTATAAAGGACACAACATCAATTTTCGACTTTATTTCTGAAAACTTTGCCAACGTTTCGCAACCAATCGTTGCTTCTTCAGGGCTAAAATATAAACAATTATTTCACTTTTTATATTACAATCACCATCAGATATGACAAAACATATAATAATAATCAAAAAAAATTTTAAATTATAAAAGTCAATCAAAGGGCAACATTACCTCGTCTTCAATTAAATCAAAAATCAAACAAAAACGAAGACTATTTCCCTTACAGAAAACACAGCAAAAATTACAATACAAGACTACAACAAATGTACATAGAACTCATAAAACAACATCAATCGTAGCAGCAATCACTTGCAAAACTCACTCGAGAAAAAACCAAACAATCAATTGAAAACTCCAAACAAAATGGAGGCAGTCCTTTCTCGGTGCTATTATCATCAGGTAGCCACCATCAATGTCAACTACAATAAAAATCCCTAACACATCAATAAAATAAAAGATGTATAGTGCATACACAATATCAATATAATTGAAAATCGTCGGACAACCAAGACTCTTAACAAAAACCAAAAACAACATGTCGTGACAACCAAAAGACAACAAAACCTCATTACCTATTAAAATTAGAACAATAATCTAGGTTCCCAAGTGACAGGAACTTTTCAACAAAAAATTGTATACATGGCTAACGCCGCTGACATCTTCTTTATAGTTTACTGAATTGTTGCACTTAATAAAAATCATCTCACTGAGATTTCGCTTATAAATATGTGATTCAACATCTAAGATTGTTGTTTTATCAAAATCAAAACAATGCCCAAGTTCAAACTTATGCTGCGATAGAGCTGTTCTATTAATTCTATCGACATGTTTACAATCATATATATGTTGTTTGATACGTTGTCCCAAAAACTGTTTCGTTTGTCCTATATAACTCATTGGACAGTTTTTACAAGGGATCTTATATACTACACACGACCTGGACAACATATCAGTTTTGTCTTTTAATTTGGTAAAAAACCAATTATAATTTTTCTCAATATAACTTGGGACTAAACGAACATGATGACTTTTTAATAGTCTCTCAGTAAAATAATATATGTTTCCAACAAATGGAAAACTGAAAAATCTGTAACAATCATCCGTACAACGCGGAGTGACAGTTAAAGAACAATTGGCAACAGATTTGTTAATTAATTCTAAGTTCTTAGTTAGTTTAAATTTATATATATAACTATCAATTAGTTTAAGTGGATAACTATTGTTCCTCAATTGCAGTCTTAATTTTTCCAAGTTAACATTATGGAAACGGCTGTCACTCAACGTGTACATTCTATACAATAAATTATTAATAGTGTTGACCTTGTGGCCGAGAGTATGACCGGAATTAAAATTAATAATTCTACCAGAACTGGTTGGTTTCTGGTACCAATCAGTCCTTATCACATTTCCATCACGGACAAGCAACAAATCCAGAAAAAGGGATTACACCATCACGCTCCATTTCCATAGTAAATCTGATGGATCGATGAGTCGAATTCAAGGTATCCAAAATATCAGCCACTTTCTCAGGATTCACAAACATTAAAGAATCATCCACATAAAGTCCCATAAAACCGATATCACAACTATGAATGTGTTTGACAGCTTCAAAAATATCATTCATCACAATGTTCGCCAGTGCTGGACTGGCTGGAGCACCCATCGGAGACCCAAAAACTTGTTTGTAAAATTTTCCATTCCACAGAAAATAGCTACTGTCGAAACAGAATTCAATCAATTTTATCAACCACGCAAACGCTATATCAGTGTAGCAGGAAATAAAATGTCTTCTCCTCCTCAAGATAGTAATCACCAATTCTCTTGGTATGTTAGTAAAAAGTGAGATCACATCCATGGAGACCATGACATAGTCACCCATATCCCCATAATCGTCAAGTTTCCGTTTCAACTCATAAGAATTCCTGACATTAAATATAGAAGTGGATAAGACACCGCTCAATATCTCATGTACTAACTTTCCAATCTTATAACTAGGAGCACCAGTACAACTCACCACTGGTCTCAATGAGAGCTCCAATTTATGTGTTTTTCTCAAACAATAAAGTTTGGGTGGCTGAGAACTACCAACCATCAATTTCTTGCACTGAACATCATTTATAAAACCACATTTAAACAAGGAAACAATCAAATAATTAGCTCTCTTTTCGAACATTTTAGTAGGGTCTTTACTAATTAGTTGATATGTTGCTTGATCATTTAACATCCTAGTAATCTCAGACATGTATTCTTCTTTCTCCATAATAACAGTTATGTTACCCTTATCCGAATTAATGACGATAATACCAGGGTTGTCCAACAAAAACCTTTTTGGTCTCTTTTTTATAAAATTCTATGATGTTGCTTCGTTTATCTCAATTTTTATTATACTTCAAACTATGCCTGATGTGACTCTTCCACTCCAACCTTAAGTCGTTCTTCTTATCGTCATCAGTATCTAGGTTCGAAATACAATATTCAAAGCTCTTGATCAGCTTAGGAATCGGTAAATAGCTAGGACTAAAAACAAATTTAGGGCCCATACCTAAAATAATTTTCGCAGGTGCTGGAATAATTACGTTAGTATAATTTTTAATAAAAGAGTCCACAGAAGTGATCTTCAAAGGAGAAATCTCTCTGGTGAGAGAGTTGAATTTCAACACATTCCTCATTCTCATCTTCTGGAAAACTTGTTGCAAAATACTGTCCACAAATCGCTGAACATAATACAAATCAGGTTCATCCAATGTCTGACCAAGCTTTTTTGTGACTTTCTCGATTTCCGAGATATCGGTGTTAATTTTCCACACAGTCGTCTTAATTTCTAGATTAAGGATGGACTTTTTAAATCTAGTTAACAATTTTTGCACTAAATATGTATAAGGATGATCATTTCCCATCAAGCCATATATGCAATTAATGCTGCTCTTAATGTGTTTGGGGTATACACCCATTGATCTACATCTAAGAAGAAATATGCGACGATTCTTCAACGATGATAGCCTCTTCTCCAAATTATATTTCTTTTTAATCATACCGACGGTGACCACACCATACTTACTCTTCAAAGATTGCAAGAAACCCCCCGATATAATCATATCAATCGCAAACAATTCTCGTCCCAATATTCAAACAACGACGAAATATAAGATTTCGGGTATAAAGGACACAACATCAATATTCGACTTTATTTCTGAAAACTTTGCCAACGTTTCGCAACCAATCGTTGCTTCTTCAGGGCTAAAATACAAACAATTATTCCACTTTTCATATTACAATTACCATCAGATATGACAAAGCATATAATAATAATCAAAAAAATTTTATTTTATTTCACGAATTAATTAATTATAACTTTTTAGTAAAGATCGAATTATGTAAAAAGCCAAATAATTAATTGTTACATCTTAAAGATCTGATGATGGGAGTATTCCCGAAACATATGTAATCATATGTTTGTATTTATTAGTATATGGGATTTGACTTTGAGTTTTTGTATTATTTTATTAATTAAATCCCATATTTTTAGAAAAAATGGATTCTTGATTTTTAAATTTAAAACACATAACTGTGGTACAAATAATACATTTCGGTAAAATAATTGTAATTATAATATTTTGAAAGACACTTTTTTCACAGATTATTAATAATAAATTGTAATACATGTATAAGCAGAAAGTATAAAAGTGTTAACATTCGTAAAAGTATATATTATTACAAAAATGATACTAATAAGGCATTTAGAATACAAAAAATCTTAAGAATACCAATGCTTACAGAGAAACTATGTTACAACTTCAAATGAGACACGATAATAACAAATGAACGAATTACTTAAAAGACCTATATTTAAACAATACATCGCAAAGCTCAAAATTGTTATTATTCAAAATATTGTGCTCAAATTAGGACTTGTATTTTTTTTTATCGATTTCTGGAATTGTATTCGAGATTTGTAGATAATGAACTGTTAAGGTAGAATTTTCAAGAATTGTTATCTCAATGTTTGAATAATTGAGTGAGTTAAAAAGAAAGTCAAGAATCTTCAATATAAAAATCGTCTCAGTTGGTTTATTTTGGACGTACTAAACGTAAAAATTATAAATCGAAAACATTCAAAACTAAAGGCTCTTGAAAATTCTGACTAGACTGTTAATTATCTACAAATCTCGAATACAATTCCAGAAATCGATCAAAAAGTATATAAGCCTTAACTGTGTTCACACAAGTTATGTATTTAGAAAACAGAGTTCCGGGTTTCTTAGTGCTTCGGTGTGTTTATAATTTAAATATAGGACCTTTAAGAAAGAAACAATTACACTGCAAAATTCCTGTTTGTCCAAACAAATATTTAGGTATTATCACAGATAAAAAGTATCACAAAAGAATTTTTTTTATTTTCGCGCAATGAAAACATTAGACTGTTATGGTTTCAAAATATTAATCAGTTCCCACCAAAAAATCGGTCATAGCTACGAGATTTCTACAACTCTTGTTGGCATATTTGTGAAGAACATTTTGACAATCTATCATATACTACCAGTGCCAAACAAAGAATGTCGCAACATGCAGTTCCGACAATTTATGCCAGTGCATAAACCATAGTGGATCAATGGATCTACAAGCCCGCAAAGAGATAAAAGTTTCACAAGAAAGTATGTCAAAGAAGTTTTATGCTGAATCACTATCTATGGATGCTTAAAGTACGCCTAACACATCAGCAAACAAAACCGACAGAACCATATGCAATCCGATAATCGATAATGATAATCAAACGAATATTTTCCATATCTTTCATAACTACGCACAACCGTCGGTTTCACAACTTCAGGATACAACAACAGCTACTGTAAGTTCGTCTAATAAGATGCCACAAAGAAGACAAACTATTCTTCAATCTATTCATGTCTCGAATGTTTATCAACTGTCCCCTCGTAAACAAAAAATTATTACATCTATAGTGTCCAATAAGCACAAATTTGTCGCATTAATAATCTCTACAATGATCTAAATATCAACTAAAAGCACTTTATGGTATTTCGAAGACAATCTTATTAAAAAATATTGAAATGAATCTCAATACTCAAGCTAAAGAGCCCCTAAAACAACAACTGCATTTAATTAATTATTACAAAATAAATTGGCACGAATCCAGTTATGAGAATGATGACTTTCTTTTATTTGAGAATTTTCATTGTTTTCCTCAATGCAATACAAATGTCATTACTTTGGTAAATGAAAATGGAAATGAAAATGAACTTACCTACATTAGTTTACTACTACATCATGGTCCATTTAATGATATTGGACGACGGGAAGCCGCAACGTATATGTGCAGATGTTTTATTAGGAAAATTGTCTACGTTGTTTACTCAGTGAAACCTTTAATGCAGAACATAATTTTGTTTTTTAAGATGTATTAATTTGAAGGATATTAAAGATTAATTAACAGTGATTACACACGTTAAACCTAAGAAATATTTAAGCCCAGCTCGTTGGCTTAAACTTTTCATACGTTTAACGTGTGTAACCTCTGTTAATTAATCTTTAATATTCTTTAAAATAATACTTCTTAAAGAACTAACCGCGTTTGGGACGCGGTTTGTTGTGGCGATCCAGACTACAGTCTTTTCTATGTTTCAAAAAACTTTGTGAATTATGTTGTTCTTGTCGAAGATATAGTTTTATTAATACTTCCCATGTACGGATATATTCTTAACTTGAGAAAGAAACTTTATAGTTTTGTGAATATCATCTATTTTTCTTAGTTTAAATATGATGTTCATAGCAATACAATACAAACTGCAATAAATGATTTCACTTCTTTCTTGTCATTAAAAACTTTTGTAAAATTCATTAAATGTAGCTTGTTAATAAAATTTTTGACAAATTTTGTTCAATAAAATTGTATTTTTCCTTCCCATAGTGCATCTTTGCATGGTCAGAATAACTTGATTATACTAAAATATAAAAACGTAATATTTAGTGTCTAGAAAATTTCAATGTATGTGAATAGGATGATGTACTTACAAAATATGCCGATTAATATTAATTGACAACAAAATTGGATGTAAACAAACTTTTATTAATTAAATAAAATTTAACAACTACACACATTCACTAAATGCACTTAAAAATTCAACATTTGTTTTGACACTTCTAGAATTTGTCAACCATATTGTCACGAACGCAAGCGCATTAGCACGTTTAAACCTGAATATGAAAATAGTTTGCACAATAGTAGTCTAAACCCATTTCGTGGCGCCACCAGTAATTTGTTTCCTATTTGCCCTATCCAATCAAAGCCTCTATTAATAGTTATATGATGCCGGTTCTGGCTCACTTGTTCAGATTTCCGCCACCAGAGGTCTCTGTCGCTGGTGTCGCTAATGGGCGTGGTGAGAGATTTGAAAGTGCGTGTGTCGGTGGGTGGGATTGAGTGTACAAAATGGCGCTTGTGGGGAGGGGGGAGAAACAAGGGGCTACAAAACGAAGGTTGTTAGCGGTAGTGAAGTGAAAGGGGCCTACAAAATTACGGCTAAGATGCGGTTGAAAAATGGCGGTTAAGGGGGCTCTGCGAATTAGGGCGGCTTCAAAATGGTGGGCTCTTTGTTGAGGAGGTTTGTTTGGAGGAAGGGATTGGGGGTAAGTACCACTTGTTGGTGAAGGTTAGCGGCAAGGCCAAACACCCGCAAAAGTTATTGACCTATATTGATGCAAGTGCACCACAATGATTGACTAGCAACAACAGGTATATTTTAGTAAGTTATTGCACGTGCAAATGAACACCTGCACATTTTTTGGAAATAAATACTCCCGTTTATCCAATTAATTTATTATTAGTGATCATGGCATCATCATCATCATCATCAGCATCATCAATTGCTCAAGTAAGTCCCGATTTTTTTTAAAAGATTAAGATAATTTTTAAATTGGTAAAAAAGTTTGATGAAGTGCAAAAATTCATTGCCCTTTTAAACAAACAAATCCATTTAATTCGTAAAGTTATTAAAAATAAAGAATGTAGTGATTATTTATTTAAACTGGAAGGTAATTTGGCACTATTAAAGTTTTATCGAGAAAAATTGAAACAATTAAAGTTTAAATAAAAAAAAACCGGTAGTGGATTAAAATTTAACAAAAACGTAAACATACAACAATTGATTTGGCAAAATATTGAAACTGCTTTTAATAGTAGATTACTTAGTCGTGTAATAATAAATTTAAGCATTAAAGATCCAATTGAATTTTTTCGAAAAGCATTTCGTAGTTTTTCAATGAAAATTAAAAAAGTTTTGGCTATATTAATTGTTAAAATTAATGTAATACTTTCGGCAAATTTTATAAAAACCATCTAACGGAGAAATAGATTTAAAAAGTTCTAATACTCGTAATAAAGTAATTGATTCAAACACTAATTTAAAAGAATGGTACACCACTAACGTTTCGGAAAATATTTTTAAGAAATTAGAAAAATTTCAAGAACGTGATAGCGGATAGGCGTTACTTGAAATTGTGTCTCTAAAATTAAACATACCCCCTATTTGAGGGGGTATTTCAACATTCTTTGTGGTTACAAAGTTTGTTAAACAACGAAAAAATTGCGTCAATGTAAAAAATAATGATATGTTTTGTTTTTTTTAGGCTGTCGTTTCAGCACTGTACCCAGTAGAACACAACTCGATCGTTTGTTAAATTACCCTCACTTTAGTCAAGTTTTAAAATATGATGAAATTAAATTTCCAATTAAATTGAAAGATATTCCAAAATTTGAAATACAGAATGAATTATCGATTAATGTTTTTGAGGTAGAACGGAAATCTATTCTACCAGTTGCATTATCAAACAACACATTTTCTTAAACTATATACTATACAGAGTGAGCCAAGTGGTTGGCCTATTAGACGTTTAAAGAGTTCTAATTAATGAAAGTTTCTGAAATTTGGTATGCACCCGTTTTTCCACCTGAACTACATCGGGAAAATATTTTCATTGTTCTATCAACCCTCGGTGTATAGGGTAGTGCACCCTACTTTCTTATTTTAAATTGAATAGTATATTTTTTATTTCATATTTAGATTCTATGATGAAAATGAAATGGACTTTGATTACATGACCTATGGTCTAGCGTTAATAGTTTTTCAGGAATTTTGACTTTTTCTGAAAATTTTGATTTTGTAGTGTTTAATAGAAAAATTCATATGTTTGAAGATATTGTTGATAGATAATCCAAATTTGAAAATCAAATAGTTCAAACTATGTACTTTACGCTAAATTTTATAGAATTAAATTATCTTTCAGCGTTTAGCTGAAATCGGTTTTTCTTTCAGCCAATTTTCAAAGCGCCATATCTTTCTTATTTTAAATGGAACGGTATATTTTTATTTACACGGTTGGATAGAGAAAAAAAATCTGCATTAAACTGTATTAGCATTTCCTATACCTATTCTTGATAATTTTTCAGTTATTAAAGCTTTTTGATTTCTAATAATTTACCCTGAAACAAAATACTAAAACATAGTAGACTTGGCGAATTAACCTTCTGTCACAATTAACATCTAAATAATTAATTATTTTTATATTTTTTAATTGAAAAATCATAGAAGAAATTGACAAATAATGAAATTAAAATAAATTGGATTTTCTTTTCATGTAAAATTGGCTGAAATCACTGAAAAAACATACAAAATAATCATTGTTAACCTCAAATGTGACAGTTAATGTCATTTTGCTAAGCCTCCTATGCATTTCTTTATAGGCGAATTAATAAGTCACAGACAACTAGACACTAGTCAATTTCAGACTGGGGAGAAAACTATTGAAAATTGAAAATCTTAAATAGCTGAAAAACTATCAGCGATAGGTATAGGAAATGCTAATACAGTTCAATGCAGAATTGTTTTTCTATCCAACTGTGTAAAGAAAAATATACCGTTCTATTTAAAATAAGAAAGATATTGCGTTTTGAAAATTGGCTGAAAGAAAAATTGATTTCAGCTAAATGCTGAAAGATAATTCATTTCTGAAAAATCTGGCGTAAAGTACATAGTTTAAATTATTTGAATTCCAAATTTGGATTATTTATAAACGATATCTTTAAACATATGAATTTTTTAATCAAACACTGCAAAATCAAAATTTCCAGAAAAAGTCAAAATTCCTGAAAAACTATTAACGTTAGACCATCGGTTATGTCATCAAAGTCCATTTCATTTTCATCATAGAATCTAAATATGAAATAAAAAATATACCATTCCATTTAAAATAAGAAAGTAGGGTACACTACCCCATACACCGGGGGTTGATAGAACAACTAAAATATTTTCCAGATGTAGTTCAGATGGAAAAACGGGTGCATAGCAAATTTCAGAAACTTCCATCAATTAGCACTCTTTAAACGTCTAATAGGCCAACCACTTGGCTCACTCTGTATATTTTTACCATGTAGTTCAGATAAATTAAGATCGTACTTGGAACCTAGTCAAAAAATAATTGCTGAGTTCTTTTGCAGTAATGATGAGACAAAATTCGATTTATTTAATCGTAAAGGTGTTTTTCCATACGAATATTTAAATTCAATTGAAAAATTGAGTCTAACTGAATTGCCCAAGAAAGAGCATTTTTATAGTAAATTAAATGATGAAACAATTTCTGATATTGACTATAAACATGCTCAAAATGTATGGAAGACTTTTGATATTAAAAATTTAGGCGAATATCCCGATTTGTAACTGAAAACAGATGTTCTAATTTTTGAAAATCTTCGTAAAACATGTTTAGAAATTTTATGAACTACATGCTGGATATTATTGTTCCGCACCTGGACTTGTCTTCGATGCAATGTTGAAATATACAGGTGCAAAATTAGAACTGTTAACAGATATTGATCAATTAATGTTTATTGAACGTGATATACGTGGAGGTGTATCACAATGTTCACATCGTTATGCAAAAGCGAACAATCAATATGTAGATAATTAATAGTTCAAATGTGTCAACATCATTTTTAATGTACATACTTTGATGTTAATAATTGGTATGGTACAGCAATGTGTGACTATTTACCGTATGGTAACTTTGAATGGTGTGAACATACGGTAGATATATTAACTTTAGAAAATTGTGGCGATGTTGGTTACATTATTGAATTAGAATTGGAATACCCTGAACATTTACATAAATTATTTCATTCTGATTTACCATTGGCTCCACATCATATGATACCTCCTGGATCTAAGTCTAGTATTGTTAACAACTTTATATCCAAAAAAATTATGTACATTATTATAGAAATTTTAAAATTATACTTAAAGTATGGCATGGTAATATCTAAAGTTCATAGAACACTTAAATTTAAACAATCTCAATGTTTGAAGAAATACATTAATCTAAATACACAACTTAAACAAAAATAAATGAATCACGCTGTATTTGGTAAAACTATGGAGAATGTTCGTTAACATAAGGATATTAGATTAGTTACTGAGTGGGAGGGCCAATGGGGTTCTAGAGCTTTAATATCTAAGCCTAATTTTCATAGTTGTACTATATTTGATGAAAACATGGTCATTGTAGAAATGAATAAATTAGAAATTGTAATAAACCTATTTATCTAGGTTTTACAATTTTTAACATTTCAGAATTATTTCTTCATAATTTTCATTATAATTATGTATTAAATAAGTTTGGTATCAGTAAAGCAAAATTATTATACAGGGCTATTCACCTTAAATGACCCATTTGGCCCCTCTTTGCATGCAACGCATAATACATAATGCACTTATTCCGTGATTCAAAATAAAATTTGTAAAATGTCGAGAATCAAAATATGTGTTGTTGAATCAAGTTATTAAGAGTTTTTTGGCACACTTGTCAAATTTAACAAAACAACATACTTGGATTCATGAAGCTTTAAAAATTCCGACTTGAATCAAGTAATAAGTGCATTATGTATTATGCGTTGCATGCAAAGAGGGGCCAAATGGGTCATTTAAGCTGAATAACCCTGTATATTAATACCGATAGTTTAATTTCACCAATTTTTTGTTGATGATATTAATAAAATAATTGAGTTAGATTGTAAAAAATAATTTGACACTTGTGATTATCCTCCAAACAACATATGGGAAATTACTTTAGTGAATTAAAAAGTGTTAGGTGCAATGATAGATGAAAATTGTGGAGAAAATATGTTAGAGTTTGTAGGATTAAGATCAAAAATGTATACAATTAGAGTAAAAAATAAGAAAGATGTTAAAAAATCTAAAGGAACCTAGTTAAGTGCAATAAGAAAATTAGTATTTATAGATTATAAAAATGCTCTATTTAATAATCAAATTTTAACAAAAACTCAATATTTGATAAAGTCTGTAAAACATGATGTCTTCACAATGAAAGAAAATAAAACTGCACTTATCCCATATGATGATAAAAGAATTATTAATTCAAATTAAATAGATACTAAAGCATGGAGATTAATTATTATGGCTTAAATTCCAGATGTCACTCAACTTTATATATGAAGTTCAAAAGAATTATGTTGACATATGCATGGAACATTTAAATAAATTCATTAACAACAAAAACCTTGATGGAATTCGTTGCATTTTAACAAAAATTTTTCACACCTGATAGCATATTAACATATCAGAATTTGCATCAGCTTGATAATGAAGAAATCCTACAAATTATGTTGGTTTCAAAATTATCAGAAGATAAATTTGTTTCATCGTTAGTGAAATTTATCGAAAATTTGTATACTAATTATAATGATGGTGTTAGACCGTTTTCAAGAAATGTAGTAAATATTGATGATACGATCAATATACCAAGAAAAGAGATTAATTTTCCTTTTAAAGAAAAGGAGTATCAAATTTACATAACTTTAAAATTGTTATGTGATTCATCATCATCAAATTTCAATTCACCTACATGCAACAATATTTATAAAAACTACAAAACAGCATCGTGTTTTGTTGGTCAACTACAAAACGATTCTATATATAATGCAAATCCAACGTTTTATATAATACTCAAAAAGATTAGCTCCATTTTGAAATTGAAAAATAACCTATGGATCGTTTTTCTCACAAAAAAATATTTCAATGGTTGTTAGAGAATCGGCAACGTGCACGAAAAAACAAGCCAGTAGAATGGAACGAAGGACCTGATTCTGGAATTTGGCCTTCGAATCATCCTGATGATTATAAGCAAATTTTTGAATTGTTAGAATTTAATTCTATTATTTAAAGTAGAACATAAAGGAATTGCAATAAAAAATATAATTATTTATTTTGTAATTTCATTATACATTATTTTGTGTTTTATAAAAAAATTTCTAGTTAAATAAAATTATTATTTTTACATTTTGTTTTGTTTAAAATGATTGCAACAACTTACTTAAATCCAATTTTCTTTGAACACTTTTTAAATGATTGCTTTACTGTTTATGGGCAACTTATAAGATTTGTATAAAAAATTTAGCAAGTTGAAGTCAATTAAACAACCTGGTTTTTGTTGATCCAACTATTGTAACGGTTATCAAAACCTAACCATTTAATTAATAATTGATTTCCTTTTTTGGCGTAAAACTTTTTCTACAAGATAAACATCGGGATGTTTACAATGCTGCAATTCCGGTTCATAAAATCCGCCTTGAATTTGTTCCCCACCTTGATCTTGTAATATATAAGTAACAGGATTTTTGAATTGTACTTTTTTAACTGTAAAAATTTCATTTGACCAACTTGGTGTATAGCCTCTAGCTAATAAACTGCGATATTCACTTATTGTCTTCTTTATCTCCAACGTTAAATTTTGTTTGTAAATTTACGGTTTTAATATGACTGTATGAATTGTCTAATATGTGTTTTTCATTTGATTTATTAACATCAATAGGTTTGTGACCAGTAGTACTGTGTTTAGGGGAATTATATTTTTTCAACAATTTGCGACAACCATTTTAACCATTTATATGGACCTTGATAAGAAAATTCTTTCCACATCAAAGTTTTTAACGTTCGATTTGCTCTTTCTGCAATTGATGCTTTTGTATTGCTAAATGTTGAATAATGATAAATTCCCAAATTTTCCATCCATTCTGCGAATTCAGAATTATAAAATTCTTTTCCCCGATCTGTTTAAAAATTCTTTGGAATATTAGGTCTCTTGAGAATTTTCTTTACAGCGACAGCAATTTCTTTTGCTGACTTGTTTTTTACAGGAAGTGCCCATATAAATTTACTAAACATATCAATTACAACCTAAATAAATTTGAAATTGAAAGTTTGTTTTGAATATGGTAACATTTCTATCAAATCAGCTTGGTACAAGTCATTTAATCGCTTAACAATAATATGACGGCGTTTAAAATTTTTTCTTGCCAGATTATGACGTTCGTTAACTACAACTCTTTTTAAATCAATCATTTTTTAATGTTATATTCTAATAAAATTCCCACAAACATTCGATTTAGAGCTTTTGCAAGTGTTTGTAAATTTTATTTCATCATTAGCGTTCAATACTTTTTGAAACAAATCTAATATTGGAATTGCTGGTTGTCTATTTATAGATACTTCAATACTGGGAGCAGAATTAATATAAGATACTGTACCGGATAAAACAGGTACACGAATATGATCACTCTGATTAAACAAAATATTGAAAACTTTTCCACTCACTTAATATTAATTTGTGATTATATGCCAATAAAGAAGAAACTATTTGATTAAGTTCCGTTTTTGTTATTAAGTTATTAACAACTTGTTTAACATTATCAAATAATTGTTGAACTTCTGCTTTAGAAATCAAATTTACAAGTGAATTTTGAAAGTCGTTTTCAGTAACAAAATTTGCAATCAATTGTTGAACTTCAGGTTTATTAACTGAATTTGTAATTAATGTTTTAAGTTCATTTTAAAGTGGCTAAATTTGCAAATAATAATTGTGTTTCAGTTTTTATTATAAAATCTTGTTGATTTACAATACTTTGTTGAAGATTATTTTTTGTCACAAAATTTGACATTAATTGTTGTATTTCATTTTTGATAATAAAATTTGATAATTACGATCATGATAATGATGATGATGATGATGATGATTGATTGGTAAAATTGTTTGTTTTTAATCGATGTCCACCAAACTTGTCAACATTCATTGTTGAAGTGATGTAAAACAATAATAGCTATTCAATTAAATCTCTTTCTCGTAGTTCGACTATAATACAGTTAATTTTATTTTTATGAGCATTATTACCACTTGCAGATGATGTAATAAGCAATTTTAAGCGATCAACTAATTCATTAGGATCATTGAAATACACATATTGAATTGGGTTTGTTGAATATACATTATTTAAACTTCCCACAATCCGCAATTCTTTGTATCGTTGTTGTTGTTGAGCATATTCGTTTTCTGAAATTATTTCTAATGCAGGTTTTATGACGTGCATGAATTAATATCCTTTATTACCAACAGATGCTTTATTTGCGTTAAATTTTGGTCTGTTTGCATTTGTTAATTTTTTTTATATGACCAAATGTGCGAAGATCATTATAAATATATTCATTTTGAAGTGGTTTGTTTTCCAAAATTATTTCATAAAGACCTGGAGTTCCCTTGAATAATTTGTTTTTTATTCTAAAATCAGGGCCATTAAATTGTATTTCTGAATCACCTGAAAAAATCTATCGGTGTTTACATCATGTCTCAAATAAGAATGATCATATATCTTTTTTGTATCTCTAATGAAATTTTCAACATACATTCTCGGTAATTCATCATATTGTTGTAAATATTCTATAAAAGATGAATCAGGAATTTGTTCTAATACTGTCTCATTTCCGGACATATCAAATTCGTTATAAGCATCTTCTTATGTATTTTCCGGATTATAGATATACGTTGATTCAACTGAAGGTTTAAAAACATAATCTGTCAGTACTGTTTTCAATAAATCAAGAGATGGTCAAGAACTTAATGCTTCGACTTCGTTTGGGGAATGTTTTGAATTCGAAATTTTGTTCTTGTTTATTTAGAGCTTGAGATAAAATATTTGCCAACGGTTTATACTGTTTTTCCAAATATTTATTCCGATTCTAATTGGCTAGATTTTAGAGCAATTAATTTTTGTTTAACATTGCGTCTTGTTGCAATTAACTGTCTTGTTATATTTTTACTCATTATGACGGTTTACTACGATCAACTGTAATAGAATGCTAACTATAAAGTCTATTTATCATTAAAATTGGAAAAAATTGATCAAATCCTTTTCTGTAACGACCCTTATTCAATTCATTGTCTTTACATAGAACAACAAATCCATATTTGTAAACGCCA
The DNA here is from genome assembly GCA_020740385.1 of Mylabris phalerata. NCBI lineage: Eukaryota > Metazoa > Arthropoda > Insecta > Coleoptera > Meloidae > Mylabris > Mylabris phalerata. Next base: position 76,538 of record JAJEOX010000096.1, on the reverse strand, counting down.
GCATAATGAACACATTTCATAGAATTTATTATACAACATATCCGTGTTAACATGATCGTTCTATATATGTTTTAAATTCATATAATCCTGTTTGAAAATTATTACCACATTTGCATGATCTCGAATAAGATGTTTTGGAATATGAGCATAAGTTTGACAAAGATAGAAACAATCAATTAATTTGTGTCTTCACATACTAAAATAATTGCAAATTCCTGTTTGTTTATCACATGCAACATCATCAAATACGAATATAGAATTAATATTCGCTTTCGATGGATGCATAATTTCTTGATTATCATTAAATTCATCATAACAAATTCCTTAAATTGGTTTTAATTAATTTCTTAAATATTCATATTTTGGTTGATATAACGATTTGCTATATACGTAAACATTTTCAAATCTAAGACGGTTTTTACTTTCTAATAAACTTATCATGACATTTGTTTTAACCGCAATTTGAAGGTCCGCTTATTAAACACCGATTTGTTAATGGTAATAAAATGCCATGACGATGTGGCACTTGTTGGTGGTTTGTTGAAACATCTAAATTATTCATTCGTAAACATGAGGGTTGCTGAATCAGGCGCATTTTGCTGTCTGACTATAAACAACTTACCCTGTTTTCTGTATATATACCAAAACATTTTTCAAAAATTTCATGCGGGTAAACGGCGGGAGTAACTATGACTCTCTTCTCAGAAGAGGTCATAGTTACTTCCGAAGACCACACGCTGTTTACCCCTAAAACTGTTGGTTTGATACCTTATCCCTGCGTGTGTTCACTTCGGTGGGATGCGGAAGGCAACGGCTCGGCCATCAGAAAAGATGTGTGGTAGTTTCTGGGAGACTGGAAACGACCGTTACTAGTCAAAAGTTGTGGGGGGCACTTCACCAACACTAGTAGTCCTTGGACGAACGGAGACCTATCAAACGTTGTGGGGTTTGACCTTACTAACATGGGTACTTCAAAAGATCTGTGGATCAATTGGAGGCTGTGGGTGAATAGGAGACCACACACTATTCACCCCTAAAACTATCTGTAGATACCCTATACCACATCTGTGGGTCAAGGGGCTCTGCTGTTAGAAAAGATGTGTGGTAGTTTCTGGGAGATTGGAAACGTCCGTTACCTATCAAAGGTTGTGGGGGTAACCCCACTAACATAGGTATACTACCCTGGGGCAGTAGCAAAAAAGGGTAAGAGACGTTCGACCTTACGGCGTTGTACCCTAACAAGCTGTTTGTTCACTACCCGATCTATCCCGAAATGGTAATAAAGGGCGGGTCACTCAGCGCACAGTAAGGTAGAGGTTCTCTAGTCGCCTCGACTGTTGCCGGTCTTTTAGTACTGGTACGGCATATGGTTGACCACGCGCTGAATGCCGGTAAAACTTTCGGTCAGATACCCTATCCTGTGGGTCGTTGTGGAGGTGGGCATGCCCGTCCAGCATTGTCTGGGCGACGTATGGCCGCTGAAGCAGCTTCTCCAAGCAACGGGCTCGGGCCGTTAGTAAAGATGTGTGGTAGTGTTCTGGGAAACTGGGCACGACCGTGACCTATCAAAGATTGTAGAGGTAAAGCTCTACTAACATAGGTGCTAAGGGGGGGGGGAAGCCCGCCTGTGATGGCTAGCAGGTGCCCCTCCAAGGGTGATGGACTCTTAGTGGCACAAGGGTGTCGCTTAGAAGTAGGTTCACTGGGGCAGTTATTCCAATCCTGCGGATGCACAATCCCAGGTCACGGGGCCGTCAGTGGTGCGGTATCCCGGCCTCTGGGAGGGCAGGAAAAAGCTTGAGGTCGTCGGACCTGGGTTATATTCCCAGGCACTAGAAGCCGAGTTAGCCTATCCTGGGTGTACGGCCGTCGCTCGAGGTGTTGGGTTCAAGGAGGTTCACAACGTTTTCGCCGTGTTCCTCTGAGTTCCTAGAAAGCTGGGATCGTCGGGTGTCCTTTGCGGGTCGCTCACGGTCTTGGTATCCGATGACGAGTCCGTACACTTGAAGTCGAAAATGAGTAATTTAAACACTCTAATACTTTCTCAGGGGTGCTCCACGTCGAGCATAACGACGGAAAGTATTCATGGTGCAGGTATTCAAGGCCCACCTACTTTAGACCTACACGATTGTCCTGGGGCCAGGTGATTGAATTCACTGTCTCCCTGTAAGCGTGGAACACGCAGGTTCGTGTGGGGATTTAGGTGGTGAGGGGTACTTGACTACCTCCGCCATCACTCAAGTGAGTAAGTGACTCCCGCATGGAACCGGTCAAACCCTGCTTCGTGGGACAGCCCCGGGGAAACTGCGAAGTCCACCGCTAGGCAGTAGTGAACATGAATATTGTCTTACAACAAACAAATTTAACAATATAATTGATGAATATGATGATGATGATATACAGGTGTCCCAGGGGTACGAGGAAGCTCCATATCTTCGTACTATTTGAGATATCGACATGAGATCTTTTTTAGGGAGTAGCTACAGACGTTCTGCACATTTTAAAATTATTTTCATTATTTATTGCATACTGCAATACAGGGTAGCGCACCAATTTTTATGTTTTTTTAAATGGGAACCTCCGTGTATTTTTGCATTAATTAAAAGGCCTTTTGATTCTCATCAAGAAGTCTGTAGTTTGATTGGGCAATTATGAGCAGTTTAGATTTTATGGTTGAAAAAAGAGTGAAAAAGCGTCATCTTTGAAAAATCGCCACGGCCTTATTACTGCAGCTAAAGGAGCGATCAAAATATCCAGCCTTTTTCCGTATTCTCAATTTTTATTTAAGTGCTTACTTATCATCCTATTCCCATTATTGTGTACAGGGTAGACCTAATAGCAAAACTATGAATTACTCGTTTTTTTTTATATGGAATGCCCTATATCTTGCACTTCCATTCGATAGCATTTTTGATAAGCTTTTCAACGATGTACGTTAAGCAGGTTTATTTTGGAAAACTGATGAGATTTCTTTTAAAAATGGAACAACGTTGATGCCTTTACATTTTAGTATGGATTAAAAAAAAAGCGATAGATTGCTATGAAAAACTCTATTTGTTGATTTTTAATAAACTGAAGTAGGCTGCTATCAATAAATTTGACAATAAATTTGACACGTGTTGGAGAAATCGCAAGTATCTCTCCCCATTTAAATAATTTTCAAAAAAGAAATCAATAAATTTGACACATTCCCATTTCTACATTAGAAATTTCGTTTCTAAAGTTTTTCGAAAATGAATTTCACTCGCGAAGAATTAGTAAATATGATATTCTGCATAGGTGAAGCCCAAAAGAATTATTTGCTGGCAAGTCGAATTTATCACGAGAAATTTCCAAATGCGAGAATTCCAAGAACCGACACTTTGCGAAAATTGGCAGAGAGATTCGAAGTCAATGGTTGTGTGAGCTACACAAGTAAGGAGCTTTTCGGTAGTCGAATAAATGAGGAAGATGAGCTGCAAGTTTTGTTAAAATTTCAAGAGAATCCACAAACAAGCTGCAGACAGATTAGTGCAGAAACTGATATTTCTAAAAGTTCCGTAAATCAAATTATTTTAAAGCAGAAGTTCCATACGTATCACTTGGAACTACACCAAGAATTGCATGGAGAAGACTTTCGAAATCGACTTAATTTTGTTAATCGAATATCTAACTTAATGTGCGAAAATTGTGTTTTTTTTCAACAATGTTTTATTTAGTGATGAAGCGACATTCAAAAGTAATGGGTTGGTGAATAGGCATAATATGCACTATTATGCATCAGAAAATCCACATTGGTTGAGAACTGTTGATTTTCAAAATCGATGGTCCATAAACGTTTGGGGGGGAATAATTGATAATCGTGCAATCGGTCCTTTCTTTTTTGAAAATTATTTAAATGGGGAGAGATACTTGCGATTTCTCCAACACGACCTTCCAATATTACTTGAAGATATTAATTTAAATATTCGAAGGTCAATGTGGTTGCAACATGATGGAGCTCCTGCTCACAACGATCGAGTCGTTCGTGAATTTTTAGACCGGCTTATCCTCATCGTTGGATTGGACGGGGTGGAACAATTGCTTGGCCGGCTCGTTCTCCTGATTTAACCCCAATGGACTATTTCTTATGGGCTACGTTAAAGAATGTGTTTGTAGAGTTCCTCCAACGACAATTGAGGACATGAAACAACGAATAACTACCGCATTTCATTCAGTTGATCAATTATTATTAAGTAGAGTCCAGCTTTCATTTGTTAGGCGTTTGGCAGTTTGCGGGGAACAGGGTGGTGGTTTATTTGAACATTTACTTTAAAAAATAGCCTTGTTTGTTGTTGTTGTTGTTGTTGTTGTTCAGAAAAAATAAATAATTAAATAAAAGTGTATGTACTTATTTGTAATGATTCAGATCTACTGGTCTAATTTTTTAATCTCTTTTGTAAACAACTCATTAATTCGTTCACAAAAGTTTTTTACAGGGTTGCCAAGAGGAAAAGTGTCAAATTTATTGTCAAATTTATTGATAGTAGCCTACTTCAGTTTATTAAAAATCAACAAATAGAGTTTTTCATAGCAATCTATCGCTTTTTTTTTAAATCCATACTAAAATGTAAAGGCATCAACGTTGTTCCCATTTTTAAAAGAAATCTCATCAGTTTTTCAAAATAAACCTGCCAAACCGTACATCGTTGAAAAGTTTATCAAAAATGCTATCGAATGGTAGTGCAAGATATAGGGCATTCTATTTAAAAAAAAACGAGTAATTCATAATTTTGCGTTTAGGTCCGCCCTGTACACAATAATTAGAATAGGATGATAAGTAAGCACTTAAATGAAAATTAAGAATACGGAAAAAGGCTGGATATTTTGATCGCTCTTTTAGCTGCAGTGATAAGGCCGTGGCGATTTTTCAAAGATGACGCTTTTTCACTTTTTTTGACCATAAAATCTAAACGGCTCATTATTGCCCAATCAAATTACAAGCTTCTTGGTGAGAATCAAAAGGCCTTTTTAATAATGCAAAAATACACGGGGGTTCCTATTAAAAAAAACATAAGTTTGGTGCGCCACCCTGTATTGCAGTAAGCAATAAATAATAAAATTTTTTTAAAATGTGCAGAACGTCTGTAGCTACTTTTTAAAAAAAACCTCATGTCGATATCTTAAACAGTACCGAAGATATGGAGTTCCCTCGTACCCCTGGACACCCTGTAGATGATGTTAATGATAGAACAGGTGAAGCTGCACGTGTATTAGGTAAATATTAATATAGATATAGTATTGGATAATAATTTAATTTTTTATTACAATGATCATAAAGCTTTGAACAAATTAATTGAGAATTCAAGAGCAAAGCTTGAACCACCGCCGTTTTTGTATGAAGGCAAAAATAATTGTAAGTTAAAAAAGCTTAATAATTGAACAATTTTAACTTACAGTTTATTTTATAGATACTCCAAATCAATTTTATCGCAATGAAAGAAAAACAATTAAGTAATTTTATCAATATTTTATCAAAATTTAATTTAATTTTTGAACATTACTTGAAATATTATTTTTAACTTTTCTTTTTTATTTAATTATCATCATTAATTTAAATCAAAATTTAATTTTTAATTATTTCATTTTTTTTAAATTTTACTACTATTATTATTTGATAAATTTATTTATTTTAAAATTTACTCGTTTTAAATTTCATATTTTTATTTACTTTAAAATTTTAAATAATCATTTTACAAGTTTTTATGAAGCTATTTTATAATTAATTGTTAAAATGCAAATAATACATTCTTCCTTAAATTCAAATTTTATTATATATACACCAGACCGGTTTCGACCTAAATGGTCATCATCAGTGGTTTAATGTAAGATAAGTTGCATAAATACAAATTTTTCTACATATTAAAAACAACTTACGTCAAATTTTGTGAAACAAAATCCAAAATACAATTTTTATCAATTTTAAAATACAAATTATTAGTTAATCGAAACGAATTATTAAACAATAAAGTTTGAGTGTTCTCGAGAATTTTATCATCAAATTACTGTAAATGATGAATTTTTTAATAAATGTTTAGTTTTATGAGAATCTACTATTATTTACCTGAATTATTTAAATGTGTTATCGAATATACAATTTTTAATTTTAGAAATTAATTATTAATGACACTAGTTTTTTTTTTATCTAATACACGTTTTTCTAAAACTAATAGGGTTTATTCGTTTTCCTTTTTTATCTTTTGTTGAATTTTGTGATGTTAAATGAGACATGCGTCCAGTATTGGCGGGTATTTTTATTGTACTTGATCATTCAGAATCGTGATATTTTTTTTTGTTTTTAAATTTATAAATATACTAAAAATTCAGGTCTATGTCCTTTTCTTTTTTGATGAATTAATTTTACATTATTTTTTATTTTAGTAATATGTCCAGTATCCATAATATGTTGATAAAATGTAGAATTTTCTCTTGTTTTAATGTTCTCTAATACGATCTTTCAATTCTCTTCCAGTTTGTCCTATGTATGTTGCTTCATAGCTATCGCATTTTATGGAATACACTCCGTTCTTATCCATGTAATCTGTTTCTATTTGATTTGTTCTTAAATACTTCCCGATTGTGTTTTGTTGTTGAAATGCTGGTTTTATGCAATGTTTTGTGAAGAATTTGTCCAGATTTGTCGTTATATCATTGTATTCGAATGTTTTGTATTTATAATTTGTTGTGTTGTCTTCTCCGTGATATAAGGAGTCGAGTTTCTTTCTAATTCTTTTTGCGATAATAAGTATGATTTTAGATGGAAAATTATTTATTTTGGCTATTTGTTCTATTCTGCCTTTTTCTTCTCTGAAGTGTTCTTCTGTCATTGGTATAGTGTATAATCTTCTGATATAATATTGAAAACTTGCGAATTTTATGTTGATGGTGGTGATAAGAGTTGCAAGGTATGATACTATTGCTTGTAGTTGGTTTTCGATATATTTTATTATTTAGTTTGTTTCCTTCATAATTCTTATATATTGTTAAATCCATATAATTTAATTTGCCATCTTTCTCTATTTCTTTAGTAAATTTAATATTCCTACTTATGTTGTTGTTGTATTCTTCGAAATATTCTAGTTCTTCACGATCACCTTTCCAGATAATTATAATATCATCGACGTATATTTTATAGTACATTATGTTATTTCTAAATAGATTTACATCATTCATCATGTATTGTTTTTCGAAGTTATCCATGTATGTGTCTGCGATTAAACTCAATTCTGCCATTTCCATTGGTATACCTTCATTAAATGTACAATAGTTGTAGTTAATAATTATATCAATAAGTTTTTTTATGTGTTGAAGTTCGTCTTGATTTGTTATATGTTGTTCCATATAGTCGGAGATTATTTCTACAGCTTCTTTTACTGGGATTGTAGCATATAAGTTGATTATATCAAATGATACTGGTTTAATTTCATTCATATTGTAATTATGTTGTTGTAATTCTTGACACAACATAGTTGAGGTTTTTAATTGTATATCCGGCGTTGAAGTTTAGTGATTTCATGGTTAAATTAAATGTTTCTGATAAATGTTAAGTAGGTGCCGTTGTATGTGATGTGATCGGTCTTATCGGTTTGTTTTCTTCATGCAATTTTATAGTTGCATATAGTTTCGGTATATTGGGATTCAATGGTGTTAATCAATTTTTGTTATATTTATCTAATGTAGGTTTAGCTTGTTTAATAAATTCTTTAATATTCTTCATTATATTATTTAATAGTTTAGATTTAATTTTATGGTAATCTTTGTTATTCAGCAATTGATATACTTTATCTATGTATGCTTGTTTGTTCGTAATAATTGTTCCTGCATTTTTATCAGCAAGTGTGCATATGCAATTGTGTTCTTTAATTTTTTGTTTAATATTATTTGCGTTTCTGTTTAATTTCTTCCATTCAGCATTGTATTGCAGTTTCCATCGTATATTATTATTGAATTTTTTTTGTGTTTTTAATAAATTGTATACATTCTTTCCTTATTTCTTCTTCGTTCTGGTGTCCTTTTATTGCGCAGTCCATATCAATTGCCGTCTTATGTATTGGGTTATGTTTTATGTTTTTAATAGCCATTTTGTGTCCCTTTTTCAATAGTTTTTTTCTTCTAATTCTAATTCTATTTCGGCGAGGTTGGTGAAGTTTGTATGAAACAGGAATATTTTCTTTTTACGTGTATTTTGCATTTCTATTTCTTTTTTTTTTTTGTAGATCTATATGTTCTTTTTGTTTTCGTAGTTTTATTAATTTATTGTGATGATTTCTTGTAGTCATCATTTCTCTAATTGTTCTTTTTTTCGTTCATGATTCAATTAATTTCTTCTATTTCAATTGGGTGAAAGTGTTTATTGATAAGTTTGTATGCTGTAAGCAGTTGTGTTTTGTTTTCATCCAATTGGGCATAATGTTTATGTCTTTCTGTTTTTAATATTATTTTCTCAAATTTCTTCTTATTATTCATTGTATTGGTTTTGACATTAGCAAATCTGGGTGTAAAATTTTCTCTGATACATGTTTGGATAAATTGTATATGTTTTTCATGTAACATTCTTTGGATGTTTAAGTTCACGTTTTTGTGGAGTTTTAGTGAATTGCCTTGGTTTAGATAAATTTGTTGGAACTCAATTAAGGTTGTGTGTTAATTGTTGAAATGCAAATAATATATTCTTCGTTAAATTCTAATTTTATTATATTTACACCAGACCGGTTTCGATCAGTGGTTTATTGTAAGATAAGTTACATAAATACAAATTTTTGTACATATTAGAAACAACTTACGTCAAATTTTGTAAAACGAAATACAATATACAATTTTTATCAATATTAAAATCCAAATTATTAGTTAATCGAATCGAATTATTAAAACAATAAAGTTCGAGAATTCTCGAGAATTTTATCATCAAATTACTGTAAATGATGAATTTTTTAATAAATGTTTAGTTTTGTGAGAATCTACTATTATTTACCTGAATTATTTAAATGTGCAATCGAATATACAATTTTTAATTTTAGAAATTAATTATTACTGACACTAGCTTTTTATCAAATATAGGTTTTTCTAATTCTAATAGGATTATATCCGTTTCCCTTTTTCTATTTTTTGTACATGCGTCCAGTATTGGCGGGTATTTTAATTGTACATAATTAAATTAATTGTAAACTATTAAAAACTCAACTATGTTATGTCAAGAATTACAACAACATAATTACAAAATGAATAAAATTAAACCAGTATCATTTTATATAATCAACTTATATGCTAAAATCCCTGTAAAGAAGCTATAAAAATAATCTACGACTATACGGAACAACATATAACAAATCAAGACGAATCAACACATAAAAAATCTTATTGATATAATTATTAACTACAACTATTGTACACTTAATGGTGACATATATAAAATAAATGAAAGTATAACAATGGAAATGGCAGCATCGAGTGTAATCGCAGACACATACAGGGATAACTTCGAAAAACAATACATAATGAATGATGTAAATCTATTTAGAAATAACATAATGTACATTACAAGATACGTCGATAATATTATAATTATCTGGAAAGGTGATCATGAAGAAGAAGAACATTTCGAAGAATACATCTACAACATAAATCAAAACATTAAATTTACTAAAGAAATAGAGAAAGATGGCGAATTAAATTATATAGATTTAACAATATATAAGAATTATGAAGGAAACAAACTAAATTATAAAATATATCGAAAACCAACTACAAGCTGTAGTATCACACCTTACAAATCTTATCACCACCATCAACTCAAATTCGCAAGTTTTCAATATTATATCAGAAGATTATACACTATACCAATGACAGAAGAACACTTCAGAGAAGAAAAAGACATAATAGAACAAATGACCAAAATAAATATTTTGCCAATTAAAATCATACAAAATGTAATATTTTTTCTTTAATTTGAGCGAAGTGTTTAAATTATAAAACTATTTTTTTCAATAAATAATTGATTTATTATTAACTTTGAATATTTTTCAACCCTCTTTATTTTTCTGTGTATATTACTTTTTTTTTAATACGGAACTGCCCTTTTTTTCTCTAACCCCTAGGTGTCGCCAGTGGTATATTCATTACATTGCCTCCTCCTTAAGACTATTTCGTCCCGGAACAGCTCATTGTTTTCTTTGTTCATGACGCCGTGACGATATCTGCAGGCAGCTCCCTTGCTACAAGTCGATGTTCGGAAGAAGTAGCAATCGACGGTCCGGTCCATTCGGGACTGTCCTTTCGGGTGAAAGCTGCAAACCAGAATCTCTATCCCCGTAGCGCGAAAGATAGTCTATATCATGTGGCGAACTACTCTCCAATCGAGCTTGTCCAATACACAACCTAGTCTGGGAACTGCCAGCTTCAGGGGATCGTTGTTGAGCATATGAACCCGTAGATCTAGTAGCGACTTCCACAGAGCTTCATAAGTTGGCTTCTGATGCGAAAACACTTTAGTTACCAAATTGTACAGATACCTCTTCTCGTTCGTCCCACTATCTCTTATGTGTAGCGTTTTTCCAACGCTTGGAATCTGCCTGCGAAGCTCAAATTGTTTTCGATCAGCTTTTTAAAAACACTGGCGATTACACGAGACATTTTCAAGTCAGCCGCTTTGCAATGTACGAGGGAATATTTCTTGAGTACTTTGAACAAATCTCGATGTTCCTCTCAGGTAACTCCGTTTTGCACCTTGCGTTTAGTAGCATAGTTGGCCATGAATTCGTCAAAATTGGGCTTCTGATGTTGTATTTCTCGATCTCTCGCGCCACTGCAGCTGTTTTCGCCTTTATAATGAGCAAGTCGGTTAAAGTGGACCACTCTAGGCTTGCCCTGATTCTTCCTGATTCGGTATACCACGTCGTTAATTCTCTTCATAATTTCATACGGACCTTCCTAGTGTGATTGTAGCTTTGGTGACACGCCACGACGTCTCTGCGGATTATACAACCACACTAAGTCTTCAGGTTTAAACCACCTTCTTCAGCACGGATGTTGTGTGGCTCTTTCATTCGGTCGCTCGCAACCTGAATGTTCGCACGAACTTCTTCGTGGATATCGTTCATTCTCTTGCGTAATTTGGTAACGTAGTCTTCTCCAGGTTTACTGCCGAATTGTAGATTACAGGGTAGCTGCAACTCGTGTCCAAAGATGATGTTCGCAGGTGTCTCTCCTGTTGTTTCGTGTATAGCTGAGCGATAGGTCATAAGGAAATAGTGAAAATGACGATCCCAGTCCCTTTGATGGTTCGAGACAACATTAGAAAGGTATTAGTTGATCGTCCTGTTCATTCGCTCAACCATACCATCTGACTGCGGGTGTAATGCAGTTGTTCTTGTTTTGCGAATACCCATTATTTTACAGACATTTTGAAAGATAACGGACTCGAAATTTTTTCCCTGATCCACTCTTTGACTAGCGTCTCCGCGGCTGTTATTGCTTCCTGGTTCGGTAGCGCGTAAACTTCCACCCACTTGCTGAAATAGTCCATTACCACTACGATGTACTTGTTTCCATTCTAACTTTCAGGAAACGGTCCGGCTACATCAATAGCAATTCTCTCAAATGGACTACTGACGTTGTACTGACGCATAGGTGCTCTGTGTCGTCTTTGAAGTCCCTTACTGGCGGCACAAAATGTACACTTCTTGCACCACTTCTTGACGTCCTCCTTGCAATTGACCCAATTTCTCTCTCGTAGTTTCTCCAATGTCTTCTGCACGCCAAAGTGTCCTCAACCAATTCCATCGAGAAGTTGTTGAAGAACTTCCGGACTCCTCTTCTTCGGGATCAGTAGCTGCATCTTCAGTTGTGAACCATCAGAATTCTCCAGGACACGTTTCAAGACACCATCTTCGACTCTAAAAGAGTCCCACTGCGACCAGTAAGATTTTACTGCACATGATAGTGGTGCCGCTTCTGCCCATACCGGACATCGATCTTCATTCTTCCACTTAAAAATAATTCCCAATTCGGTTTCACTGATTTGGTCTTCTCTCAGGTTGTCTGGCTGCCATTGTTCATTAACCACAGTTGTTCGGAGAAACAGATACCATCTTTTCATCTGCTCGACTACAGTGCTTACAATCGACAGGGCATGGTCTTCGTGACAGAGCATCAGCATTGTGATGACTTGTGCCAGCACGGTGTTCAATAATAAAATCATATTCCTGAAGACGTTCCTGCCATCTTGCTACTTGACCTTCTGAATTCTTAAATTGAAGGAGCCATTTCAGAGCAGCGTGATCCGTACGCAACAAGAATTGTCTGCCGTACAAATACTTGTAAAAGTGTTCAACACTCTTGACTACGGCTAACAGCTCTCTTCTGGTTACGCAATAATTTCGCTCAGGTTTTGACAGCACCTTGCTGAAGTAGCCGATAATCTTTTCTTTGCCATCTTGCCATTGTGACAACACACCGCCAATTCCCACATTGCTGGCGTCAGTATCGAGAATAAATTGTTCGTTCGGGAGCGGATAACTGACGATAGGTGCGCTTACTAACGCCTGCTTCAGTTGTTCGAAAGCTGCCTAACAATCTTTGTCCCAGACAAATTTTCGCCCTTCTTCCGTCAACCGTGTCAGTGGCTTCGCAATATTTGCCATTCCTGGAACATAAATAACGTCGGTAGTGGGTATAGAGGCCCAGAAAACTTCTTACTTGATATTTATCGGCAGGTATAGGCCACTCTTGGACAATTTCAACTTTAGCCGGATCCACTGCAATCCCCATTTTAGAATCCACGTGACCAAGGTAGTAGAATTCTTCCTTCAGTAGATGGCATTTCTAGGAGCTAAGTTTTAAATTGGCTCCACGTAATTGTGCAAATACCTCTTCTAAATTCTTCATATGTTCCTCAAATGTTTTTTCCGACCACAATTATGTCGTCGAGGTAGACCAGGCAGGTTTTCCTTGAGAGAACAATTAACTCAGTTTCCATTAGCCTCTCGAACGTCGCTGGGGCGTTACACAATCCAAACTGCATCACCTTAAACTGCCAGAGACCTGTTCCGATGGTAAAAGCGGTTTTCTCTTTATCTTCAGCCGCTAATTCAACCTGCCAATATCCACTTGTCAGGTCAAGCGTCGAAAAATACGTAGAACCAGATAATGTGTCCAACGTGTCATCAATTCTCGGGAGTGGATAGCTATCTTTCTTCGTGACGTCATTCAGTCGTCGGTAATCCACACTAAAGCAAATCGAGCCGTCTTTCTTCTTAACCAAGACAACTGGTGAAGCCCACGGACTGTTGAAATGTTCTATTACTTCTTGCTCTTCCATGTCTTGGATTTTCTGCTCTTCTTCGTTACGCTTAGCTACGTGGTGCCTGACGAATAGGTACTGCATTGCTGGTGTTGATTTTATGCTTCACCTGACTAGTTATTCCTTTGGAACCACCCTTGATTTCGAACACCTCTTGGTTTCTACTTATTAATTCTACAAATTTTCGTTGCTGCGTCTTGTCAACTCCGGGCGTTTTGTCACTAATTGGTTGGCCAATTCCGGGGATATGGAGTGATCTGCACTCGTTTTCTCAACGGCTTGTATTTTAAGGGTTACAGAGGATACAGTTGAACATTTTTCCAAAATTGTGCCTTTGTATACAGTCACAGGATAAAAATTTATATTCATGATTCTTACGGGTATGACCTGGTCACTTTTGAAAAGTGATTTCCCGACCAGGATGCCTTTTCCCGTCTTTTTGTCGCTGATACTAGGTTCCATCATCAGGATGCTCCGGTCGCAACAGTCGTCGTCCAGGCGAGCTTTCACAACCATTTCTGATCGCTCAGGTAGAGCAGTATTCTCTGTTAAGACTACACGAACCGCCTCAAATTCTCCTGAATACAGGATCACTTCGTCGTCGTCAATTTTCAATATTCCTTTTTCGAAGTCTAGTTTAAGTCGCTGCTGATGTATTATATCCATACCTAGTATGAATTCGTCTTCAATGTCGGCTATCGGGATACGATGTTGAATTAGTCGACTTCCAAGTTTCATATCGACTAATATTTCCCCATAGACTTTAGCTGCATGACTAGTGTCCGTTCGTAGCCGCCACTTACTCGGTGACAACTGCTTGCAATTCTTCAATAGTCCATACTTCATGATTGTTCTAGTCGCACTTGTGTCAATAAGCATGGAGATTGTGTTTCCGTCCACAACTCCGTCGATGAAGACGTTAGTTGCCTGATGATGGAGTGAGGCAACCTGAGCTTGTGGGGCTTTAGATAGGCAGGTCGACGTTCGCCCCTTTTCACCGACCTTATTTAGTTTTCCTGCTGCTCTCCGTCTCGGGACACCTTCTTCAGAAGCTGGCGGCAGCGGTTTCTACGATGCCCTGTCTCTCCACAGTTCCAGCAACGAGGTTGTCCCTTATTATTTAATAATTTATCCAGCTTCTTTAGAATTTGTTACAAATACTCATTCCCTGTGTTCTCTACGTTGTCAGTTACTGTCCAAACTCGAACTCGCCCTTTAGAACTCATTTTTGCAGCTTCAAACTCTAACGCATGCTCCAGAGCTTCCGTAAGAGTTTCAGGATGCGACAAAATTAAATTTTGCTGTGACTGTATCTCGCAGCCCATCTGTAAAAGTTCTGACAGCCAAACATTCCAAAAAGTCTTCTGTTGCTGACGGATACGCCTGACGGACTTACCGAGCCACTTCAGATTCAAATTCCTGCAGACTTTCATCTGCTTTCTGTTGACGGTTCTTAAGTTGTGTGTAGTAAACCGTCTCCATATATTGATTTCCATATCACCTTTCTAGGCGTTTTACTAACCGTTCATAGTTATTTTGCCCCTCTGAAGTCAGCATGTAAAGAATATCGACTGCATCACCACGTAGTGCCACCACAAGTGACGTAACTTTTCCTCCTCTGTCCACCCATTTATCTTGGCTGCAGTTTCAAATTGTTTGTAATAATTTGTCCATGATGTCTTCCCGTCGAACGTTGGCGGTTTTACTCGAATTTTGGATACGGAAGTATCTTCTGGCTTCACTATTGGAGACTGAATACTTGCTTTGGTCGGAGTGATATCGCTGCTCGAATGTGTTTTCTCCAATAATGTAATTCTTCTAGTACGATCTTCAAGTTGTTCTTTTAACTCATTATAGTTTCCATCAGACTTTCTAAGATTTTCTAATAATTTCTCTTCAAAGATCTCTTTTAAACTTCTGCAATTTTCTACTAGTTCTTCTTTCAAAATTCTTGAATTTTCGACCAATTTTTCCTCTAAATTTACCTTGAATACGTCAAATTTTTGAGAATTTTCCATCAATTTTTCTTCGAATTTTCTAGAATTTTCTTCTGACTTCGCAAATTGTTCTGTTAAAAGTTTCATTAATTCGCTTCTATCAATTGCGCATGTAACTTCGAATAATACTTCATCAGGATCTTCGCCACCCTCTTCAAGGGCTACTCGTAAACGGTGCTGTAGTACACTCTTATTCCTCGATGTATCCAAGTCTCTAGCTTCCAACTCATTTTTCAGGTCATTAACTTTCAAATCGCCGAATTTGACTTTCTTGGTGGCCATTTTCAGTTATTTATTTTATCAAACATTTTACTGATTATAAACTTCACCCCTAACACCAATTGTAATATTTTTTCTTTAATTTGTGCAAAGTGTTTGATTTATACAACCATTTTTTTTAAATTTTTAATTGATTTATTATTAACTTTGATTATTTTTCAACTTTTTTTCCGTCTATATTATTATTAATTTTTTTTGTTTCTACGGAGCTGCCCTTTTTTTCTCTAACACCTAGGTTTTGCTTGTGGTATATTCATTACAATAATATCGCAAAATGAATTAGAAAGAAACTCGACCCTTTATATTACAGAGAAGACAACACAACAAATTATAAATACAAAACATTCGAATACAATAATATAACGACAAATCTGGACAAATTCTTCACAAAATATGGCATAAAACCAGCATTTCAACAACAAAACACAATCGGGAAGTATTTAAGAACAAATCAAATAGAAACAGATTACATGGATAAGAACGGAGTATATTCTATAAAATGCGATAGCTATGAAGCAACATACATAGGACAAACTGGAAGAGAATTGAAAAATCGTATTAGAGAACATAAAACAAGAGAAAATTCTACATTTTATCAACATATTATGGATACTGGACATATTAGTAAAATAAAAAATATTGTAAAACTAATTCATTAAAAAAGAAAAGGACATAGACCTAAATTTTTAGTATATTTAGAAATTTAAAAACAAAAAGAAAAATATCACGATTCTGAATAATCAAGTACAATTAAAATACCCGCCAATACTGGACGCATGTCTCATTTGACATCACAAAATTCAACAAAAGATAAAAAAAGGGAAACGAATATAACCCTATTAGTTTTAGAAAAACGTGTATTTGATAAAAAAAAACTAGTGTCATTAATAATTAATTTCTAAAATTAAAAATTGTATATTCGATAACACATTTAAATAATTCAGGTAAATAATAGTAGATTCTCATAAAACTAAACATTTATTAAAAAATTCATCATTTACAGTAATTTGATGATAAAATTCTCGAGAACACTCAAACTTTATTGTTTAATAATTCGTTTCGATTAACTAGTAATTTGTATTTTAAAATTGATAAAAATTGTATTTTGGAATTTGTTTCACAAAATTTGACGTAAGTTGTTTTTAATATGTAGAAAAATTTGTATTTATGCAACTTATCTTACATTAAACCACTGATGATGACCATTTAGGTCAAAACCGGTCTGGTGTATATATAATAAAATTTGAATTTAAGTAAGAATATATAATTTGCATTTTCACAATTAATTATAAAATAGCTTAATAAAAACTTGTAAAACTATTATTTAAAATTTTAAAGTAAATGAAAATATGAAAATTAAAACGAGTATAATTTTAAAATAAATGAATTTATCAAATAATAATGGGAGTAAAATTATAAAATAAATGAAATAATTAAAAATTAAATTTTGATTTAAATTAATAATGACCATCAAATAAAAAGAAAAAGTTAAAAATAATATTTTAAGTAATGTTCAAAAATGAAATAAAATTTTGACAAAATGATGATAAATTTACTTAATTGTTTCTCTTTCACTGCAAAAAAATTGATTTGAAGTATCTATAAAATAAACTGTAAGTTTAAATTGTTCAATTATTAAGCTTTTTTAACTTACAATTATTTTCGCCTTCATACAAAAACGGCGGTAGTTCAAGCTTTGCTCTTGAATTTTCAATTAATTTGTTCCAAGCTTTATGATGTTTATAATAAAAAATTAAATTAGTATCCAATAATAGATCTATTTTTATATTTACCTAATACACGTGCAGCTTCACCTGTTCTATCATCAACATCATCTATATCATCATCATCATCATCATCATCATCGTCGTCATCATCATCTTCATATTCATCAATAATATTGTTAAATTTGTTTGTTTTTAATAAAAAACATTATTAAAAATAAAAAAAATATTATTAACAGTTTAACAATCAAAATAGAAATTACTTACTTTGCTTATTCTTTAAAACTCTCAAGTTATTATTTTTTTTCTTCAAATTTTTCTTTAACTTTTCTTTTTTATTTTCCAAAAGTTCAATGCTGTGTTGTAACTGTTGATTAATAATAGAACAATTGTTTAATTTTTCTTTGAAAATTTTTAGGCTAATTCGTTGGTTATCTTTAATTTCCATGCTTCTGGTGATGTTTTCATTTAAATTGTTTAGAGATTCGGCATAAAAAAGTTTGCTAGTTTGAAACCGTTTTCGTTGACCCTTTAAAATCATGTTTTTTTAACCAAATTGTTTTATTTGATGAAGCTGAAAGTTGTTCTTTTTGTTTCAAACAAGTTTCCGTTTTTCTTGCAAAACAGTTGTTTCATTGATTTGCGCTTCGGACAAATCTTTGTAATTGTTGAAATTATTTTCCCACAAAAATAATTTGATTGTTAAAGATTCTATTGTATTAGTATTGTTTGTATCAACAGAATTGATTAAAAAACTTAAAATAAAAAGAAGAATTATGTTTTTAAACACGATTGATTATTGAAAATTACACCACAAACTATTTTAAGTATTGTTATAACAAACTATTACTGCGCTTATTTTTCTAAAATAATATTTTACAACTGGTTGTTTTTAATATTGATGTTAGCATTTATAATTTTTCCACCACTACAATTTCCACTACTACGAACGTTTTGGGTTATTTTTAAGCTATATTATTCCAAAAATCATGACTAACACTTATAAATAAAAATTATGTACTTGATATGTATAATTTTCAAATGTTTTACTTTAAAAAATAAACAAAATGAATATGTTATATTTTGATTGATTGATTTACAAATTTGTATACAAACAGGTTTGTAACACAAAATATGAAAATCTCCACGCTTGTTTAACTGAGGATATAGATATTGGTACCATTAGAATACCAATCAATTTTAATTAAAAATCGATATTTTTTCAGAAACAGTTTTAAAAACGTTGATTGAATTCAATAAATGTGCAGGTGTTCAAAGCAAAGGATACAAAAACCATGCAAAATTGTTCAAATTAAAGGTATAATTACTGTTACAATTAAAGAATTGTCAGTTTCAATTGAACATGGATCAAATTACATTATTAAACAGTTGCACCAGCTCATTTAAAAAATTAATGAATTAGGAAATAAACAAAGAATACTATATCGAAAATTTTCGAGTAATAAACACTAGACTTGGTGACTCAATTGTAGCAACACTAAAATTTTGTGACAAGCCAGTTATATTGCCGAAACGCTATTCAAACCTAATACCGGAAATAGAAAATTTGAATAAAAATTTTGAAAATGGAAAGAAAATTTTGGTTGTTGAAGAGAAAATTAGAAACTACATCCCTTTGACTTTTGGAGAAAAAAATTTATTGAATTGAAAAAAGAAGAAAAATTTTTTTGTGTAATAAAAAAATTTTTTTGTAAACAAATATAAATGAATATTTGCATTTGAATTTAGGCTTTTTTTTAAAACAACAAAATGTCCAAATATTCTTTTTATTTTTTTAAATTCATTGCAATAAGAATTGTTACCATTATTATTATTATCACTACTACTAATATCGCTGAACATTTCATCATCATCAACCTCATGTTCCATTTTGAAAGCTTCAAATTGCAATGATTGAAATGAACTCGTCATTTTCTCTTTTTCTTTTTCCTTTTTTCTTCTAATTTTATTAGTTCTTGGTACGGGTAAAAAGATTTTAAACATTGTGTTAATTCGAGCAGATCAATCACATTTAGCTTTTTCAACATATTTTCAAGCACGTAGTATACAGACATGTTTACCCTTTAGTATTACAAAAAAACACTAAATTCGATTTGCATTTACCCAATTTTTTAAAGCAATAGCCTAATTGATTGCACAATAATCAATATGTTTACAATTATACTGATGATGATCATAATTTGTATAACTTTTAACTAGTTCTCTTTAATTTGGAGCTTCCACCAAATCAATTATTATTATTTTATTTGGTAAAAATTGTTAAAGAAATTGTTTTTTCATGTCACCTTTAACATAAATTTTTTCAACGTCTTTTAATTGCTGATGCAATATATTTTCAAATTTTTCATATGGTTGAACATTTTCATTAAACGGGGTCTACCATTCCAATACATGTGAATTTTTTGTTATCCAGTTTGCTTGTTTCTGCGCATTTACTGATAAATGGTCCAAATTAAATGGAAAATTGAACAAAACATGAGTTTTACAGCAACATTCATTTAGTTTAATTATTGACAATTCTTTACATAAAAATTTGTTATTAAATTGAAAACCTTGAATGCCAACAATACATGTAATCGTGATTGCAGTTGACGAAAAACTAATTTTTAAAATTCTTTTGATCTTTTAGCTCCAGTAAGTGAATTATATTTAATTATACGATCATGTATTTCTAAACAATATGCATAAGTATATCTCTATCAGTCTCAAATTCGATTCGAATATCAACAGTATCGGTATTTAAAAGTTCATTTTGTCTTGAACAATCAACTACAACAATTGGGGCTAATTTGTAAAAATCATGTGGTGCAAATAGGGGTTCGTTTGGTTGATCATAATACGATTCTTGAAAATGGGAATACATCTCATATAAAGTAGCAAAATAATGTTTGGTGAAATTTAAATTTAAATTATTATAGGGATATTGTTCTGAATTTAAAAATTATTTAACATTATTCGGAGAACAATTATCGTAAACGTTTATATTTTCATTGATATTATTTTTCCTGTTTCTTTGTAATGCAAATACAACATATCTTGGTTTTCCTAATTGAGACGCAGTTTTAATATTCCAAGAATTTTACGTTTTTTTGGGAATTGCTGGTAATTCTTGCAATTCCCATGACCTATATGCCACATCTAATTCTGTTCCACGTTCAACATGTTTCAGTAAATTAGGACGTTCTATATCAGCAACAGAAATATGAGGAACTTTCTAAATTAGTTTTGTTATTGTTATTTTCATAAATTCAGCCAGAGTTGTGTTAATATATGCGTTTAAATCAGTTTTTCCTCGAATTAATACCAATTTTTGTTTAACATTTAAAATTATTTTGTCGAAATCTTCACATAATTCCATTAACATACTTAATGGTATACATACATTAAAATTTCCATCTACATTTAATAAAGAGTATGTGTATTTCTTCGTTAAATCTCCAACCGGCATAAATTAATTTTTTGCTTTTATTCAAATTAAAACAAGCATAACCCTTTAAAGTTATTGCTACACCAGGATTACGGACCCGATCAATGACTTTACCACCGATTTCATAATGAAATTCTTCAAATAAATGGCAAATAAAATTATTTGTTAATCTTGCGGTATTGGAAGGTTTATTATCGCTTTGTTCTAAAAATGTGCCTTCAATGTGAATGAAACTCGATGATGGTAGTGTATAGACATCCGTTTGTTGAATTGGTACTCGAATTTCATCGTTATGTCCAAATGAAGTTGCTGCATAAGGTAAATGTGAATGTTTTTCGATACTGACTAACGAATTGTCAAATCGTACTTTTTCGGCAACATTTAAAATCCTCATGTTTTTTTTGGCTTTAATCCTATTGATTTAAGAAAGGCAATATTAGTAGCTGTTAATTGTTTAACAGTTTGATTGCGACTGATTGTAGGATTAAAAGTCTAAGTTTTTATATTATAATTAATAACCATAATGTTTTAAATGCAGCCTTCTCGTGATCGTTTTTCCTCTAAAATTGATTAAATCATTGTCTTGATCGATTATTTTAAGGGAAATATTATGAATGACATGCGTATTAATTGGTAAATAGATTACATTTTGTGGACGCTCAATAATCTTAAAACCAGGTGGTGAATTGATTATTAGAATGTGAACCTGTTGTCATGTTACAATCAACTTTAATTGCATTCACTTTTAAAATATTCACTGTTTTTTTGGAAATATATAAAACGTTTCCTGCTAACACTTCATTTTCAAATCCCAATAAATTAGAAATAGTATTAGGTTTTTTAAAATCCATATCATAATTTGACTTAATTTGACATTGTAAAGTGTTTGTATTTGCATACAATTCTAATGTACAATTGAATCCGCTAACTGTTTTATTTAATACATCAATTTCATATGCACCTATTGGTATTGTAATTTCTTGATCGCCAATATAAAATTTACTATTTTTTTCATCAATATTTGGTATGGCATTGAATGTTTCAAAGTTTATCAACCCCATTATATTTTCATGATCAAAGTCATCACGTAAATCTGTGGGTTAATAATAATCTGCTGATAATATAGAAGAATTTCCTGTTAATATAAACGTCCTCATCGTATTACCAACAATTTTGAAATAAAACTATTACATATTTACATTGTGTTACTAAGGAAGTTCAAACATAAATGACCGTAGTTTTCTTGATTGAAATTTTGAAGTCGATCAAAATTAAAAAAAATTGTCACTTTGCCATTACTTAGAAAATATTCGACAATTTTTAATGATGGTTTTAAAATTTCCAAATCTATCAAAATATTAACCAAAATTTTTGTTTTTATAATACGCTGTCCAGTGTGTTGCTTCACCTTTATCACTATCTAAATTAATTATACTCTGTTCAATAATATTGATTTTTTTTTTGGTAAATTGTCACACATAAATACACCGCGAAATTTTTTTAAATTTGTTAAAAATTTTTCAAGATCAATATTTGTTAATTGTCGACAAGGTAATTTTTTGCAAGTTTTTTATGCGGACTCAAGTACAAGCCTAGCTCTTTTTTTACAGTTTCAAGTACAAATCCTTTCCCATAGCATTTGCCTAATATGTCTTTCGCTTTTTTTAATTGTTGCTGTGCATTTTTTCGCTTTGTTTACGCCACAGGCAATTTGAGATGCCCCTCCAGGTATTGCACCCAAAGCACTTAAGCTTGCAAATATAAGTATTAAAGTTAAAAACCCAATATATTCGGAATCGGAGTTATTTTTGGTTTTGGTTTACATTTTTTAATACTTTTGAGTGCATTTAACGCAACATTGGTTGCAGAATCAAAATCCTTTGGTTTATTTTGTTCAACTGCAAGTCTAGCTTTACGAAAAACTGAATTTAAAGCGATTGTTTTACGCTTTTTTTTCAAACCGAATCCTAATTTTTGTTTGGTTTTACATTATAAATGCAACACCTAAAGCAGCAATTTTTTCACCAATACTTGAATTGTTTGCTTTGATATGTTCAATTGCTTTATCAATTAAAATTTTATCTACTAAATTGCGATCCTTATCAATATACGCTATATCGTGTTCTTAGCACGCTTCATCTAACGGATGAAATCCGTTGTCTCCTCGTTTTAATATTTTATATAATTTTGTTCCGGGTCCGCAAAACTTATATCCTAGAATATGTAGTTCAATTGGTAAATTATCGACAATTTTATCTAGTAAACCACGTCCTTTTCGTTCAATCGTTGATTGATTACCAAACTTGACTGACATAATCAATGTGTTTTTATAAATTAAAATTTTGAAAAATGTTTTGGTATATATACAGAAAGCAGGGTAAGTTGTTTATAGTCAGACAGCAAAATGCGCCTGATTCAGCAACCCTCATGTTTACGAATGAATAGTTTTGATGTTTTAACAAACCACCAACAAGTGCCACATCGTCATGACATTGTATTACCATCAACAATTCGGTGTTTAATTAGCGGACCTTCAAATTGCGGCATAACAAATGTCATGATAAGTTTATTAGAAAGTAAAAACCGTCTTAGATTTGAAAGTGTTTACGTATATAGCAAATCGTTATATCAACCAAAATATGAATATTTAATAAATTAATTAAAACCAAATAAAAAAACTAGTTATTATGAATTTAACGATAATCAAAAAATTATGCATCCATTGAAAGCGAATATTAATTCTATATTTATATTTGATGATGTTGCATGTGATAAACAAACAGTAATTCGCGATTATTTTAGTATGGGAAGACACAAATTAATTGATTGTTTCTATCTTTGTCAAACTTATGCTCATATTCCAAAACATCTTATTCGAGATCATGCAAATGTGGTTATTATTTTCAAACAGGATGATATGAATTTGAAACATATATACAACGATCATGTTAACACTGATATGTTGTATAATAAATTTTATGAAATTTGTTCATTATGCTGGCGTGGCAAATACGGAATTCTAGTTTTATGTATAGACAAAGAACTAAATAAGGGTCGTTACAGAAGAGGATCTGTTCAATTTTTTCAAATATAGATGATAAATAGACTTTATAATTAGCATTTTATTACAGTTGATCGTAGTAAACGGTCATAATGAGTAAAAATATTACAAAACAGTTAATTGCAACAAGACGTAATGTCAAACAAAAATTAGATGCTCTCAAATCAAGCCAACTAGAATCGGAACAAAATTAGGAAAAACAGTATAAAGCGTTGGCAAATATTTTTTCTCAAGCTCTAAATAAACAAGAACAAAATTTCGAATTCAAAACATCCCCAAACGAAGTCGATTAACATTAAGTTCTCGACCATTTCTTGATTCATTGAAAACAGTAATGACAGGTTCTATATTTAAACCATCAGTTGAATCAACGTATATCTATAATCCGGAAAATACAAAAGAAAAAAATGTTTATAACGAATTTGATATGTCCGGAAATGAGACAGTATTAGAACAAATTCCTGAATCATCATTTATAGAGAATTTACAACAATATGATGAGTTACCGAGAATGTATGTTGAAAATTACATTAGAGATACAAAAAAGATATATGATCAGACTTATTTGAGACACGATGTAAACACCGATGGATTTTTTTTTGGTGGTTCAGAAATACAATTTAATGGACCTGATTTTAAAATAAAAGACGAATTATTTAGAGGAACTCCAGGTCTTTATGAAATAATTTTTGAAAACAAACCACATCAAAATGGATATAATTATAATGATCTTCGCACATTTGGTCATATAATAAAATTATTAATTGCAAGCAGACCAAAATTTAACGCAAATAAAGCATCTGTTGGTAATAAAGGATATATATTCATGCAAGTCATAAAACCTGCATTAGAAATAATATCAGAAAACAAAAATGCTCAACAACAACAACGATACAAAGAATTGCGGCTTTGGGGTAGTTTAAATAATGTATATTCAACAAACCCAATTCAACATGGGTATTTCGATGATCCTAATGAATTAGTTGATCGCTTAAAATTGCTTATTGCATCATCTGCAAGTGGCAATAATGCTCATATAAATGAAATTAACAGTATTATAGAAGAACCACGGAAAAAAGATTTAATTGAATAAATATTATAGTTTTACATCATTTCAACAATAAGTGTTGTTAAGTAAGGTCGGCATTGATTAAAAACAAGTAATTTTACCAATCAATCATTTTCATCATCATCATCATCATCATCATCATCATCATCATCATCATCATCATCATCATCATCATCATCATTATCATCATCGAATTTTATTATCAAACATGAAATACAAAAATCAATCTACAACAAAGTTTTGTAAATCAACCGCATTTAATAACAAAAAACGAAACACAACTGTTAATCGAAAATTCAGCCACTAAAAGTGATCTTAAAATATTAATTACAAATTCAGTTAGTAAACCTGAAGTTCAACAAATTATTGCAAATTTTGTAACTGAAAACGATTTTCAAAGTTTACTTGTAAATTTGATTTCTAAAGAAGAAGTTCAACAATTATTTGATAATGTTAAACAAGTTGTTAGCAAATTAATAACGAAAACGGAATTTAATCAAATAGTTTCTTTTTTATTGGGATATAATCATATATTAATATTAGGTGAATGGAAAATTTTTCATTATATTTTTCTTAATCAGAGTGATCATTATCGTGTACCTCTTTTATCCGGTACAGTATCTTACATTAATTCTACTCCCGGTATTGAAGTATCTATAAATAGACAACAAGCAATTCCAATATTAGATTTGATTCAAAAAGTATTGAACTCTAATGATGAATTAAGATTACAGTTCTTCTCAAACACTTGTAAAAGCTCCAAATCGAATGTTTGTGGAAATTTTATTAAAATATAACATTAAAAAATGATTGATTTAAAAAGAGTTGTGGTTAATGAACTTCATAAACCGGCAAGAAAAAATTTTAAACGCCGTCACGTTATTGTTAAGGGATTAAATGACTTGTTGACCAGCTGATTTGCTGAAAATCTCACCATATTCAAAACAAAAATTCAATTTCAAAAATATTTTGGTTGTAATTGATACGTTGAGTAAATTTATATGGGCACTTCCTGTAAAAAACAAGCCAAGCAAAAACAAATTGTAATTGCTAAAAGAAATTTTTAAGAAACCTAATATTCCAAAGAATCTTCAAACAGATCTGTGAAAAGAATTTTATAAATCTGAATTTGCAAAATTGATGAAAAATTTGGGAATTAATCATTATTCAACATTTAGCAATACAAAATCATCAATTGCAGAAAGAGCTAATCGAACGTTAAAAAACATTGATGTGGAAAGAATTTTTTTTGTCAAGTTTCATATAAATGGTTAAAATTGTTGCCGCAAATTGTTGAAAAATATAATTCCACTAAACATAGTACTACTGGTTACAAACCTATTGATTTTAATAAATCAAATGAAAAACACATATAAGACAATTCATACAGCCATATTAAAACGGTAAATTTATAAACAAAATTTAATGTTGGAGATAAAGTGGGAATAAGTAAGTCCCGTAATTTATTTGCTAAAGGCTATACTCCAAATTGGTCAAATAAAATTTTCACAATTGAAAAAGTACAATTTACAAGTCCTGTTACATATACATTAAAAGTTCAAGGTAGAGAACAAATTCAAGCCGATTTTATGAATCGAAATTGCAACATTGTAAACATCGCGATGTTTATCTTGTAGAAAAAGTATTAAGCAAAAAAGGAAATCAATAATTGATTAAATGGTTAGGTTTGGATAATCGTTACAATAGTTGGATCAACAAAAACCAAGTTGTAAATTGACTTCAACTATAAACAAACCAAAAAACTTGCTAAATTCTTTATACAAAATATTAGAAGTTGTTCATTAAGCAGTAAAGCAATCAGTTATAGATGTTCAAAGAAAATTGGATTTAAGTAAGTTGTTGTAAATCTTTAATAAAATGTTAACAAAACAAAATGTAAAAAATAATAATTTTTATTTACCTAGAATTTTTTTATAAAACACAAAAATAATGTAATTACAAAATAAATAATTATATATTTAATTACAATTTATTTTTATGTTCCACTTTGAATAATCGAATTAAATTCTAACAATTTAAAAATTTGTTTATAATCATCGGAATCATTTGATGGAGAAATTTCAGAACCGTGTCCTTCTTTCCATCCTACTGGCTTGTTTTTTCGTGCACGTTGCCAATTCTCTAACAACCATTGAAATATTTTTTTGTGAGAAAAACAATTCATAGGTTGAAATTTATTTTTCAATTTCAAAATGGAGCTAATCTTTTTGAGCATTATATATAGAATTGTTTTGTAGTTGACCAACAAAACACGATGCTGATGTGTAGTTTTTATAAATATTTTTGCATGTAGGTGAATTGAAATATGATGATGATGAATCACATAACAATTTTAAAGTTATGTAAATTTGATACTCCTTTTCTTTAAAAGGAAAATTAATTTCTTTTCTTGGTATATTGATCATATCATCACTATTTACTACATTTTTTGAAAACAGAATAACACCATTATTACAATTAGCATACAAATTTTCAATAAATTTCACTAACGATGAAACAAATTCATTTTCTGATAATTTTGAAACCAACAAAATTTGTTGGATTTCTTCATTATCGAGTTGATGCAAATTTGGATATGCTAATATGCAATCTGGAATAAAAATTTTCGTTAAAATGCAACGAATTCCATCCATTTTTTTGTTGTTAATGAATTTTTTTAGATGAACGATGCATATGTCAACATAATTCTTTTAAACTTCATCTGTAAATACTAAGAGAAAATTCGATACAATTAATCGCTCAAACCAGAATTCAGTTTTTCTAGACCGAGAAAAATTCGTTCCTCGAGCGGGATACGAACGAACCCGCGAACTTTTGCTTACATTCCAACGGCTCTACCAACTGAGCTATCGAGGGATCCTGATATCCCGGTAAGCTAAAGGTCGCGGGTTCGTATCCCGCTCGAGGATCGAATTTTTCCCGGCCAAGAAAAAACGAATTTAGGTTTGATTGATCAATTGTATCGAATTTTCTCTTTGTATTAACTTCTCGATTATGTGGTTTCGTTTACACTTCATATATAGAGCTGAGTGACATCTGGAATTTAAACCATTCAAATAAATGCAATTTTATTTTGTTTTAATGTGAAAACATCATGTTTTACAGATTTAATCAAATATTGTGTTTTTGTTAAAATTTAATTATTAAATAGAGCATTTTTATAATCATCAAATTCTAATTTTTTTATTGCACTTAGTTTTGTTCCTTTAGATTTTTTAACATCCTTCTTTTTCTTTACTCTAATTGTATACATTTTAGATCTTAATCCTACAAACTCCAACATAATTTCTCTACAATTTTCATCTTTCATTACACCTAATACTTTTTTATTTACTAAATTAATTTCCCATCTGTTGTTTGTAGGGTAATCACTAGTGTCAAAATATTTTTTACAATCTAACTTAATTATTTTATAAAAATCATCAACAAAAAATTGATAAATCAAACTATTGGTATCAGTATACACCGTGTCCCATAAGTATTGCACATCCTCTTAAGGGTGGATAAGGGATGTTATTCCAAGACAAAAAATCTTATACAATTTTTTCACCTGACCCAAAGATAATTAGAAATTAATTAAATTATGTAGCCAATCGGATTCGCTCTAGAGTGATGAAAAAGGTGGCGGGAGGAGTCTCGATATAGGACGCGGAAAGTTGAGTAGTTATCAGGCTGGCGCTACAAACTTTGAACGTAAGGTAGCTTTCACAACGCCTAATATCACAATGTTTTATCATTCATTAATTATTATGAAAAATAAAAGACGATTTAAAAAAAATGTGTAACTCCAGAATCCATTACTCAAAAAATTAATTTATTTATTAATAAAAACTTTCCCGGTAAATCTGGGCAACTCAATTGGTATTTCAACCACATTCCCCATAAATTAAAATCATTTCTAAGTAGTCTGAAGCAGTATATTGCGATATTTTGAACAATATATCTCGTTACAAACGATTCGATCACTACAGACTACAAAAATTTATTTTCTAGAATACATTTTTAAAACGATTGAGAATCAGTAAAAAAATGAAAATATTTTTTGCAATTGAAATAATTCGTCGCCGACCTATTAACTTCGTGCCAGACTGTATTACATAAATACCGGCACCTATGTAGTATTGTCGTGTTATCGGAATTCCTGGTACTTCAGTTATAAAGTTCAACATAAGTCTAAGAAATGATTTTATTTATGTGCTATCACCAGACTATTTAATGAAGGACAAATATCTGTTCGAAGTAATTGTTCAGTAAGAATTGTTTTAAAATTGAATAACTGTTTTAAATTCTTTTACTATTTATTTCGGCCAAAAAGAGCTCTGATTTGTTTTAAATAATATGATTTATTTTGTAAACTGGACAATTTTATCAAAGTTAATAATTGATAGATTATCCCATCTGTTTACAATTTTTTATTATTTTAATTGTCATTAAAATAAAAAGAAAATACGATTGAAAAATCAACGATAGGATACAATAATAACGGTAAATATTGCGATGTGAGAGTACCCTTACTCTTAACCTCCGTATCACTGCTTTACCATTGTCGTTCGACCAAGACTCCTCCCTCCATTTATTATCGCAATAGCGCGCATCCGATTGGCTACATAATTTAATTAACTTCTAATTATCTGTAGGTCAGGTGAAAAAATTGTATTGGATTTTTCGTCTTGGAATAACATCCCTTATCCACCCTTAAGAGGATGTGCGATACTTATGGAACACGGTGTATAGTAATTTTGCTTTACTGATATCAAATTTATCTAACACATAATTATAATAAAAATTATAAAGAAATATTTTTGAAATGTCAAAAATTGTTAAACCTACATAAATAGGTTTGTTTATTACATTTTTTAATTTATTCATTTCTATAATGACCATGTTTTCATCAAATTTAGTACAACTATGAAAATGTGGCTTAGAAATTGAGGCTCTAGCACCACATTGACCTTCCCACTCAGTAACTAATCTAATATCCTTATGTTTACGAACATTCTCCATAGTTTTACCTAAAACAGCATTGTTCATTAGTTTAAAAAAAATTTTTCTCAAAATCGTTTTTAGATTTTTGTCTAAGTTATGTTTTTAAGTCAATATATTTTTTCAACCATGGAGATTGTTTTAATTTAAGTGTTCTATGAACTTTAGATAATAGTTTATAATAGTTTAAATATAATTTTAAATTTCTATAATGAAGTACATAATCTTTTTTGGATACAAAGTTGTTAACAATTTATTAGATTTAGATCCAGGACGTATCATATGATGTGGAGCCAAGGAAAAATCGGAATGTAATTTATGTAAATGTTCAGGGTATTCTAAATCTACTTCAAAAATGTACTCAACATCGCTAAAATCTTCTCAAGTTAATTTATCTACCGTATGTTCACACCATTCAAATTCTCCATATAGTAAAAATTCATACATTGCTGTCCCATACAAATTATTAACATCAAAGTACATTAAAAATGAAGTAGGCACATTTGAACTAAAATTATCTACATACTGATTGTTCGCTTTTGCATAAGGATGAGAACATTGTGATACACCTCCACGTATATCACGTTCAATAAGAAATAATTCATCAATATCAGTTAACAATTCTAATTTTGCACCTGTATATTTCAACATTCCATCGAAGACAAGTCCAGGTGCAGTATATTAATATCCAGCATCTAGCTCATAAATTTCTATTCATGTTTTACGAAAATTTTCAAATATGTCAGCCAAAAGTAAAACATCTGTTTTCAGATACAAATCAGAAAATTCACCTAAATTTTTAATATTGAAAGTTTTCCATTCATTTTGAGCATGTTTATAGTCATTATCAGAAATTGTTTCATCATTTAATTTACTATAAAAATGCTCTTTCTTGGGCAATTCAGTTTGATTCAATTTTTCTATTGAATCTAAATATTCGTATGGAAAAACACCTTTACGATTTAATAAATCGAATTTTATCTCATCATTATTGCAAAAGGACTTAACAATTATTTTTTGACAAGGTTCCAAGTACGAACTTAATTTATCTAAACTATAAGGTAAAAATCGAAAAGGATCAATAAATCGAAATTTAATTGATGTGCTTTTAACATATTTTGTAAATGAAATGTATTTTTCTTTATTTAGCGGTAACAGTTTAATGTCACCTCTAAAACAAGTTGACAAAGATTTTATCAAGAAGTGAGCATCGTATTCACTTAAATTATGAAATACAATTTGTATAATTAGGCTGGTTTTGTAATCTAGATCGCAGCTTTGATGTGCTGCTCCACAAAATTTGCCGGTTATATGACAATGATCATGAACTTTAATTTGTTCATCAGTAAAATTTTCATTGCAAGTGTGACAAATATTTGCATTGTTGAAATAGGAAACTTATTCTTAACTTAACGTTTTCATTGGTTTATTATTTTCAAACTTTTTATCAACAAATTGTGCAATTTTGTAAAGATCATTACCAAATTCATTTATACAAACTTTGGTTCGAATTAAATTAAATTTAGAAAAGTTTGGACTATACGAACAATGTAAATAGTAAGCTATACTAAAAGCTGTATGTTTTTGCACCTTTACAGTATTTACATTGTTTGTATCATCATAATTTTAAAAAAATACTTTTCAATTCACAGTACATGATCAAGGGAACCGGTTGTTTGAAATTAAAATTTTTTAATTCCATTTTATTAATTTCATTGGCATTGTAATTATACTTTTATTTATAATACTCTTTACTCTTTATGTTTTTCAAGTATGTGTACGGGAGAAAACTGATTTAAACACCTGTCACATAAGTAGGTTTGATGATTATTGAAAGATATTTGTGATGAAATAAGTCGAGACAAATTTTTTATCCACACAAAGTGATGCAATAATTCGTCAGTTTTATTAACTGGCAACATTAATGAAATAATAGTTTTAGAAAAAGTATTTTTTGATAATGCTACTGGTAGAACAGATTTCCGTTCTAACTCAAAAACATTAATCGATAAATCATTTTGTATTTCAAATTGTAAAATATCTTTCAATTTAATTGGAAGACTACTTTCATCATATTTTAAAACTTGACTAAATTGAGGATAATATAACAAACGATCAGAATTGTGTTCTACTGGGTACAGTGCTGAAAGAACAGCCCAAAGAAAACAAAACTTATCATAATTTTTTACATTGATGCAAGCTATTTGTTGTTTAACAAACTTTGGAACCTCAACGTACGTTGAAATACCCCCTTTTATAGGTTCAAACTTATTTATATTAAGTTTTAGAGAGACAATTTCAGGTTCCGCCCATCCACTATCACGTTCTTCAACTTCTTCTAATTTTTTTTTTAAATTTTATCCGAAACGTTAGTGGTGTAACATTTTTTTAAATTAGTGTTTGAATCAATTACTTTATTACGAGTATTGAAACATTTAAATCTATTTCTCCGTTAGATAATTTTATAAAATTGGCCGAAAATATTACATTGACTTTATCAATTGATGTAGCCAAAACTTTTTTAATTTTCATTGAAAAACTACGAAATGCTTTTTGAAAAAATTCAATTGGATCTTTAATGCTTAAATTTATTATTACACGACTAAGTAATCTACTATTAAAAGCAGTTTCAATATTTTGCCAAATCAATTGTTGTATGTTTACGTTTTTGTTAAATTTTA
Organism: Mylabris phalerata; assembly: GCA_020740385.1. Taxonomy (NCBI): domain Eukaryota; kingdom Metazoa; phylum Arthropoda; class Insecta; order Coleoptera; family Meloidae; genus Mylabris; species Mylabris phalerata. Next base: position 43,960 of record JAJEOX010000096.1, on the reverse strand, counting down.
ATCCACTACCGGTTTTTTTTTTATTTAAACTTTAATTGTTTCAATTTTTCTCGATAAAACTTTAATAGTGCCAAATTACCTTCCAGTTTAAATAAATAATCACTACATTCTTTATTTTTAATAACTTTACGAATTAAATGGATTTGTTTGTTTAAAAGGGCAATGAATTTTTGCACTTCATCAAACCTTTTTATCTATTTTAAAATTATTTCAATCTTATTAAAAAAATCAGTACTTACTTGAGAAATTGATGATGCTGATGATGATGCCATGATCACTAAAAATAAATTAATTGCATAAACGGAAGTATTTATACCCAAAAAATATGCAGGTGTTCATTTGCACGTGCAATAGCTAATTAAAATTTACCTGTTGTCGCTTGTCGATAACTATGATACACCTTCATCAATATAGGTCAATAATTTTTGCTGGTGTTTGGCCTGACGCTAACCTGCACCAATAAGTGTACGCAATACAGGTCATTAACATTCGGGGTACTTATCCCCTACCCCTTCTACCAAACAAACACCTTTTACACAGAGCCCCACATTATGTTGCCCCCTTTAGCCACAGAGACCCCTTAGCCGCAGAGCCCCCCTCAACCGCCATTTTGTAGGCCCCTCTAGACGCCATTTTATAGCCCCCCTTTCCCCACCCTCGCCACACAACCGCCATATTGTAGTAACCGTTTACCGCAACTCCCGCCTCACAACCGTCATTTTCTAGCCCCCCTTTGCCGCTATATCCGCCTCACAACCGCTATTTTGAACACTCAACCCCATCCACCTTCCAACGCCACACTCACTTTCCAATTTCCCACGACGCCTACTAGCGACACCAGCGACAGAGACCTCTGATGGCGGAAATCTGAACAAGTGAGCCAGAACCGGCATCATATAACTATAATTGAATATAAAACCTAAATTTTTTCAAAGTACTCAGTTCTTTGTGCAGCGTTTAGAAGAAAGAAGAGAAGCATTTTTTGAAATTAAATTGTGATTGCAGTTTGTATGGATTGAAATATTATATTAATGAAGCTAAACTGTTACTTTCGGATGATAAAGTTTATAGTAGAGATAAATTCTTTATAAGAAGGTTACTAGAAAAACTTTCACCTTATGCAGATATGCAAGAGGTTTTAAATGAATATGATAAACATTTTATAGATTGTGTTTGGTCGAATAGTGGTGTGACTTGCGGGCCAGACACATGTAGTTGTTCTTATACACGCAACAAATTGAACTCTTTGAAAAGTTTAGTAAATAAAATGAAAAACTCGTGGAGCAGCGGTAGTAGTGATAGTGATTTTGATTACTATGTCACAGAGTGCAGTGATTCTACAGAATGCTCTTGATACAGAAAATGCTGTATCATGCATAAGAAATTTAGTTGAGATAAATATATTGAGAATGGATCCATTACATTTAAGCAACATTTAATTGAAGTTTACTGCATTTTATCAAAACGAAGGAAATTTAAGAAACTTAATAATTTGTAAAGAACATGAAGTTAATCGTGAAGACAATCAACATAATCACTCATTTAAAGTGTATTGTACCGCTTGCCTTTTAAAGAATGATTTGTATAACTTTTCATCTGTTTTCAATGAATTATAAATTAAATGAGGAAAAATTATTATAGGGTACGTGTTTTAATGTTTTTTTTTATATTTACTGTTTTATTTATAAGACTGGATTTGAAACTGCAATAACAACATAGACAGGAAACGAAATAGAAAGAAGACAATTCTAATTGATATTTTTCTTGACTTATACTCCCATAACTAAACTAAGTCAATTCTTTACTTATATTATACAATAATTGTACACATTTTATGCCATAAATTTTGATACGTTAATTTCTTCTATCTCATAAATAGATTTCCGTCATCCTTTTCTTCTTTTTTTTCATCTTAAAAGAAAAACCAGTTTTTCTTCTTTAATATATGTTTAGTTACATTTTGTAATAACTGAACTTATTCTAAATTAAAAATTTAACTGATTTATTGATCTTTATCAATTCTTGCTCTTCCTGACGTTGTTGGTGATTTAATGGCTTTTATATCTCCATCTTTTCAATAATAAATTTATATTTAGTTATAGTTTTTTCTAGCATGTCTAATTTTTTTTCGGATTCTAATTTCATTCTTATATACTTTACTGGAGTGTTGTAGTTTTCGAAAAGTACGATAAATAAATTGAGACTCAATCGTCTTTTAAGATAGTATCTTTCACATCGTATCTGATATATAAAATTTTCATTTAGAAAAAATAAAAATACAGAAAATATTTCACCTTACTGAAAGATTTGTTTTATAATGACATGTAACAAATTTATTGGTAAATTAACTTTATCTTCTGAGAAAAACCACAATTGTTGATGGTGTTGTTGACATTTTCTTTTTTTGTGAATCGTTAAAACTTTAGGAAACAAATAAGTTTACTCTTCAGCTACGCTCTCAACAAGAAGCGATCTATTAAATGACTATAAATTTAAATATCCACGGCTATATATATTCGAAAGTTTAAACAAAGAAAACTACGTTTTGCAATAGCATTTTCACTGAGTTGCGAAATATCAAAAAGCAAGGTCAATTATAAAGAGGTCGTCAATTGTCACAAATTATAAGATAGATTTTAAGATATTTATTTTTCTAAGAATTTTCAATTTAGAGAAAAAATTGTAACAGTGAATCCTTTATGTAAGAAATTGAGTATTGTTTCCAGTAAACATTCTAGACTGCAAAAATATTAATAAACAAAGCCAAATATTAAGAAGATACTTTGTACAAAGAATGACGTATTGTTATCCAAAGAAAATTCTTCATTACAAAAATATTAATAAACAGGGTCAGTCAATAAGAGTGCATATATTGTTTTTCTAGAAATTTTTATTATGTTAATTCATAACGGACTTTGCGTGGTATAAATGCAGATTGTAATACAGAACTCAAGTATTTTGTTGAAAGTGTTTCAAAGTGTCGCGCGCGTACAACTAAACTACCTGTTCAAAATGTCTAAAGCACAAGTATTATGTAATATTTGTTTCAAACCGTTTTCAAAAAAGTACAACTCATATCGCCAGATAAAAGGTGTTCATTCTTTACCTGGTAAATGTTTATTGAACCATCTCATTACTTCTCTTCATTTACAACTTCCAATTTTAGAATGCGAGAAACTCGAACCTACTAAAGAAACGTGTAGTTTATGTAGAACAGATATTTCTAATAAAATAATACAAAAACTCAAAATCAATTCCATATACTAATAAATACAAAATTATGATTACATACGTTTCGGAAATACTCCCATCATCAGATCTTTAAGATGTAACAATTCATTTTTTAGTTTTTTACATAATTCGATTCTTACCAAAAAGTTAATATTAATTAATTTGTGAAATAAAATAAAAATTGTAAAATATTTAAGAAATAAAAGATAAATTGAGAGAAATTCTATAAGTCAAATTTTAAATTTTTGAAAAATTTAAAATTGAAATCTGTCATTTCGTTTATTAAATTGTAATTTGATTTTTTATATGAAGTGATATAGAATCGTTATATTAAATCTAAATTTATATTTCTGTTTTGTATTATGTAAAAAACAAAATAATTAATTGTTACATCTTAAAGATCTGATGATGGGAGTATTCCCGAAACCTATGTAATCATAATTTTTCTATTTATTAGTATATGGTAGTTGATTTTGAGTTTTTGTATTATTTTATTAATTAAATCCCGTATTTTGAAAAAAAATGGATTCTTGGTTTTCAAACAAATATTTATGTTGATAAATAGTTATGTCATTTACGTACTTTAAGTCTTCGATTAAAATCAGCATAACCATACACATCAAATTTGAAAGTGGTTAAAAATACGTTCCTAGGACGAATTAAAAACATTGCTTTATGAAAATGGTGACTTATCTAATTTGGATGTTGATGTATTTATAAAATCTTCTAAAGATGTTGTAATTCCTAAACTTGTACAAGAGTTAGTTGAACATATATTATTTAAATTCAATTTGGAATTGTTTGCTGAGTATGTGAAAATGGTTGACAAAAACAAAGAATATTCGATAAAAAGTTTCAACTCAAAAATGACGTTGGTGCAGAATGACGACGATATTACATAAAACTATGACTTGATGATTGAAAAATCAAAACGATAAAAACTGAATTCCAAAGAGGTGATAACGGTAGGGCGTTGACAGAAATAAACCATTTAGAAATTAATATAAATCAATACCAACCATTCAGAGGAAGTGATCACTACATAGGATTAACTAAGAAAATCCTATAAAAGCACGCATGTATCAATGTCAAAAATAACGATGAATATTGTTTAAAATGGGCTATAATTTTGGCTTTGTATCCAGTCGATATCCATACAAATAGATCAAACTCATATTGTGCTGAAGACATCACTGCCAATACAATAGTTTTACATAATAATATTGTATTAGAATTTGGGTATTTAGACTTTCCTTTCAAAGTAAAGGACATTAAAATATTTGAAGAATTGAACTCAAAAATTGGTGTAAATACTTTTGGTTTAGAGAGTGGTCAAATTGATGGACCATTGTATTGTACTAAAACAGAAAAAGTAAAGCATATCAATTTGCTGTTGATAGAAAAAAAAGAACGGAGCCAGTACGTGTGGATTCAAAATGTCTCAAGATTACTGCGTAGCAGCATTACAAAACATACAAAAGAAATTATCATTTGCAATTTTGGCTTATTACATTTCGATTTTGAAAAAAACTTATTAATACATGAAGAGAAGAGTAATCGTATAGTTACAATCTTGCCAACACATGGGAATTCTGTAGAAGAATTTAAAAATTATGAACGACAAATTGAAGTTCTATTTGTAATCTATGCAGATTTTGAGTTTCTATTACAAGACATAGATATTTGTTCACCGAATCCAACTACATCGTCAGCAACTAATGTACAAGAACACACATCGTGTGTTTTCGCTTGTAACATTGAATGTCCGTTGATCAGAATTTCGATAAATTACAAGTTTACAATAGTAAAGATTAAGCTGATCAATTTGTAAATTCATTAACGTGCGATATACAAAGAATTTATAATGAAATTCGAATGAAACCAAAACCAATAGAGAATTTAAGTGATGAACTACTTGAATCGCACCTTGAAACGAACATCTGCCATATTTGTAATCAAACAATAGTCAATGATGATAAAGCGATGGATCACTGTCTCTTTACTGTTAAATATAGAGGACCTGCACATCGACAATTTAATTTGCAATATTGCATACGTAAATTCCTTTCCTATTTTTTTTCATAACTCCTCTGGTTATGATTGTCATTTGCTTGTTGAATCGTTGGGAAAAATTGAAGGTGATATTAACTTAATACCGCTAAATAAGGAACTCTATGACTCTTTATCGAAACGAAATTTTCTTAGTGAAACAGAGACAATTGATCTGCGGTTTCTAGACTCGTTCAGATTTATGTTATCTGGTCTAGATATTCTAGCACAGAATTTTTCACCTAAAAATTTTCAAACTGTAAAGAACGTTCTCAACGATGAAAAACAATTTAAATTACAGTTAAGAAAAAGTGTGCTTCTATATGAGTACTTTAATTGTTGGAAACGTTTAGAAGAGACATCATAACCAGCTCAAAAAAAATTGAAAAGTCGATTTTCGATGAAATTATGCTCTGATAACTATTACAAACATGCACAGATTGTGTGGCAACAATTCAACTGTCAAAATTTATGGCACTACATGAAAATGTATCTGATAACGGATGTATCACTGTTGACTGATATTTTTCAAAATTTCTGAAAAGTCTGTCAAAAAATTTACAATTTGGATCATTGTCATTATTGCACAGCACCAGGATTATCTTGGAACGCCATGTTGAAATATACTCAAATAAAAATTGAATTATTAGCCGATATCAATATGCATACATTTATTAAAAGAGGTATACGTGGTGGCATAACACAATGTTCACATCGACATTTAGTTGCAAACAATATGTATGTGGAAAGCTATGGCTCATCTAAACCTAGTGCGTATTAAATCTATTTAAATGCTGACAATGTATTTACGTGCAATATGATAGGGCCATGTCACAACCACAACCTTGCGGTGGGTTTCAATGGATCGAAGATATCTAATCAATTGATATAAAGAAAATTCCAACAAATTTCGATATAGGTTACATCTTCGAAGAGGACCTAGAAAATTCAAGAGACTCACAGGATCAGCACAATGATCTTCCATTTTGTCCGGAGAATAAGATTAGTTCAAATGCAAAATATTCAAAGCTCATTACTGATCTAACAAATAAAAATAAATATATAAAACATTATAGAAGCTTACAACAGTGTGTCAAGCATGGTTTGAAAATTATCCAAATCCATCGAAAACTACAATTTAAACAATCGTGTTGGTTGAAATAATATATCGATCGGAATACACATCATCGTACGTTTCCCAAAAATACGTTTTAGAAATATTTTCTTTAATTACTAAATTATGCAGTGTACGGTAAAACTATGTAGAATGTAGATGAAAGAAATGACATCAAATTGGTTACAGAGTAGGAGAGTTGTGGAAAGAGATTGGGTGCACGTGCACTGATTGCCAAACCATATTTCCGTAGTGTAGCGCATTTTACACCTAAAAAGTTTGTAATTCAGTTGAATCGTGTCAAGACCTGTTACAATAAACCAATTTATATTGGTTTTACAGTATTGGAATTATCAAAATTTTTGATGTACGATTTTCATTATGAATACATGAAACCAAAATACAACAACAAATTACCACTTCATTATATGAATACGGATTCATTTATTCATAACATCAAAACTGATAATTTCTACCATGATATAAGGGATGATATAGATATTTATTTCGATACATCAGGGTACGCAAAAGAGAATCCATAGAATTTAGTATTGACACAGTCCGGATAGTTAATCATGAATTGGAATAGTATCTATATTAAAAACAAGTGTCAGAAGTCGGCAATTATTGCACAAGTGCAATTGCAAAAATGCAATGAGGAACAAGCACCTCGTTAACCAAAACTCTGTTCACTGATCGGTGATTCTATACACAACCTTTTCAGTTCAACTTTCTTACAAACTCGATTCACGATTCAATTGCGAAATTTTGACAGAAAGAAAGAACTCTCATTTGAGTGCGGAGTAAAAAATTGTACGGTAGTCTCAACAAAAACATGGAAATATTCAAATCGTATGAATTGAATTGTCGAGGGTACATACAATTTTTTGTGGAAAAATCAAAATTTACATTTTTTCAAAACTTTTATATATTGAAAAATCGATAACCGAAACACAAAATCCGCTCAAAAAAACCGCTTGAAAACAAGTATTCTGAGGTTAAGTTTCAAAAATGACAGAAGAATGTAAACAAACGCATAAGATTTTATGCCTTCAGTGATACCAACAGTAGACATTATTCTGCCTTTATAAACTACTGTTATAAATTTTGCTACGCTTTAAAAATTATGTTGGATAACCTTCTAAACTGTCATTTCAAAATTTCGCAATTGAACCGTGAATAGGATATATATCTCCCTCTATATAACAACTCTTTTCTATGGCAACCGATACCTTATAGAAAGCGGCAAATTTGAATTAGTTGGCTACACTATTTTGCCAATTTTGTGCCCTTATTCAAAAAAAGAAAAGAACATCGCACATGATGCGTACCGTCTCGGACATAAAAGCGATTGGTGATATCAAATTAATACGTTATCTTGAATTTTTTTCAATCAACTTATTCCTCCTTCCACCTCCGTGGTCCGATTGGCACCAAAAACTAATCAAGTCGAGCGGCCACCAAATGGTTTGTGCTGGCCAAATTTGAACTCAATCGGTTATACCGTTTTTGAGTAATCGTTGGAGAAACGACAGACGCACATACACACACACACACACACACACACACACGGACACACGGACACGGTCATCATGCTAAAAACTTCAAAATCGTATTCAGGGGACCTCAAAACGTAAAGATCTGGTGAAATCTCGAATTCGAAATTTTGGTCCGAAACTTATAACTTTACTACCCTCTGGTCGGGGAAGTTGAAAATTAGAAATTATTTAATTTCTTCGATTGATCCAGAAAAAATACAAAATATATCGTTGACATATCTTTTCCAAAAACGATTATGTCTAGCAAGTAAATTACGTTTTGCTAAAATTAATTCAAATGAATCCATAAATAATTCTGCTAAAATGGGTGATAATGGTGCTTATCTTGATTATTAAATATAAATTTTGTAATTAAATTGGAAAAAATTATGAGATTAAGTATGTTTCAGAAAAGCAATGTTTAGTTTCTGAATATTTAGAGGTAAAAGTAAATTGTTAAGTTTATAATTAATAATTTGGGCACATTCTAATGGAGGTATAGAGGGGAAAAGATTTTTAACGTCAAAAGAAATTAATTTATTATTAGGTAATAACTGAAAATTATTTAAAGCATTAATTAATTCAATTGAATTTTTAATTGAAAATTTTGGAGTAAAATTTAGATTCTTTTTCAAAATATTTTTACTTTATGGGTAAAATTGCAACATGTAGTATTAATAAAAGTTACTATTGGTTTAATTGGTATGTTATATTCATGAATTTTTGGAAGTGAATATAGTCGAGGAATAATAGGATTAGATGGAACTATAAAATTCGAATTTAATTTAAAGGAATTAAAAAATAATAATTTTCTTTGACGTTAAAAATCTTTTTTCTTCTATACCACCTTTACAATGTGTCAAAGTTATTATTAATAAATTTATCAATTCACTTTTACCCCTGAATATTCAGAAACAAAAAACTGCTTTATTGAAACATACTTTTATCGCAAAAATTTTTCCAATTTAAAATCTCAATTTATCTATAAATTCGAAATATTTTTACGTATTTCAAATATTTTTAACTTTATCGACCAGAGGGTAGGGAAGTTATTAGTTTCGGACCTAAATTTCGAATTCAAGATTTCACCAAATCTTTACGTTTTGAGGTCCCCTGAATACGGTTTTGAAGTTTTTAGCTTGATGTCCATGTGTGTATGTGTGTGTGTGTGTGTGTGTGTGTGTGTGTGTGTGTGTGTGTGTGTGTGTGTATGTGCGTCTGTCGGTTCTCCGACAATTACTCAAAAACTGTTCCATCGATTGAGTTCAAATTTGGCCAGCACAAACTATTAGGTGGCCGTTCGAGTTGATTAGTTTTGGGTGCTAATCGGACTACGGTGAGGAAGAAGGAGGAGTTAACAGAAAAAAATTTAAGATAACATGCTTATTTAATATCACCAATCTAAAGATCATGTGCAATGTTCTTCAAAGTGAGAAAATTTAAAGATAAAAGTTATCCAGCTAATATTTATGAAACCTAAACAGCTAAAATTCGAGTTGGTTCATAGTGTAGTGGGAAAACTGCCAGGTGTCGCACACAACCACAAAGAATAAAAGGTTAATATACATCACACTGATAAGACCAATTCTATTGTATGCTTGTTCCGTCTGGTGTTCTGCTGCCAAAACTAATCTCGATCTTCTCCAAAGGTTCCAAAACAAATGCTTGAGACTAGTAACAAACAAAAACACGTTCTCTAAAGTTTCTGCTTTACATGAAGAAAGTTTAGGTGGCTCCCATTAACGAACATATTAACGAACTTAGCAACAAATTTTATAATAAACAAATGAAGCACAATCTATTACTCAGAAACATTATAAGTACGAGAAAAAATAACCTAACATTCAAACTGAAACATAAGCTACCGTACAATAACATAAAATTCTTTAATCGATGAAATAATAATAAAATAATAAGTAATTGCATTAAAGTGTTAATAAACATATGTGTCATTAATGTAAATATGTTATTGTAAATAAAAAATTAGAAAATAGTATAAGTTATTACTAGTATTATTTTTATTATTATTATTAATATTATTAGTATAAGTAATTATAGCAATTGTAGCACTAATATCCTAATGTTAAATCTAGAGTAGGTATTTTGAACAATTTTTCCTACAATGCAGCATTACTACCATCACAATTGCAAAATTAAACTGTAACATCTGACAAACGAATAATTTTTAAGAAATAATGTAATCAAAGCTTTGTATAAAGTCTTAGGACTAGGAGACACAATTTTTATTATAACATTGGACTTAAGTCGAACATTATGTAGATCGATATATGCACAATTAAATCAATAAAATTCTTGAAATTCAATTGAAATTGAATTGCCAAGTGTTGCAAGTATGACGTTTTTGGCCTTACGTTCAATTCCCGTTCAGTACACTTTTTTTTATTAAACTTAGACTCGTGAATTAATTTTCAACTTGTGACAATTGTTTCTAATATACAATTCTGATTCATGATTAATTATCCGGAGTGTCTGGGAAGTTATTAGGCCGGTTCTTAGATTCGGCCACTTTCAAATTTTTTATTTTATAAAATTAATTAATAATTTTGTTAAATTTTAGTAAGAAATTTCAAACAAAATCTCAAAATCAAATCAATAACTTTAAAATATATAGGATCTGATGGTGGGTAATTAAACCCAAAATACGTATAATCCGAACTATCATTTTTAAAATTAATATAGGGGATTTTGGTTTTGAGTTTTAATTTCAATAATTTTGGTTCAATAGTATCCCATATTAGAGATGGATTCATGGTTGGAAAATATAATTGAAATTGTTGATAAGAAAATCTGTTCTACCGTATGAGTATTTTAATTGTAGAGAGCGTTTAGAAGAAACAAGATTACCATCAAAAGAACATTTCAACTGTCGATTTCTAATAAAATCTTGAAGTAATGAAAATTATGAACATGCAATACGAGTATGGCAACAATTTAATTGTGAAAATGTATGGGAATATTTGAAATTATATTTGATTGCGGATGTTTTGTTGTTGACGGATATATTTGAAAATTTTCGAAAAGTATGTCGAAAAATATACAATTTGGATCCTTGCCACTACTACACTGCAACTGTTTATTATGGGATGCTATGTTGAAATTTACTGGAGTTAAGATTGAATTATTAACTGACATCAATATGCATTCACTTATCCGTAGAGGTATACGAGGTGGCATTACACAATGTTCACATCGACATTCTGTATCAAATAATAAATAAATGGAAAATTTTGATTCGTCCAAACAAAGTTTATATCTAATGCATTTGGATGCGAATAATTTTCAAGGATGGACGATGTCACAATTACCTTATAGTGGTTTCCAATGGTTCGAAAACTTTGAAACAATAGATTTAATGGAAATTCCAGAAGAATCTGATACTGGTTATACTTTTGAAATTGATTTAGAATATCCATATCATTTACATGATAAACATAACGACTTTCCGTTTTGTCCAGAGAATAGAATTACACAACGTTCATGAAACTAGATATATAATCTACTATAGAAATTCACAACAATACCTTAAACATGGATTGAAAACAAAAAAAATTCATCGCGGTTTATCATTCAAACAATCGTATTGGTTAAAAGTATACATCAATTTAATTACTCATCATCGCACAATTGCTAAGGACACATTCGAAAAGTACTTTTTCAAATTGTTATATAATGCTGTTTATGGTGAGACAATGGAAAATGTAGACAAAGAAAAGATGGTAAATTGGTTAGTCAGTGGGAAAATTATGGAAAACGTTTAGGTGCACGTGCACTAGTCGCCAAGCCGAATTTTCACAATGCAGCATATTTCACATCAAATATGGTAGAGTGTTAATTGAATCGTATAGAAACATGTCACGATAAGCCAATATACATTGGTTTTACTGTATTGGAATTATCGAAATGGTTAATGTACAATTTTCACTATGAATGCATGTTACCAAAAAATTTTGACCGGTTATGTTTGAATTATATGGATACTGATTCATTGATTTACACCATAAAAAGTGATGATTTTTTTATTGACATCAAGAACGACATATGAAGATGGAATGAGCAATTCAAACATTTACCATTAAAAAATAAAGTAGTTGTTGGTTTAATGAAAGATGAAATTAATGGAAAAAATTATGAGATGGTTTATTGGTTTAAGATCAAAAATGTATTCAATCGATTTAACAAATAGTAAATTAATTAAGAAAGCTCAAGGTGTTAAAAAGGCCGTCATCAGTGGTTTAAGTTCAGATGATTATAGTGATTGTTTGTACAAAAATAAAATTTTTATGGTGTAATGTCAACGTTTAGATCCCTCCTCCATAATATCTATACACAGAGTTTAAATAAGATCGCACTTAGTTACTCCGATAATAAACGACTCTTTAAAAGATAAAGAACAAGAAGACGGAAATAATTAAAAACAAATTATTTTAAAATCATTATTGAAGAGTGTTAGAAAAATAAAACAGTCACACTGATAAGGAGACTACGCAATTGTAAGTTGAACACTTTCCATTTACTTAATTGTTTACGGGTTATTTCTTTTACAGTCGGAGACCACCAACACATTGAAAACGAACAAACAACAAATTTTCGTCAATAATCACATTACTAGTTACTTACATGATGAAGAGTTTACAAGAAATGTGTAGGAAATTCATTATAAACAATTTTAATGAGGAGAAATGTAAGAAGATTGTAAATTTATTGAGAATATTACAGAAAACAATATTTTATTCAATACTATTCGATTGGAATACCGTTTTTGGGATAAAATTTGGTTAACTATAAATGATGAGTCATTTATTCCAGAAACAATTGATATTTTTCATGAGAATTGGGATAATTTATTTTTTATTATAAGATCTTTGAATAATATTGTTGTCGATCCATTTTTTTTCATATTACCTTTGTGCGATCAAAAATGGAAAACTTATTTTGAAGGTAAGAAAACGCGTATATATTGAGTCGACTGGATATTGTTATAAAGATAAACATTTTTATATTTGTGAATCGTGTTATTTAAAATTAAATCAATTAGATACAAATCAAAGATAACATTTCAAGAGATTTTCAAGGCATGAATGTATTTTATTTAAGAGTTTTAAAGACTTTATTGAGTGTTCTACATATTGGTGTCACATTTGTATTAAGGAAAATTTATTTACAATTCAAGATTTTAACAAATGTAGTCGAATGATTCATAAAACATATTTAGTAAAAAACCTTCCATCCCAACTACCTGCGTTAAAAAAACAAGATATACCTTCGCATCTGTTAATAAGCATTTAAGTAAACACTCAAGAAGTGTCCACCCGAGAGAACACAAAAAAAATATTTAAGCTAGGCTTTTATTAAAAAAGAAAAAATGAGTTCAAAGAAATTATATATAAGTACATATTAATTTATAACATACATTTAATTTATAAATAATTTTTAATTGAATATTACAAAACAGTTTTCGAAGGTGAAGAGATAACGGAAGAAAATTTTAGATATTTAATAGACAGTCAATTTGAGACGTGGTAGTGGCAAGAACAACGTAAGTATTAATTTATAACTTATACATATTTACATTATTTTAAATTATTGTAAGCAACAACCAGTACGACAACGAGAACAGTGGACTGAAGAAGAGCACGACAGATTACAGCAGCAATATCAAAAAATAAAGGGTTCACGCATGGATAATACAACAACAACTTCAACTTGAACAACAACTACTACAACAACAACTGCAACAGCAGCAATCACAACTTTAACAACTACAACCGCAACAACAAGAACAAATGCAACAACAGCAACAGCAACAACAGGGACAGGAGCAGAAGCGTGAACGTGGAGTATTAATTAGAATTAGTGTAAGAAGAATGAATAGGAATTAATTGCATTTTTGATGGAAAAATAATAATTTTATTATTTTTTAATAAAACATTTTATTCAAAAAACCTTCATTTTTACAATTCTTTGATAAGAAATGGAAAATTATTCAAACAATCGTATGATTGACAGGCGGCGCAATAAATTGTGTTTGTGTTTTGTTTCTTCACTATTTGTTTTATGTTGCTTACAGATGATGAAGTTCATTATATCGTCATCGTTCTAATAAAATACGGGTAACTTCAAACATATATTGGTTAGATGAAGGGGATCCATTTTCAACAGATTAACTCTAACTTAAGTTCTAATACCTGATATTTTCTGTATCAAGGGCATTCTGTAGAATGACTGCACTTTGCGAAATAGTGATCTAATCACTATCACTATTAGAACTGCACAAATTTTTTATTTTAGTTATCAAATTTTTCAAAGAGTTTAATCTATCTTGAATATATTAACAATTACAAGAATCTGGTCCATTAGTAACGTTAATTTTTGTCCAAGGGCAATTTACAAAATGTATACCATGTTCATTTATAATCTCTTGCATCTATTGTTAATAAACTTTTTATTATTACATTTTCTTTTTCTTTTTACGACTTTTTTAACTTCCCCGACCAGAGGGTAGGGAAGTTATTAGTTTCAGACCAAAATTTCGAATTCGAGATTTCACCAGATCTTTACGTTTTGAGGTCCCTGAACACGTTTTTGAAGTTTTTAGCATGATGTACGTGTGTGTGTGTGTGTGTGTGTGTGTGTGTGCGTGTCTGTCGTTTCTCCAACGATTACTCAAAAACGGTTTAACCGATTGAGCTCAAATTAGGTCAGCACAAACCACTTGGTGGCCGTTCAAGTTGATTAGTTTTTGGTGCTAATCGGACCACGGGGGTGGAAGGAGGAGGGGGTTGATTGAAAAAAATTTAAGATAACATATTAATTTGATATCACCAATCGAAAGGGCGTGTGCTTTTATGTTCGAAACAATACACCTCATGTGCGATGTTCTTTTCTTTTTTTAATTAGGGCATAAAATTGGCAAAATAGTGTAGTCAACCAATTCAAATTTGCCGCCTTCTATAAAGGATCGGTTGCCATAGAAAATTCAATTGCGAAATTTTGAAATGACAGTTCTGTGGTTCTGTCAAAATTTTTGCAATTGAATCGTGTATCGAGTTTATAAGAAAGTTGAACTGAAAAGTGTGTGTGGAATCACCGATCAGTGAACAGAGATTTGGTTGACGAGGTGCTGGTTCCTCATTGAATTTTTCAGTGGTGGTGAGATAGCCACGGCTCTTGATTCCCGATTTTAGTTTTTATAGTAAGTTAGTTTTTTTTTTTAAACTTGGACTCGTGCATTAATTGTCGACTTCTGATACTTGTCTTTAATTTATTTTTCTAATTCATGATTAACTATTCGGAATGTGTCGGGGAAGTTATTAGGCCGGTTCTTAGATTCGGCCCGTTTCAAATTTTTTATTTACTAATTCGTCAAGAGTTCTCTGGATGGGTTCAAAAAATTAATTTAATTCATCACTTTGTTTATTCTGTTCAGATTTTTATTGTTTGGTTGGTTCAATCAATTTCTTCTTGAAATATTTCTGCTGTTGACTAAACATGACTGTTGTTAACTTGAGAATAAATAGATGATTCACATATGAGCTTCATTTATATGTTGTTGGTATCGTAATTAAAACATTCCAAACTTTTACGGTATTGTCCATAAGTTTCATCGCTCTTTATTACTAAGAACTCATATTGTTCCTTCCAACATTCCCTAAATACACTTTTGAACGTCTGAAAAGTCATATCGCTTCCGACAATTTCATTGTAAATCATTTTTAGGTTATATTCATCTTGCTCAAAAACCACAATCAGTTTTGCATAATCACGTATCAATTGTTTAGGAATTAGTGTGTAAGTTTGACACAAATAAAAGCAATCGATATTCGTAAGTCGTCCCATACTATAATATTCTCTAATTTTATTTTGTTCATTTCCGACAACATCATCAAATATAAAAAGTGAATTATTTCTGGCATTCCGGAAAGGAATTATTTTATCATTATTTGTAAATGTGAAATATCCTAGCCTTTTCATTTTACCAAGTATATTTTTTACAAATTCATATTTTGGTTGGAAAAGAGATTTTGAAATAATATTGACATTTCCGTAACGTAAACCTTTCGTTTCTAACAGAAGACTGATAATCACAGTAGTTTTACCAGATCCACGCGGCCTGCAAATGATCGTTCTCATTATTTTCGGTAATAATGGACTATGCCGACAATTATTATTATTTGACAATATATGATTATTATGATTCTTAACTTCGAAGGACAGTTCCTGCTTAACAACGTTAATGCTCATAATGAATTACTAAAAAAGTGCCCGAGTGAAATTCAACTTATAGTGGAAGAATTGTCTTTGGTTTTCAGTTAGATATTGACGTTCAAAGGTAATGGTCTTGTTAATTTTTCAATTTCAAATTATCAATTGAACTACATATTCCGGGCTATCAATATTGTGGTCCCGGTACAAAACTAGGAAAACGTTTACAAAGAGGTGATCCAGGAATTATTGGATTAAATCGTGTATGTTAAGAACACGATGTAGTATATTCACAAAGTACTCATCTAGAAGATGGACATAAAGCTGATATTGCTCTAGAGAATAAAGCTTGGGAAAAAGTTTGATCACGTGACGTTTTGATTGGAGAAAAAACAGCTGCCTATTTGGAAACAATACAATGAAAGTTAAACGAAAACTTGGAAAATGCCATGCAGAGAAAACGAATAAATGGCACTAGAAGAAACAAGTTACATTCAAATAGAGTATCATTGATCCATTGAAAGAAATCGTTAGTGGTTTCGAGAGATTTTTAAAAAATTATTAAAGCAGCTCGTGTTGTCGTCAAAAATGTTGGTGGTCGTAAACGGGTACGTTTACCAAGAGTAATTCCAATACAGAAAAATTCTGGACGTTATCTATCTTTAGTATTTGTAGGAAGTTTTAGCAGGAGGTACAGCATTTGAAAGCTGTCAATGATGCTATAGCTGCAAGAAAGCAATTGGAGGAGACACAACGACACAATCAATCAATGGAAGATATTGCTATGGGTAGAAGTGGAAACGAATTATATTTGTTAATCATACAAAGGGATTGGGATTGTTTCCACCTAAGAACTCTCATTTAAATAACCTTCTCTTCCTTTAACTAATCATCAATTACGAATATACGCCAAGCTAATTGAAATTTCATATTTTCGAGGTGTTTTCATGAGAGACGATTTATATTTAAAAATTAGAAAATGTGAAACAGTTATCATAAATTCAGATTTCTGAAAAGGCAGTGGTACACATTGGTTAGCGTATATAAAGAGAAATATAAAGTGTTGTACTTTGATAGTAATGGAAATTTTAAACCACCTAAGGAAATAATTATTTATTGGAAATGCAAAGACATTCTATTTAATTATGACAATCTGCAAAATTCTAATACATATAATTGTGGACAATGACGTTTAAAATTTTTATACAATAAAGGTGCTTGAACATTAAGTCAGTCATGTCTTTAACATTCACGTTGAGAGATCGTAACAGTATTTTATCTGCAGACATTTATCCTCCAATCAATTTGAAACCTAACTGTAGTTATTCACCGGCTCTAATTGGTTTTCATACATACAATACTATACCTAATTTTGAAGAAGGAGAGAATAAATTTTACTATAAATACAATAATATATAGAAAGAAATAACCATTCCTACTGGTGTACATTAGATAACGCACATTGAAGATTGTCTACAACAGCAGCTTAGTCCACTTTATGTTGTTGACAAATCTGAATCTCTATCATTGAAACCAAACAATAATACATTAAAGTGTGAATTGAAAAGTAAATATGAAATTGATTTCACAAAAGACAATGGTATTGGGAAATTATTAGGATTCTCTAATCGAATTCTACCACCAAAACAACTACATTCATCAGATCAACCTGTGGAAATTATCAAAATTCTATCTGTCCGTATTGAAAGCAACATTATGGCAGGATCATTCTACAATAATCGACCATCACATACAATTTATGAATTTGCATCATCTGTAGATCCTGATTATGCAATAAATATCGAACCAAAGAATCATATATATTTATCAGTTTTGAATAAAAGTTTTATTGATAATTTAACCATTAAAGTGTTAGATCTAAACGATAATTTGGTTAACACTCAAGGGGAAGAAATTATGATCAGATTAGAATCAAAAAATTATGGCGTTAGTTTTTCATTGTGGTAGTGGTGTGGTATTTATAATATAACACCGGATATTGAATCATTACCAATCAATCATCATCATCAGTCGACAACGTCATTAACACAAGCAAGTATTCAAAAATTGAAAGCTCTTGGCTATAATGTCCGAAAAACTACAAATATATAAAAAGCTACGTTTCGACGACAGAATTGAAAACATGATCCAACAATTTCGTCATTTCAAAATAATCACGAAATAGAAATCAATATTAATCAACAGGATATATTCATTTCTTTTTGTAAATCATTTTTATTTTTAAATGGCAAAATTGAACAAAATGCTCAAGAATGCAGTTTAACAAATAATTTTGGTGCATATCTTTTCGACTCTATTTCATATGAATTGAATGGGAAAGAAATTGAAAAAGTACGAGCTGTCGGAACAACAACATCCATTAAAGAGCTACTTTGTTATAACTACAATGAGCATAGAGCTATAGAGATTGTTGGTTGGTCCAATAATAGTAATACAATTTTAACTCTATCATCTGATAAAACATCTGCGAATCTACGAATTCCATTATCATTTTAATTTAGTTGCTTTCACGACAACAAAACAATCATCAATGGTAAAGATCCGTTTAGTACGTAGTCGTACTGATGCTAATCGTAATCAAAGTACTGATACAAGTAAAGTTGTAATTAAGATTGAAGATTTATGTTTAAAAGTTAAATACCCAAGTGATCAATCAAAATTATATCTTTTAGATCAAATGAATAAAAAAATTCTTATTCAAATTGGATTTAGAAATTGGGTATTACAAGAATTACCCTCGTTACGATAATCTAGGAAAGATATATGGACTACCAATTTACAACTACCAATTTAGAATGACCACAATATTTGCCTTTCAAACTGATCGTTAAGACAATTCAAATAAGGATATTAGTAAATTCGATTATGTTGCACTGACAAGTCTTCGTGTATGGTTGAACTCACAACGTTATCCGTATGAAAATCAAAGTTTTGGTTTTCGAAAAAGTGAATATACTGAAGCTTATCAAGCATTCATTGATTTTCATCGACATTTTCATAATAATCGTTCATCAACAGCATTTACAACTTATGCAGATTTTATAAATCAATCGATTTTTGTCATTGATTATTCGAAACAAAACAAAGCCATCCAATCATCGACAGTTGATATTAAATTAGAGTTTGAAAGTAATAATAATTTTCCTGATAATACTTGAGCATATTGCATTATTGTACATGATAGATTGTTTGAATACTATCAGTTAACCGGAATTGTAAAGAATTCTATTTAAGAAATAACACTTGCTCAAATGACATCACAATATATTGAAAAATGTTTAATTTTTATTGTAAACTTAATTTTTTCCAATAAAGCCTTATAATTATAATTTCTTATTTCTAAATCAGAAAAACCATAGAATAAATTTCAAAAAAACCTAAACTACCTTAGCCTAGCGGTAGGCAAACCTGTTTGTCATTGAATTTTGGTAGATAACAGTGTGTGTGTGTGTGTGTGTGTGTGTGTGTGTGTGTGTGTGTGTGTGTGTGTGTGTGCGTGTGTGTGTGTTTGCGTGTGTGTGTGTGTGTGTGTGTGTGTGTGTGTGTGTGTGTGTGTGTGTGTGTGTGTCCAACGACGCTAAATTCCTGTCATTTTCCAAAAGTTTTCCACCAATTTTCCAAAATAGATGACGCACGCGGTATCTTTAAATGACACATCTATCAATTTTTAAATTTCCCACCAGTTCTTCAAATTTCAAATAGATTGCGCGCGTTACCTATTTCAATAACACATCTGTTAATTCAAACAATTCAAACAATTATCCATCATTGGTATAATACAGATCAATAGATTAAGAAGATAAGTTCAAACCAATGTATTTATTTAGAATGTTTTACATAGCATGGTACTAGTTTCGGCGATTCGCCACCTTCAGCCACTCAGTCAAAAATGCACAAATGATAAGTTGTAGATTACAGATTTCAACCATATAGTTCTTATTGTCACAATTGGGTTATCGAATATAAAATAGAGTTACAAAAGTAACTATGTCACAATCGGTTAATCAAATCATTACAATCGAATATAAATAGAGTTACAAAAGTAACTATGTCACAATCGGTTAATTAAATAATTATAATCGAATAAGACTTACAACTTATATTATTTCACGTTGTAACTGTGATTTTATCAAATTTTTTAATTTTTAAAAAATACAATAATTAAACTTATGTATAGTCACACCATCGAGATCCATATGTATTCGGTGATGTGACTACACTAAGGGCGTTGGTTAATTAGAATATTTAAAATTTTTTAAAGAAACATGTTAAATGAATAAAAGTTAAAATTAGAACATCTGTTAATATTAAAATTTCCAACCTATTTTCCAAGTGTCATATACGGGGCGGGGTTACATCTGTCAAATGTTCAAATTTCCAACCCAATTTTTTATTTGTCATATAGTGGGCAGGGCTACATTTGTCAAAATTTTAATTTTCCACCAATTTTCCGAATGTCAAATAGAGGGCTACATCTGCCAAATTCAAATTTCACACCAACAGGGGGCTGCAAACAGTTAAACGAAGGAAAAAGCAATCCGCAAAACCTCTCCAACAATACAAAGGTTGTCTCCACTAGGCTAAAATTCAAATTTCCCGCCAGTTTCGTAATTTCCGGTTAAATTTAAGTTTAGCGTGCCAGGAGGGTAGGCAAGCAAACGTACTCATACTGCCACTTCCTGTCTAGAAGCTACAAATTTATACTACTCAAATACCGTGGGAAAAGTTGGTGACAAGAAGAAACAAATAAAAAAAGTTTAAGGGTTCAAAAAAATTATCGCTCCAAGCAATTACTCTTGTAAACTACAAGAAGTGTATTTTCTATAGAGAGACATTGTTAAGAACTCAGAGGCTCATACGGTCTAAAAAACATGAGGTCTACTCAATTAAACAGAGTAAAGTGGTTTCAACTTCATATGATAACAAGCGCATTATTACTTTTTCCCAGTTTGACACTCGACCGTGGAGGTATGTAGTGGGAGCAAGATTATATAAACAGCCCGCAAACATTTATAGAGATACAAATTCATGTGAGTGATTTCGCAAATGAACTTAGTTACAGAACTCAATCCTTCAATATTTCTAGCTCTCAGATATATATGAGTATCATCAGAAAAGGGCTATATGTTCCTATAGATACGACGAGGCCGCCATCCAAATTATTCAATCATTTAGGAAACATAGAAGAATTCATATTACCGAAAACCACATTTACATGGGTACCCAAATATTAAAAGAACATATAAAAAAAGATACTGTGCCGGTTGTGAGAAAAGAAGTTAGAAATTGATGAATACGTCAGCCAATTTGTAGGTGTATGTAAAAGCTCAAGAAAACAGTGCTAATGCACGAAATCCTACATTTACATTTTTTATTCGGAAGCTTCTGACGGATAGATAAAGCTATGAAACAAGTGAGTCATTTTACTCAATTGAAAACATTGCTCAAAACTATCAACCCGTTCTAGACTGCATCAACAAAACAACTTGTGAATCTGCATATTTGGCCAAGTATAAGGCTTTGAAAGTTTTGATTACAGCCTTGGACTCTAGAAGCTTAAACTACAAATTCAAACCAATTTAAAATTCTGAGCATCTCAAAATCAAGGAATGGATCGAGAAATACCTGGAGAAGGGATTGAGAAATCCTAAAGTTCAACTTGGTTGGACAAGTAGACCGGATTCCATGGTTTGGAATACAACAAATTTATGTGATTATCAAACACTTTGTCATTATTGTATTCAATAACAGAGAATTAAAGAAATAAAATAAAAATTATCACACAACTTAATCTTTTATTTTCTTTATTCAAAAACTATACTATATTTGATTCTTTTGTTCCACCCTGTATATAAGACGTAATTACAGTTTAATTACTGGATTTGGCATTAATTAGTTGGTTGTAAAGGGACGGGATTTTTAATTTAACAATTAAGGACAGTCTCGACCGATATTATATCAGGTAATTAGAGCGTGATTTTTTATTTTATATTCAAACATAAATGCAACTAGCCTCGTTAATTATCTAGAACAAACGAAAATTTGGTTATTTTTAACGTAAACAGAAGAAAAAACCAATTGTGATTTTCTTATAAAAAGATCGATCATGTAACTGGATTTTTCCCAACCTTAGACAATTTCGAAATCAAACCAGTGATGTATTCGCAATAGACGATATCCTCCATCGCATTCTGTTTTATAAATTTCTTCAGTAGTAATGTGATTAATGTTTGTTATTTAAAAATTCCTGCATTGTCCTACGGGAAGGTCAAGTTTTTCACCACAACGCAACCGAAGACGGCGTTTTTACCATGAAACGAATTACAATCATTCTAAACATGTTTCCAGCTTTTTTAATACTTTCAGCCTTAGAAAAATTTTCTACTCGTTTACTTATATATTTATTTATTTACGTTTATGAAATTATTAAATATGATCGATTGAGATGACCAAATGCCGAAACAAATTCAAAAGTTGATTAGAAAATTGCAATGTAAATTATGCAATACGCTAACAGTCCAACCTAAAGGTATTTCTCTAGTCCAAAATGCGACATCAAATAAATAAATCAATAAATTTGTTACACAAATGGACAGGTTTCGGTTGAATTGATTTTCTTATGAGATGAGACAAGCAATATTTTATGTATAATACAAATTTTCGTAGTTTCCGGTATTTAAATCAAAAAAATCTCGTCTTGTTAATAAATATGTGATAATTATTTCTAATTCTATTAGATTGCGTGTTACATCCAACTTTTATATTTATTATAATAATACCGGAACATTAAAAATTCTTATAATTTAATTTTAACGAAATTAACTAAATCATTAGTTAACGAATTTGTTGTTTCTTTCTTAACAAAGATCATTTATTAAATAATTCGTTTATATTATTTAAAACGAAATAAAATGCAAATGTCTGTATTCGATTAGGTTTTTCGAAAATTAAAAAATTAAAAATTAAGAAACTTTAATATGATTCGTTAAGCGGTAGTAACGTTCCCACGGTGAACGATGTTATTACTTGAAAACTGAAATCGATATAGAGAGAGTATGTTAAATTGTTCGGTTTTTGTCCCGCTTTTCCTTAATGAGTTTAATCGACTGCGTCTAAATATATTTTTTCTATTAAATATAATTACGCCCCTTAAATAACAATAAAAATGTGAAAACTGTTTGATTTGTGGGAATACTAGTCAATTGAATATTGTCACATCCCCGGATTGGTAGAGTGAGGGGTTCATGGATATGTGACTGTATTACAAGGGCAGATAGACAGAGGGTTTAATAAAACATAGAAACGGTACTTACAGACACTCGGGGAGTTTACATATATTGAAAGCCATTCCACAACTGCTTAACTACAGGTGGTGATTACAGTTTCTTACTATGACTACTTATCTATGATACTAACTGTATGTCAAGACGAACCACGGTTTTTATAGATGGGGACCGAGGCCGTCACCAGGGCGTTGGCCAGACTCCGTCCCCAGTCTTATATGGATTCGCGTGATAGGAAGATGATCCCTCCGTGGACCTTGGTTATATTGCTCACCCTCATCCGGTAGCATCATCAGCGATTTTTACAGGAAAACGATGGTGGTTTTTGGGTTAAGGTAAAGTTAATAATTATTGATCCCAATTTTTTGGTAACAATATGACCTAAATAGTATAGTGGAACTTGGCAAACTTGACTAGCAACAACAAAACTGACCCTTATTTGCACATCTGCTGTTCAGATATTGAACCGTCAGAAGCCAGAACGGAAGAAGACCTCCAAAATCCTTGCCAAAAATACAATGTAAAGTCTCATTTGAACAAGTTCATTGCTCCTCAAGAGCTTTAAGATCGTCTAGCTAGTAAATTGCTCTTTAATGCTACAAGAAATTGATTAAAGCATATAAAAAATGGCATTTTCAATTAAAATGTCGAATGCATTGTTTTCAGATTAAGGAATCTTTTGTTCGAATGGACGGTATCGCATTTACTTAAGATTGATCACTCGAATCTCGAATTTAATTAAAGAAACGCCGGAATTCATAATTGAATTCCATCTATTCTGGTGACAATTGAGTATATTTGGGTATATTTATATCAATTATCGAACACAATGTAAGTGATAAATCGATTCAGTTTAGTTGAATTCATCTGAACCAGCCACCCTCTCGTAGCGCTTTCGTTTGTAAATTGATTCCAATAAAAATTCAAATCGAGATTTTTATTATTATTATTTATGGAGGCATTACTGTTTGCCTGAAATGAACAAAATTAGATAAATCTCTTAATTATTTTTAGAAAAATCTTAAAGGCTTTCTTTTTTTGTGAAAGTTATTGCATCCTACTTTATTAATTTTGTAATGGAATTAATTTTTCGGCAATTTTTAATGATTTTTAACGTATTTTCGTGGGCGAGATTTGGATTAAATTTGGAATTTAAATTAGATCCAACCAAAAAATGACTAACTTTGACTTACGTGTCTATACAATAAAGGCGACCTTCGAATAAAAGGCAGATGCATTGTGATTCCCATACGAGGAAAATTTAGTGTTGCATTGATTCGAATTTCCAATTTGGAAATAAGGCAAAAAGTTTCCATAAATATGAATGTTTTAACGATTTTTTTAATTAAAAATTCCACAGATTTCTCTTTTAGTGATGATTTTATTTATTAACTGAATGCAAATTCCAGTATACAGATTTTTATTTATAATACTTTTTATTTGTGTAAATATGTTGTTATTGTAAATGTTCTTATATTTTTTTTATTCGGTGTGACACCATCATCTTCATGTAGAAAGTCGAATACATTTATACAGAAACCATTAGAAATCACATAGAAATGAAAGTTGATCGTTTTAAAGTGAATCATCTCGCGTCGGGTATCTAACACCTACATCAATTTGATAGTACAAAAGTTATTAAAATTGTTGGAATGATTGCCGACACCTGGCTGGAACTACTAAATACAACAACAATTCATATTGTTACATATTATTAATGATGAAGTAAATACTGAACGATTTGATTTTCGAACGTGTAATCTTCATTAAATTTCCGTCATGTAATTTATAACAAATTTACGTAATTTTAATATAATTTTTCTAACATTATCTTGAAATAGTGTGAGAATCAAAAATAAAAATTCAGACTTATAAGAAAATTACAATAGCATTTGTTCAGTCTTGAGTATTGGCGCAGATGCTACTACAACAGATGTTAACTCTTGGGCACTGTTGTGGTCCTTGACAATTTTACCTGGTCCTACGAAAATTTTTCGAAACTTTTAAGGCTCCCCTAACGCTGTATTTTTCAACAAGAGTAAATTTATTTCTGCTTTTACAGTCACAATTTTCAATTTGAAGAAAAGGTCACCAGTTGAAAATTTTGAGCAACATTTATACCGAGGGAAAATAACCTATTATTTTTCAAAATTTTCCATCAAATTTGAAAAAAGTGGAAAATTGTGAAATACCAATTTCCGGGATTACGCTTCTAAATTAATTTTTTTTTTAATGTATTTTACATCATTTTAAAGAGGAGATAAATAGAAGGGGCAAATAATATCTAGTTTTTTGATTAGTCCTATCGTTTTCCCACAATTGCAATTTAAAGAAAATAAAAACAGCAACTATTGGAAGGAAATTTGCCGTAAAATTAGCGCCACTCTCCGTGAGGGTGAGATGGAGGTAGAAGATAGAGGGACCAATCAGCGTTTGAAGAAATGTAGGGGAATACACTTCAGTAGTATTGCCAAGTTGTACATAGCTTCTAAAATTGTTTACCGTGTAATTCATGATATTTATTTTAGAATATGAAAATCTTACAACAAATTAGCAATTAATGTT
This sequence comes from Mylabris phalerata, assembly GCA_020740385.1. Classification (NCBI taxonomy): domain Eukaryota; kingdom Metazoa; phylum Arthropoda; class Insecta; order Coleoptera; family Meloidae; genus Mylabris; species Mylabris phalerata. The sequence continues at coordinate 17,936 of JAJEOX010000096.1, read as the reverse complement.
ATAATAATATAAAAAAATGGAAATGAAGCTTTGATTTGAATTGTTGAGCAGATATTTTCAATTTTTTTCTTATACAATTTCACAAATTTGTAGGTATCAGTGAGCTTGGCAACACTGAGTTCACTAACCTGTTTTCGCAAAATTGAACTCAGTGCTGGAAATTGAAAACTTTTTCATTTTATTTTATCAAACATTGGTTCTTAATTATAATAAGCCAATAATTTCATTGATAAAAAAAGGAAATGGAATTTGTTTGGATTTAAAAATTGTTTCTATATACATATACATATAACCTCATTGATTAATTAATTACTACATTTATTTATCCATTCATTTAATTTTAAACAGTTTAGACAAAACCGATTAGCACTTTAAAAAATATTCTACAGGGGATGTATGTCCTTTATAGTTATTATTCAGAATAAGACGAAGACACATATAAATGAAATAGAGATATAAGATTACAAATTTGTAACAGAATTCGACCCTCTGGTGCCTGAATCATTACTTTCCCTTTTATTGAGACATACAAAATTTTAAAATATTTCTTTGGTGAAGCTACAATTTTTGTTTTTTAAATATTTTTCCATTCCGTCTAACTTGCCTTATGCTTACAACAATTAATTATTTTGGCGGAGCAAATATAAATTTTATACTACAACCTCCACATAAACATTTTGCTAGATATACCGAAGAATGCACATACCTATAATAATCGTACATAATAAATGTACCGTAAATTACAACAACCAAACAGTTTCTTTTTCAAATACATATGCAAAATAACAAAATTTTGAATTAATGCCAAATTATTGTTTTTTACGTAAACATTATATTGAAAGGAATAACTGCAGATATCAAGTATACTCGTAATATATGTATATGTGAAATAATGATTTTGGATTTTTATTGTATAATAAATTGTGATATTTTGTTTTACACGTGAAATTTTTCGTTTCTATTTTAGTAATTACCCTATATTTAAAAATATTCAGAGTTTAGCGTATTTTAAAAATATCTTTTTTCGGCAAACAAATACTACTGGAACTTGTAGGTAATAAAATCATAAAAATTCCCTTTCGCTTTCGTTGTCCCTTTTGGACTCTTGTTTTTTCTCTGTCTCTTTTTTCTTTCATTCTCTTTCGTTCTATTTCTCTCTCCGTTTTCCGACCTTCCCCTCTTCGGTGGGCATGAATTTTTGGACATTATGAGTTGCCTATTTAATAAAAATCAACATTCGGACAGACGAGTTGACGCGCCAATACTTGGTTATTTGAACACGTTAGGGGAGCCTTAACAGAAATTTCAATAACAAAACAACCAACATTTGTACAATAGAATAGGCATACGAATAAAACAAATATTTTGCCAAGAAATCAACTATTACGAATCCTCTCACATTTGATATTTGCTTGAATAATATAAAGCCGATTTTTATAAATAACCTTACTTTCTTCACCGTTATAACATTAACTTTTAACTATAATCATTACAGCAATTCAATGGAAAGCAATCTTAACATTTTGCAAGTCACAATTTGGCAAAAACTCAGAGATGATGTTCATTGTATGTCATTGTTGACGCTAACAATCTGCCTCTTGGTGCTTTTCAGGTAGAAATCTGATTCTCACATCTAAAATTATCGAAAATAAACCAAACAAACCAATTCAGATAACCACAATTATATTCTATCACTATTCAAATTTCCCAATAAAAATCATCGTTATTGAATTTTTGAGGCACCACAAAAATCAAGCTGCTGTATGTCTAACTGTACAACTAGCGCAATCTATGGACTAGTAAAGCTCCAAATCTTATTTATATTCGAAAATACATTATTTGTAAAATGTTCGTAGTTTTCACTTGAGATTCTCGTGATTTTCCGAATCACATTGGCGCAGTGTGATATTTGCAATATTGGCAAACGAAAAACTGATTCATTTCGCAAAAGAATAAAACACAATTAGTTTTAAAACATCCTCTTTAAAAATTTTATGTTAAGTACAGTTGAATATTTATACAGTGACGCTCTTGGTTTTATTATTTTCTATATATATAATTTTCTCTATATATAATTTCCATGATTTCAATTGATTTATAATAAATTAACCTTTATACAAGTTGCACTGTACATGAAATATTTCTATCAATACCAAACATTAGCTATTACAATCGAATCTTTGAGGCGTCGGGATGACAAATTAATGAAATCGGCTCATTTACCAAATGACTTCAAGACGATTAAAGGCGAAACTTGTAAATTGTTAACATTCATCTCTGTTATAATTTTCTTTCTCTATTGCTATTAATTGTTACAAACAGATTCAACTGTACTAGCGTATTTTTTACCTTTTTTATCTTTTGCATCAGGTTTATTTTTGACATTACCAGACTCAATTAGGTTCCATCTAATCAGCACATTTAAATATTTATTCCCCATTTCGCAATTTTTTAAATAGAACAATTCATACAGAAGCATATATTTGTTATTTAAAGTTTTTAATTAAAAAATCATCAATTTCTAAACGTTGTATGCGGATGAAGTCAACCAATAAAACTTTTTTGTGTATAATGTTTATCGTTAATTGCATGATAAAGCACACTTCATAAAAATCTATAGTGTATTGAGTAGAATTAGCAACATTTGAAAATTGTCAAGTTTATCAGTCTGGTCAATACATGAAATAATAATGACTTATCCAAGAACAATAAATTTAATTAAATTAAAGTATGCATGGTGGAGAACTTCGAGAATTCTTAAAGCCTTGACCAATAACAAAATGATTGATCAACATAAACAAATGAACAAATAATTTTAATCATACATTATAATTATGGTAGTGTAATCTAATTTTATACAAACAAATTTGGAAATCTGTGTTTATCTGCAAATTAAATAATCTACGATAAGAGTAAGAGAGTAAACGAATTACTTGTTGATTTAATTATTCCAAATTGTAATTTTCTTTTCTATAATTTTTTATTTAAATGAAAAACATTGAGATCAAGGGTCAACTAGAAATATGCAATAATGAGAATAATGGCTATTCTAATTATTGATAAACAAGTGGTTTGAATTTATAATAAAATTGAGAATTGATTAATTAGATAAAAGAAAAATTCTGAAGCCTGCATTAAAACTGCAAAATATTTCCAACTTTGCGCCCCCTACAATTCAAGCCCCAAGTCTAAGTAAATAGACGTACTTAAACAGTAGTTTTGCTAAGTACTGTTTGTCTCGTCACCTAGATTTAGCTCAATATAAGCGCACTTTTTGATAGAACAGCTTCAAAATACGATTCTAAAATAGCAAGTCGTTCAAATCTTTAATAAAATAATAAATAAATAAATAAATAATAAATAAAAATAAAATAAAATAAATAATAAAAAATAAAAAAATAAAATAATAAATAATAAATAAAATTTATTATAAACAATTCAAATATTCTTCAAATGCGACTGATTTAAAATAATCCGCATTGACATTATAAAGCTCTTGTTTCAGGGACAATTTACTGATAAAGTCAAATTCTCGAGAGAGCGCAATGACTATGTTTTAGACTCTTCAGCACGAATCAACAGCGGGCGGACCTTAATTAATTGTAAAAGATTTTTCATAATTGTACATATGTACACTATATCATTTATTGTGTTATCGCCAACAATTTATTGACGTTATTGTTTGACGATGAAACAAAACCAAATCGAAACACAGATTTTCGCGCACTCTCCTCCACGAAAGTCGGCTTTTATGTGTGCGTTGTCCGTTTCGTAGATAGTTACAAATTGTATTCGTCCGTGGTTGCTAGTTTCCCTAAATAAATATTTTATTTAAAATTGACAAAATGCCGTTATAAACGACTAATAAAAACCAAAATTATTTCGAATCAATATCCGATTTTTTGCAAATTGTAACTGCTGAAGTTTTGAAAATTTATTAATTTTTCTTCCAATTTTTGCATACATAATTGCACTTTAATAAGCGGTATAAAATATAAACTCTAGGTATAAATATTAGACGGTGTATAGTGACGAGCGCGCTCGGAATTATTGCATCAGCTCTCCCTTTAGCAGGAAACACGTGCGAAATGGAAATAATCATTGATGATACAGTTGACGAAATGGAAACAAAAGCACTCTGGGTCTTCGGTTATGGTTCACTGTGCTGGCAGCCGGGTTTCCAATTTAATAAAGCCGTACCCGGTTATATTCGGGGTTTCAAAAGACGTTTTTGGCTAGGCAATACAACACACAGAGGCACAGAAGATAAGGTAAATTATAAAAAAGTATTATAATTAAATTGCTATTTATTATAATTTAATTATATTTAGCCAGGGCGGGTTGCTACATTAGTGGAAACGCACAAGGTGAGTTTCATTCAATAATAATTGAATCTAGGGCGTCTTTTGATATTTTTTTATGTTATTTGATTCGTAATTAATTGTAAAAGATTTTGATATTGAATTTCCGGTTCTTATAATGTTATACAACGGTTTAAAATATACAATACCGGTCATGACCATTATGTTTTATATTCACAATTATTACATGGAATTGTTTAAACAATTCAAATGACCAGATTCGTAATTATTTGGGAAATTTCAGAAACAATTAAAAAGTCCGCTATACTGGACAATCGTCATTTTTGGCAAAGAATAGTTACGGTCCTATCTTTATGCGTGTCGAAACAGCTCGAGTTCGAGGGTATATTTAACTTTCTGCTTATCTAAACGCGCTTCCATTCACAAAATGATTCAAATAGTTCCCAAATAATTTCACCACTGCCCGAAAACTTCCTATTTCAATAATTAGCGTAAAATCGGCGACTCTTTGTGGAGTTTAACTAAAAACAAAAATACAGATCAAGGATATTATTATTTTAAAATATACGTGACATTAACCTGACAAAAACAATTTCAAAAATTACGAAATTATAGTCTATAAATTATCTATTTTGATTACTTTTGGATTATATCCAAACACAATTTTGGTCGTTAATCCCGTCAAAACAAATTTATCATATCATTTAATACAATATCGAGTACGAAAATCGACGTTGAATAGATAAATGAGTATAAGTGGTGATTAGGAACAATTTTCTAATTGAAAACCTTTAAAGATTCTAAAGTTGATTCACGCTTTTTAAATTACGCTAATCTGTATATACACTAGACATAAAGACGTTGTGCCTATTTATTTATTAATCTATCAATGCTAAATCATCACATAAATATTCAAATTCTATCATTAATATAACGATAATTATGATAAATTCAAAAAAAGGTTCTTTAATGCTTTATTTATTCGATCCAAATCTTGAGTTTTCGAGCTGATAACTTAAAAATTAGGTTATTTGTCAATGTGATAATTCGCTAAAAATAAATAATTTTTCAGGGCTTGGTGCACGGAGTAACATTTGCAATTAGTGGAGAAGATGCATTACAGTATCTATCGAATCGAGAGTGCACATTATGTCGTTATATATTGAATTTCACCACATTTTACCCAATTAACGGTGAACCGTTCCGGGTATTAATTTATATAGCAAATCAAAAAAACCGTTTATGGTTAGGTGATGCTAATATAAAAGAAATAGTCGCACAAATATCGGAAACTAGTGGCCCTAGTGGACATAACATCGAGTAGGTTTTACGTTTAGCAAATTTTATGCGATAACATTTTCTGGATTATCAAGATCAACATTTGTACAGTATTGAGAGTGAGCTATTAGAAATAATTAAAGATAGAAATATGTGTCTTAATACACTGATGGGTAATGGCGATTGTTGTTTAACGTTAATTACGAAACAACGTCGATTATCGACTGAAGAGAATCGTGATGATGGGGAAAGAATAGAAACTTTCCAACATAGAGCCAGGGTGCCGGAAAAAGTTCTGCGTTGTTTAAAAATTTAAAAATACATCATTTCTGTAATACTAGCATCCTCATGATCAGTACAAAGTCATTTTTCTTATAATTTTACGCATTTACACATGTATTAATCAGACTGTTCATTAGTAACCATAAAGAGATTTTTGACCATATCTTTATTTTGGATTAACTGTGATTTTATCTGTAATAATAAAATTAGGTAAGTAAATTACGAACTAATCAACATACATAAGGTCGTTGATCTTGATAGTAGTTCAAACATTACAGTTTTTCTCTACTTAATAATTGTCTCTATACACGTCTAATTTGATAACGAATTCAATAATGATTTGCCAAAATTCCAATCAGAAAATTTTTGTTATCTAATTGTAATTGATTTGTTGATTTTATTTATTATAACTACTACAAAAATTAAACAAAATGCTTAGCTTTACTAAATAAACATTTTCTCAAAAATTAGTGTTTCATTAATTATCATTTCTTAATGTAGAATTAGCGATTTTACCACAACATTGAGAGGGTCAATGCATAAACATAATTTGCAATCAAATAATTATTTTTCAAATTTTGTTTTTAAGTCATGAATTTTATAAAATTTCAAGACTAAATTCTTCCGAAATTACCAATGGTTTAGTAATTATAATTTTCAGAAATTTTGCTGTTAGTCCTATTTGAAAATCTGGTGTTTATAGGTTATAATTCGTGTCAGGAACCGCTGACGGCCTTCTGATAGCGCCGGACCTTTTGAAATCGGAGTAAGTTGCTTGATAAATCGATAAAAATTAAAATCTTATTTCAATTATATACAAATTTTAAATAGACTGAATCTAAGAACCGGCCTAATAACTTCCCTGACACATTTTGGATGGTTAATCATGAATTAAAACAGTGTATTAAACACAAGTGTCAGAAGTCGACAATTAATGCACGAGTCCAAGTTTAAAGAAAACTTACTATAAAAATCAAAATCGGGGATCAAGATACGTGGCTATCTCAAAACCACCAAAAAATTCAATGAGGAACCAGCACCTCGTCAACCAAAACTCTGTTTACTGATCGGTGATTCTACACACAAACTTTTCAGTTCTTTCTCACCAACTCTCAGTTTCTTTCTCACCAACTCAATTTACTATTCAGTTGCAAAATTTTAACAGAACGACAGAGCTATCATTTACAAAATATCGCAATTGAATCGTGAATATATAACAACAACTACTTTCAATGACAACCAATCTTTTATAGAGAGCGGAAAATTTAAATAGGTTGACTACACTACCTTGCAAATTTTGTGCCCTTAATTAGAAAAAAAAAAACATTGCACATGATGGGTATTAGTAGTATAAATATGTATGTTCTGGACCAGGAAGTCGGAGCCAATTTTCAAATTCTCCCGCCAATTGACATCGGGAAGTGACGTCACGGCGCGGGAGATTTGAAATTTCAAATCGACCAACTTAAAATCTAGAAAAGTAAATTCCCCAGACTTTCTGCCAACCTAAAGTCTATACAAGTAAATTCCCCAGATATCATGTCAACCTGTGACGTCACGGCGCGGGAGATTTGAATTTTCAAATCGACCAACTTAAAATCTAGAAAAGTAAATTCCCCCAGACTTTCTGCCAACTTAAAATCTATGCAAGTAAATTCCCCCAGATTTCATGCCAACCTAAAATCTATACAACTAAATTCCCCCAGATTTCATGCCAACCTAAAATTCTAGTAACTAATGTCAATTTGTAGCCCTGTAAACAGCGGAAACGGCGGCAAATTTGAAAAAAGTTGTTTTTATTGTTGTCAACAAACAAAATTTACGTTGTCAAATTAGCCCAGCCTAGCCTGACTTTTAAATGGGAAATTTGAATGAGAACGCAAAAAGTAAATTGTATACTTTTTATTGAAAATATACAATTAATTATATAATAATAATAATAATAATAATAATAATAATAATAATAATAATTTTTATATAGAAAATCATATTTTATTAATCTTCATCATCCGATGAAGACGTATTAAATTCTATCATATTCATAGACTTTCTATGAATTTGTTTACAACACTGCGTGTAAGACATAATTTGAAAAAGAGGAGTTTTTAAACAAAAATCACACCAAGAATGATCATGTTTAACGTAATTTTGTATGGAGTCTCTCTTGAGACCTTTATGAAAATGAATTTTTTTGAAAATTTCATTCTTATTTGGTTTATAATTATTATAGCACTTTTCACAAATTCTCAAATTTATATATTTATAAAAAGTGTACGTAATACAAAGATGTTTAGCTCCATAAATTTCTCTATAACTAGGTAACCAAAGAAAGAACTTCAATAAATTCTCGCAATTTACTTGGTCACCAAATGGAAAATTATCTAAATCATATAAATCATGGTTTGGTATTACTTCCAAAAACTTTTCATAGCCTTCTGTATCTTCTGTATCTTCAACTTCATTCCAAACTTCTGTCCATTTTTCCGCACTGAATTCGTCTAACAAATCACTAACTATAGTTCTAGGTAATAATTCATATAATTTTGGTAACGAAAAATTGTCAATTGTCAAGTTTTTCGCCACTACTTGTAAGCACATTGAGTAGAGATTAAACATTTTTGAATGAAAGACTATCACTATAATTAAATTAAAACTAGTGCATTAGATAATCACTCTCTTGAAGTTGAACTATTGACTATACCTGCTCTAAATTATTCTTAATTTATATGAAAATTAATGAATGCAACTATTGTTGTGATAAAATGTGATGACAAACGGATAATGTAAATAGAATAATATATTTTTTAATATAAAAATATAACAAGGTCAACCATTAAGAATATATCATTTCTTCTCAAACTGACTTTAGTTGTTTTTTAAAATTTATGTAAGAAAACTGCGCAGACATTAGTTACAAGATACGATATTGGTATTCGAATACGAATACGTATTCGAATACGAATTTCTGCTTCAACAATTGAACAGGTAAGTAATATTGGTTCTTTCTTATATTGTTATAATAACGTATAAATTATTAGAATGTGGATGGCATATTCTCAACAACATTATCCAAAAATTGTTGATGTTCGTTCATCAATTGATTATTTAAGACACATGTTTAGTGATTTACTCTTCGAGGCTCAACATGAAGGTGTTTATGGTAGAAATTGGTTTTCGTCAGATTACTTGCATCAAATATCAGGAGAATATAAAAAAGCTGAAGAAATCTGTCAGTTATATTTAGATGGTAAAAGAAATTTGGATAATACAATTTTTGATTTGATTGAAAAGTGTGATGCAAAAGTTTGTCTTCGCGATGTAATGCACGAACTTCCTTATGGAATAGTAAAGAAGTACGAAATTGATAAATCTATTTACGACAGCGACGATAATGATGGAAAAGAAAACAAGAAATAAATTATATAATTTTTATTAAAAATAAATATATTTCTAATAACAAATTCTATTGTTTTAATCTATTATTTAGAATATTATATTAAATATAGTAAAGATTCATATTTTTTATTCCTTTCCGAACAAAACTACTTCAAATTATATTCTTTACAATTCCTGTCAATTGATAATATTCGAATAATTTATCATGAACAATAATACAATATGCTCTAGTTTTATTAGGAAAATTCACACTACTTTCAAATTCTAACTTTACGTCAACTGTTGATGATTGGATGGCTTCGTTTTGTTTTGAACAATCAATGACGAAGATCGATCGAAGTGCAAAGTTTGTATAGGTCGTCGTTGGTGTTGATGAGTGATTATTATGAAAATCACGATGAAAATCGATAAAAGCTTGATAAGCTTCAGTATATTGATTTTTTTCAAAATCAAAATTTTGATTTTCATATGGATAGCACTGGGAATTCAACCATACACGAAGATTCGTTAATTTAACATGATCGAATTTGCTGATTTCCTTCTTCGGATTGTCTTTGCGATCCGTTTGGAAGGCAACAATTACATATCTTGGTCGTTCTAGATTGGTAGTTGTCTTAACGCTCCATATATCCTTCTTAGATTGTCTTAGTGAGGGTAATTCAAGAAGCTCCCAATTTCTAAATCCAATCTGTATAGGGATATTTTTATTCATTTGATTTAGAAGATATAATTTCGATTGATCACTCGGATATACGTGTTTTAATTTTAAGCATAAATCTTGAATTTTAATTGTTGCTGTCTTTGTTCCATTAGTAAAATAACAGTTGTCATCAGACCGACTGCGTACTAATCGAATTTTGTGTTTTCCATTGATAATTGTCTTGTAATCGTGAAAGCAGGCAAATAAAAATGATAATGGAATACGTAGACTAACATACTCGTTATCAGCTGCTAGAGATACTATTGTACCACTATCGGGACACCAACCAGCTGTTTCTAAAGCTCTACTTTCATCATGATTGTAACACAATAAGCCTTTAATGGTTGTTGTTGTTCCAACGTCTCGTACTTTTTCAATTTCTTTACCATTTAATTCGTATGCAATTGAGTCGAATAGATATGCACCAAAATTATTAGATAATTTACAATCACCAGTTGCCGTTGCATTAGCAATTTCTTCATATTTACAAATTAAATACAAAAATGATTCATAAAACGAAATAAAAACATCCTGTTGATTAATGTTGATTTCAATTTCATCGTTATTTTGAAATGATGAAATTGTCGGATGATACGTATGATATTCTTCTTTTTCAATACTATCGTCGAATCTTACTTTTTTGTATATTTGTAGTTTTTCGGACATTGTAACCAAGATCTTTTAATATTTGAATGCTTGCTTGTGTCAATGATGTTGTTGTTGTTGTTGTTGATACGGATGATAACGACGTCTGACTAATCGGAAATGATTGAATTTGAGGTATTTTATAGTAAGCACCTCTATCCCCACCACTATGGAAAACTAGGCCCATTGCTTTTCAATTCTAATCTGATAACAAGTTCTTCTCCTTGGAAATTAACCAAATCACCGTTTTGATCTAACACTCTGATGGTTAAATTGTCAATGAAATGTTTATTCAAAATTGGTAAATATATATGATTTCTTGGCTCAATATTTATAGCATAACCTGGATTTACAGCTGGGGCAAATTCATAAATTGTGTGTGATGGTCGATTATTATAGTATGATCCTGTTGTTATATTACATTCAATACGAATTGATAAAACTTTGATTATCTCCACTGGTTGATCAGATGAATAAAGTTGATTAGGTGGCAGAACTTGTTTTGAAAACCCTAATAACGTTCCAATACCATCGCCTTTAGTGAAGTCAATTTCATATTTACTCTTCAATTCACACTTTAACGTATTATTGTTCGGCTTCAGTGAAAGAAATTCTGCTTTATTAATATCATTAGGTGGACTAAGTTGTTCTTGTAGGTAGTCTTCAATGTGTGTTATCTCATATGCACCAGTTGGAATGGTTATTTCTTTTTCTATACCATTATCTTTATAGTAGAACTTATTCTGTCCCTCTTCAATGTTTGGTATTGTATTGTATGTATGAAAGCCAATAAGGGCCAATGAATAACTACAGTTTGGATTCAAATTGATTGGAGGATAAAAGTCTGCAGATAGCACACTGCTACGACCTTTTAATGTGAATGTTAAAGACATGACTGAGCAATTAATGTTCAAGCACCTTTATTATATAAGAATTTTAGACATAAATGTCCACAATTATATGTATTATATTTTTGTAGATTATTAAAATTATATAAAATATTTTTACATTTCCAATACTTGATTAGTTCTTTTGGAGGCTTTAAATTTCCATAACTATCAAAATAAAGCACTTTATTATTTTGTTTATAATATGCTACCCAGTGTGTACCACTACCTTCTCGAGAATCTAAATTAACAATACCTGTTTCGTATTTTCTAATTTTTTGAGGTAAATCATCTCTCATGAAAACACCTCGAAAATTAGGAATCTTAAGCCTTTCAGCATATGTTCGTAGTTGATGATCAGTTAGGGGATGAGAAGGTAGTTTCAGTGGTAGTTTTTTGTCAAATACAATCCCAATCCTGTTTTGTGTTTTTTCAAGTACAATCCATTACCTTTTCTACCTAAGGCAATGGCTTCCATTGTGCGATTATGACGTTCGGCCTCTTCCAATTTTTTTTCTTGCTGCTTTAGCATCGTTCACAGCTTTTGTTACAGCTGCTGCACCGCCTGTTAATGCTCCTAATGCAGACAAACCACCGAATAATAAGGGTAACCATCCACCAGATTTTTTTGGTATGGGTATAATTCGAGGTAAACGAATACGTTTACGACCACCAGCTTTTTTAACAGCAACACGAGCCGCTTTAACTATTGTTCCAATACTATCAGATCCATTGGTGGTCTTCTTCAGTAGATCGATAATACCCTTTTTAAATGCACATTTCTTCAATTGTTTTCGTCGTCGTCGTCGTCTATGTCCCATTCCCAATTTTTGTTTGGCTTTCATTATATTCGTTACCAAATAGGCGGCTGCTTTTTCTCCTAGTGAAGCGTCACGTGACGTAACTCTTTCCCAAGCTCTATTCTCTAAAATTTTATCGGCTCTATGTCGATCTTCAAGATTTTTACTCTGCGAATACGCTATATCGTGTTGTTTACATGCACGATCTAATTCGTTAATTCCCGGATCGCCCCGCTTCAATCGTTTAGCTAGTTTCGTACCAGGTCCACAGTATTGATATCCGGGGATATGTAATTCAATTGGTAATTTGTTAATTAAGGAATTAACAAGTCCGTCACCTTTGAACGTCAACATTAAACTGACAAGATGACGTCTGCCTTCTTATATAAATACCCGCAGACTGACAGACATGCCTTCAGTAGTTATGATGAACGTTGTCAAACATAAACTATCTCTTAAAATAAATAATCATGACGTGTTAGTTGTGAAAAATCATCATCGACACAGTCCACTACTTCCCGATACGATGAGAACAATAATTTGTGGACCTAGTGGATGTGGTAAAACAAATGTGATAATTAGTCTTTTACTGGAACCGAATGGGTTACGTTTCGAAAATGTCTACATATTTTCAAAATCACTCTTTCAACCGAAATATGAGTTCCTTAGGAGTGTCCTTTCTAAAGTCAAAGAAGTTGGATACTATCCATTTACAAATAATGATGAAATCATACCCACACGTGATGCAAGAAGTAATTCTGTATTCATCTTTGACGATATAGCTGTACCTGGTGAACAGGAGAGAATCCGAGAATACTTCAGTATGGGTCGACATAAGTGTATTGATTGTTTCTACTTGTGTCAAACATATACACGCATTCCAAAACAATTAATACGTGACAATGCAAATGTAGTTGTGATTTTTAAACAAGATGAACATAATTTGAAGATGATTTATAGTGAGAATGTAGGAAGTGATATGAGTTTCGATGTATTCAAACGTATCTGTAATGAATGTTGGAAATATCAGTATGGATTTTTGGTAATATTAAAAGATGAAAATCTACGGAATGGACGCTATAGAAAACGATTTGATTGCTTCATCAAACTATAAATAGACTGATAAATCTACATCATCAAACATTCATTGTTCAACTGTGACAATGTTAAGTCAACAACAGAAACAAATTAAGAAGAAATTAATAGAAGCCGCTGATAATGTTAGAAAAAAATTTAAACAATTAAAGAATGAACAAATAGATCAGACGGAGACAATCGATAGACTTTTGGAACCGATTAAAAAGCCATTAGATGAACTGGTGTTGGAAAAGAAGAAGAAGAAAAAGAAAACTATTAAAAGAGAACAAATAGCAGAAGATGAACAACAACAACAAGCACTACCTCCACCAAAAATTAAAGTTGAGGAAAAAGAAGAAGAAGAAAGTGTACCGCGATTTCCGTATGTGTCGAGAAGACACTCCATTGCAAGTAAATTCGCCGCCGACGACGGCGAAGATGAAGACGATGACGACGATGACGATATGGAAGAATTATTTATGGATCAATCAAAAGTATCTGACAAGGCTTATGCTGATTACATCAATCAATATCCAGCAATTGCACAACCCTATATTGAAAAATTGATTCAAAAACATCAAACAATCACTTCAAAAATCAATTATGATGAGGCGACGGAGAAGCTAACTCTGGGCAATACAGTTTTGTATATTGAGCCTGATGGTGATATAAAAGTATTGAATGAAGTTTTCAAGGGAACAGAAGGATTGTATGATTTGTTGTTTTTGAAAAATGTCTCCCATAGTAAGTTTTCAATTAAGGATCAAGACGCTTATAAGAGAATTATCAATCTTACAAATGCCTATCGACAGAACTATGATCCACAGAAGAAAATACAAGGAGATACATCATATAAATATCAAAAGGTTATTAAACCATTATTAAGATCACAGAGTTCCCCTTCTCCTTCGGGGCGGGGTGTTCAATATTTACGATACAATAGAAAACCAGTTGAATATATTTATTGGGATGATCCGAATGAGTTAGTTGCTCGTTTGGCTTTGTTGTGTGCATCAACTGGTGCGGGAAATAATTCTCATCAAAACGAGATTATTGCTATTGAAAAAGAACTACGTGAAGCAGGAGTGATTTATTAGTATAATGACCTCATCATCGTCATCGTCATCGCTATCGTTGTATATAGATGTACAAGGTTTCCGAATACCAAACAACAATAAATTCCTACCAAAAGAGCTAGCAACCTATGATGGATATAAGATAAGTCATTTCATCTTCAAGTCTCCCTATTGTTTTAAAGCATTACCACTGGAATATAAGAAACAAGTATACTGGTTGACGAAAAATCATCATGGATTGAAATGGGAGGACGGTTTTATAGATCCTAAGGAATTTAATGGAATTATTAATAGAGTAACATCTGGATACAGTGATATTTATGTTAAGGGCTTGGAAAAGAAGAAATTCATTGAGAACTTTATCTATAATACATCAATAGTTCATGAATTACCAGACCAGCCACGTTTATATAAATCTAAATCCACTTGTGTATTTCATTCAATATTGAATTGTATGTGTGCCTTAACCAATGTTATAATATTATATGAAAATTTTCATGATAGTGATCAATAAAAGAATGATGTATAAATATGCTGTTTTTCCTTAAACCTTATTTAGTATCATTATGAGCATTGACAAATTCGGACGTGCTTGGAAGAGAAAATTCAGTGAAAATGATAATAAAGCGAGTGGAAGTCGTGTTTGGCACAATCTATATAGTTATACTACTGATGGCAATCTTGACTTAAAGAATCATCGAATCTGTAATCTACATGACGGTGAAGATGTAAAGGACTCAACCACTAAAGGGTACGTTGATGAACTAAGAAAAGAGATAGAAAATCAAATTAAAAAAAATGATAGTATAATTGAGGAAAAGATTAAAAATTTAGAACGATTAATAGAGGAGAACGAAACTCAAACACATAAACACATTCAAAATAGTCGAAAAATTGAAGGACTTTATCAATCAGATATACCAACAATTAAAGATCACATAAAGAAGCTTAATGATAGTTTTACAAAACGAGACAAATCAATTAACGATAAATTCACCGCATTTGATAAGAAATTGAATGAACTGAATAATACAATAAGGAGTACAAGGGATCAATTGGAAAACATTGAAAGGTTAATTAAGACATATAACCAGAAATTTATTGATATTAATAAGATAATACAACTACAGAAAAATTAAAACAATTTAATAGATAGATTTAGAAGATTTATTAATGAAAAACAATTGTGAAAATTGAACAGTTCTCATCAGAAGGTCATCGTGGCAATACCTCTTCATCGATATCATTTTTCAAATCCATTATACACAGCTAGTGAAGTGAATAAAATATCGAAAAGAAATAATGTCATTGAAAGAACATGTTGTTAATGAAATATATAAACCAGCTCGAAAAAATTTCCTTCGACGTCGTACAATTATAAAAGGTCTAGATGAACTTTGGCAAATGGATTTAGCCGATCTTAGTAAACATTCAAAAAAAAAACAATGGATACAAGTATATATTGGTGGTAATTGATTGTTTTTCAAAATATCTCTGGACTCAACCATTAAAATCTAAATCAGGCAACGATGTAACGTCAGCAATGAAAACAATATTACAACAACAAGGTCGTCATCCAAAGAAGCTTCAGTCAGATCAAGGAAAGGAGTTTTTTAATAAACAATTTAGTGCTTTAATGAAGAAATATGGAATTAGTCATTATCATACATATAGTGTAAAAAAAGCTTCTATTGCTGAACGTGTAATTAGAACTTTAAAAAGTAAATTATATAAATTATTTACAATGAATGCGTCATATAATTGGATAAAAATTCTTGATGACGTCACTAAAGATTACAATAATACACTACACAGAACGATAAAGATGAAACCTAATGAAGTAAATAAAGATAACGAGCAAGAAATTCTACAGGCATCCTATAATAATTTGAAAAAATTCACTGCTGGAAAATTCAAGAAAGACGATCTTGTTCGTATCAGTAAGATGAAACATTTATTCGACAAAGGTTATACACCCAATTGGACAACAGAATTATTTAAAATTATAAAAGTAAATAATAGCAATCCTGTGACGTATTTACTGGAAGATTTACGTGGTCAACCAATCAGTGGATGTTTCTATGAAGAAGAATTACAAAAGACCCACTATCCAAGTATCTATTTAATTGAAAAGGTGCTACGTCGTAAAGGTCGTAAATTATTTGTTAAATGGTTAGGATTTGATAGTGTATATAATAGCTGGATTGATATGAAAGACATTACATAAAAATGATATATTCATTTATTTCTATATAAATGTAATTGTAAAAAGTTCGTCTAAAAATAGTTTTTCTATTCAATTTTATTGAAAATTTCATTTACTCTCACTTGTACTTTTATTTAATCAAAATTGAAAAGAGGGGATAAATTTATGGTAGTGGGAATAATGGTATATAAAACCTAAATTTTTCAAAAGTACTCAGTTTTTTGTGCAACGTTTAGAAGAAAGAAAAGAAACATTTTTTGAGATTAAATTGTGAGTGCAGTATGTATGGATTGAAATATTATATTAATGAAGCTAAACTGTTACTTTCGGATGATAAAGTTCATAGTAGGGATAAATTCTTTATAAGAAGGTTACTAGAAAAACTTTCACCTTATGCAGATATGCAAGAGGTTTTAAATGAATATGGTAAACATTTTATAGATTGTGTTTGGTCGAATAGTGGTGTGACTACCGGGCCAGACACATGTAATTGTTTTTATACACGCAACAGATTGAACTCTTTGAAAAGTTTAGTAAATAAAATAAAAAACTCGTGGTGCAGCGATAGTAGTGATAGTGATTTTGATTACTATGTCACAGAGTGCAGTGATTCTACAGAATGCTCTTGATACAGAAAATGCTGTATCATGCATTAGAAATTTAGTTAAAATAAATTTATTGAAAATGGATCCTTTACATTTAAGTAATATTTGGTTGAAGTTACCAGCATTTTATCAAAACGATGAAGATTTAAGAAACTTAATCATTTGTGGACAACATGAAGTTAATCGTGAAGACAATCAACATAATCACCCATTTAAAGTGTATTGTACCGCTTGCCTTTTAAACAATGATTTGTATAACTTTTCATCTGTTTTCAATGAATTATAAATTAAATAAAGAAAAATTATTTTAAAGTATGTGTTTTAATGTCCTTTTATATTTACTGTTTTATTTATAAAAACTGGATTTGAAACTGCAATAACAATATATACAGGAAATGAAATTAAAAGAAGACAATTCTGATTAATAATCATATTTTTATTCTATAATTAAACCTAGTCAATTGTTAACTTTATTATACAATAATTTTACACATTTTATGCCATTTATTTTGGTATGTTAATTTTTCTATCTCATAGCTAGATTTCCGTCTTCCTTTTCTTCTTCTTCTTCATCTTAAAGAAAAACTAGTATTTCTTCTTTAATATATGTTTAATTATATTTTGTAATAACTAACCTTATTCTAAATTAAAAATTTACTTGA
>JAJEOX010000095.1:0-100005 GCA_020740385.1 Mylabris phalerata | reverse complement strand
GAACCAATTATGGAAATGCGAATCACAATGTGCATGTAGCTCTATGAGAATAAATTTGGCAGTCAGATGAATCTTGTTTACCACTGCTGCACACTGATAGTCTTAGCAGTCATAGTAATTATTATTTTTACAGTCCTATTCTAATGCCAGAACTTAATATTCCGATTGCATCCATAAACGTAAAACTCAATCAAAAAAATTAAGTAAAAATAATTACTTTAAATATAATCAACCAACCTGTTTATTTCGATCCGAAATATGTTTTGCGCTCAAATATATGAGATGGATAAAAAGAATTATTTGAAACAATATGACCATCAAGAACTCTAGGATTCATAAGGAATGTATCGGATTATTGAACTAATATAATGTTTTTTGCAGAAGATCAAACAGGTCTTTAACTAAATGAGTACAGACATAGTACTTTTTTTACGGTTTGACAAAGCAGAACATGTTTAACCCATTAGAGACTATGAATACCATTTTGCTACTTGTGCAGCAAAATTTCTCACCTCGTCGACACCCTGTGAATCCGACAGGCGCGCTGCTGTGGCTCTTTAGTCGTTAGTCATCCGTAGTCGACCTCTTGTCATTACTGAATTAGGTTACGCGGTAAGGTTAAGTTTTACGTGTTTCTCATTCGTGTAAATTTATGGACAGTGGCAAACCCATTCGCTTTAGCTACAAAATGCAGAGTCTTATATTAGAGGGACCGGAAAGCAATGTGGATTCTACACTATCATATTTGATTGTCATTTATCAGCTCATTGTGTACATCAAAATCGTGGCAACGACATTCTGAGGTTACTGTGACTTGTTTAGTTGTAAATACATATTTGAACTTTTTTTTCAATTTAGGGTGAAATGGCCAGCCAAATACCAAAAAAGGTACGGATCCGGCATTGCAGCTTTTCGAGCTTCGGAAAGGTCGTTACGCAACAGTTACTACAAAAAGCATTTGCGATATTCATCCAAATGCATTAGAGTCCGTAAACGCCAAAGGTTGTTTTCCAGGTTCAGATCCAGGAATATTGATCTTTCTTACTCATATCGATCAGGAAGATCAACTACATTAGACAATGACGTACTAAGGGCGGAAGTCGAAACAAATACTAGTCACACAATCGAAAAATTGTCAAACAGTCTTAACCAAGTTTGGTTAACATCCGAGAACATTTGCAGCAAATTGGGAAAGTAAGCAAAGCAAGTAGTTTGGTCCCGCATAATTTATTAGAAGAAAACAAAGCTAACCGATCTATCAAATGCAACTTACTGCTTCAACGGCACAATACGGAAACGTTTTTGATCGCTTTTTCACCAGAGATGAAAGTTAATCCTCTATGATAATCCAAAACGCAAAAGGTAGTGGCGCTCCAAATGAATCACCACGAAGAACTGCTAAGCCAGATTTATACCCCAAAAAAGCCCTTTTGTGTGTTTGGTGGACTATTCGCGGCGTTGTTCATTTTGAAGTGCTGAAACCTGGACAAACTGTGAACAATCGGATCGTAATAAATTTTTAATTGAAAGGTGGTCGCTATATTTTTAAGTTTTGTATAGAATTTTAGGAGTTTCTATTGAAAAAAAAATAGTTTAGTAGATTTTTAGTCTTATATAAAGTTAGGACAACTAGGTCCTATCCTTCGAACACTGTGTACGAAATTAGGAATCCAGTTTTTTCAATTACCTTTTTTAGCACCGTTGAAGTTCTGGATTTATTACTTTGAAATTAAAATAAATAAAAATGTTTTTGCTTTAAAATTTGAATCTCTAGAATGACAGTTCAAAAATTACAAAAAGTATTGCTTATGTAAGCTTGTTTCAAAATTTCGATTTTTTTTAAATATATGAAATTGGGCTCTATTGTTTCTTGTAAATTGCTGTTTGGAAACTCTCATTTATTCGAACAGTTACAATTAATTCACGATAATTTTGGACACGTTCCGACGCGATTACTTTTTTGGAAAACCTGGATATTGGAAATTTCTGAAACATTCGAAAAATTTGATTGAATTATTAATCAATTAAAGTAATTGACCAAAGCCAGAGTCGTTTTGATCCAGACACAAAAAAAAACAATTAGAAAATTAAGAATTACCTGTAACGGCGTTTTTCGAAATTTTGATAAATAGAGAAGTTATTTGCAGTATTCATTACTTTTCATCTACAGAGTATAATTTTTTTTTCAATTGTTACTTCAACACCTAATAAAAAATCAAAAATTCAATTTAATTATGATTAAAAATATATAATAGGCTGAAAATTAACTATAATTTTTGTTACGAATTAAACAATATAAAATATTTCATTTGTAGAGATAGAATTCTGCTTTACAGCAAAAAAAAATCAATTGTTTTAATTTTTTTTTTAATCTAAAAATTTAAAAATAGTCAAAAATTAATTATTGCTAGTATTTAGATATAAAAGTAATATAGATTGGAAAATTCTGCAATTAAAAAAAAAGAAAGATTGAGAATAAACATTGCATTCGGGTTGAAATGTAAATTTGCATTTTGCATTTGGAAGTTTTTTATTTGTCTAATTTGTTTTCTTACATTACGATCGATACATTTTTCAACGTGTCTCTTAGCCTGTTGACTTAATACACTATAAGAATTTTAGATTATTTCTTTAAGCATTTACGTGGTGAGTTTAACAGTTTCGTCTGTTTTTATACTAATGTTAAAGTTTTACTGAGTTATACAGGAAAATTTGTCAAAAACCTGCTTAAGTCTACTACTATTAAACTAATGATTAAGAGCGGTTTTACACGTTTAAGAATTACTTTGAAAGATACTAAGAAAATTACGTTGAAAAATTTTGCGAGTAAATATTTTGTGTGTCATACAGCTTTTTTTCTCTATAAATTTTGACCAAAATTCTTGTTAAAAAAATATTAAGCTATGTTCTATATTTTGCTGAGAAAATGCGCAAGAAATTGCGCAATAGGCTTATTTTCAAATTGTCACGACCGTTACGACACTTGTGAAGTTGGTCGAAGTTAAAGTTGTTGACAGTTGAAACCGTCAAATAATTAGCATTTAAAAAAGGTTCATTATTATCATTATTATAATTTATTATTATTAGTATTTATAATTAATTTGAATTATGCTGTCCATAAGAGCAAAAACTTCTGTTGTACTTGCGGCGACAATTATTAGTCTAACATTAATTTATTTGAAAAAGAAAATCGAGAAAAAACAGAAAACGCTTACTGTGGACAAAAAAAGTGGCTGAAATGAAGGCAGGATGGAAAGGAGAGTTTATTTTTATTAAATAAAGAATTACGTTACGAGGATCCTTCGGCGTACTAAAATTTTCTCAGACTAAATGATGGTCAGTTTAAGGTATTGCTAAATTTAATAAAAACAGACATTCAACAACAGAGTAAACTAATGAGAGAAACCGTTAGTGCGGAACACAGGTAAGTTAAAATGAAATTTGTTGTTTGTTCTGAAATCTATGCGATTGCAGATTGGATGTAACATTACGTTTTCTTGCAACAGGAGAAACTTACAGGTAGCTAATGTATAGTACAAGGATACATGAAAGTACTATATCCAAGCTTGTCCCTGATGTCTGTAAACCAATTGTTAAGAATCTAAAAGGGAAGTATTTGAAGGTGGGTGTCCATATTAGTAGCTACATTGCTAATATTTTCTTTAATGAGTTTTATTTTAGACTCTTTGTGAAAGTATTGAATGGTTAAAAGTTTCTACAGACTTTGAATCAAACTGGAATTTTCCTCAGTGTTTGGGCGCTTTAGACGGCCGTCATATAAAGGTTTCACCGCCAATTTCATCGGGATCATTTTATTATAATTATAAAGGCACAAACAGGATTGTGCTACTCGCTTTAGTTGATCCTAACTACCAGTTTATATATGTTAATGTTGGGGCAAATGGTAGAATTAGTGATGGAGGTGTATTTGAAGCAAGCCTGTTATTTCAAAAGCTCAAGAACAATGGGCTAAATATACCTTCACCGTCTGTTTTGCAAGAAGGTGTGACAAAAATGCCATATGTAATTATTGCTGACAGCGCCTTCCCTCTAATGGAAAATTTACTAAAGCCCTACCCACAGCGTGACCTCACTCGTGAAAAGCGAATATATAATTACCGTTTGTCAAGAGCTAGACGGATGGTTGAAAGTGCTTTTGGTATTTTAGCTTATAGATGGAAGATTTTATTAAATACCATACACCTAAATGTGGAAAAGGTTGAAACTATGACATTGGCATGTATAATTCTCCACAACTTCCTGTGCAGGAAAACTTCAACATATATAGATAGTTATAAACACGAGATTACAAAAACCAAGCAGATACTTCGTCAAAAGTAGTAACCAGTCTACAAGTTGTGCAAGACACTTGCGAGAAATGTTTAAACAAAATTTTAATTCTTATGTTGGTGCTGTGCCTTGGCAAGGCGAGGCAATCAACAGGGGGTAATATGTAAAGCTGGTTTAAGATTGTCTTTGGACATTATGCGGTTTTGGTTTAGAAATTTATTAAACTCGTATTTTTTTTCGTAGAGTATTGAAAATATAAAAAATATAAGTTTCTGTTTTATGGAACAATGTCGTTTTCTGTTTTATTTCTACATTTTTTTATTGCTTCATTTACAATGGACACAATTTTTTCTTCTGTCTCGTCTCTTATCTCCTGATCATTAATTTTGTCCATTTTTTCACAAATATATTTGCAAAAGTTGTCTGAGACATTTTTTTGCCTCAACTGGAACCACATGCTTATCCAGATTTTAGGTAAGCGCTGCCAAACTTCCGCTCATTTTCTCTAAATACTCGTCCGAATTGCTTGCAGGACAATTTTTTTTGGGCCTTGGCAATGATACCATATTACAGCCGCGACTACCACAGGAGGGACTGGAAAGTCCACTATTTTGTCGATCATCATTATAACATCGGTTGACCTCAGGGTCATAAATTTCATCATCACACTAAAAAAAAATTATAATTAAGTATATGGATAAATATTTGTGTATTGTATGATCAATATACAATTTGTGGTTCCTGCACATCATTGATTGATATCTGAGATGGAGGTAGTTCGCCTTCTGCTTCCAGAAGGACGTCTGTGGCTGGTCGAATCAGCGAGCCATCATTAAATATAAAACTAATATTATCAAAATACCATAATGATGGTGAATAGATTTTAAACAACACAATATATAATATCTGAAAACAAATCAATACTACCTCGTCCTGTCCTACGCCACTTTTCTTGGAACTTTCAACTTTTTGATACTTTTTGGTCGCATTCTGCCGTAATGCCAGAAAATTTGGATTGAATTTCGGCAATAGTGACCTCCGGCTTAAGTGATTTTAATGACTGCTGGATGGCTTGCAGCGCAGTTGTTCGCAAATTTCTATTTTTGTAATTACATGAGGTGACGTGAAATAAATTAGGCCATCTCTGGTACTCCTCGAGAAGAAGAACAACTTGTTCTCGGGACCAAGACATGAGGGTATTTTTTTTAATTTAATAAAAAAATGAAAATGAAGAAAACTCGTGTATTTGTTCCAACGCACTACATGAACAAGGATACAGCAAAAAATTACATAAATTTTAGGTTATTTCCCTAGTTATAGAAGTACCACCAACCTTAATGTTAGTGGACAAAATAAAAACAAACATGGAATTATCGTAAAGCGCATGCGTACGGTCATAAATCTTTTCAAATCTTCCTATCGTGGCAAACACTTCATAAACGTAGTTTTTAATTTGTTCACCAACATTTACTGGCAAAATTTTCAACGCAATTCTCGTAGTATCTTCCAAAGTAAACCTTAAACGTGTAAAACCGCTCTTACTAATCTACAAATCTACAAATTTACAAATACTATACAAGTATTTGTTTGTTGTTACTTAGTTAACTCTTTAATACATTAGTTTAATCTCTATCG
The DNA here is from genome assembly GCA_020740385.1 of Mylabris phalerata. Lineage (NCBI taxonomy): Eukaryota > Metazoa > Arthropoda > Insecta > Coleoptera > Meloidae > Mylabris > Mylabris phalerata. Next base: position 94,080 of record JAJEOX010000095.1, on the reverse strand, counting down.
AAAAATTCCATGTTACAATAGGGGAGTTTATGTTTCATTTTGAATGAAAAATTCTGTTGATTTTTGTTTTTAATTGGTAGAAGTAACTCGTTGAGTTCTAGTTGTGTGTGTAGAATTTGTTAGATGGTTCATTTATATGTTGTTTCAACGAGATGATTCCCGTTTTTTCTCTTAGTTGAGTAATTCTGGTAAATCTGTTTTTATTTTTAATTAATCGGAGGCATCCGTTCTGAAAAATTTCTAGTGATCTAAGTTTTCTGTCTGATGCAGAGCACCATGCTCGTGCTGCATACGTTAAAATTGGTCTGATGATTGTAGTATAGATTAGTTTGTTATTTTTTTCTGAAGTTCGCGTTGATTTTAAAAGTGGGTATAGTAATTTTAACGTGTAACTAGCATTGTTTAGAGTGTTATGTAGGTGTTGTGAGAATGTAAATCTTTTGTCCAGTGTTATTCCGAGGTATTTGACTGTTGTTTTTTCTTTGATTTTATTATTGTTTATTTGTGGAAAACTGAAAATTTTGTTGTCCGCTTTTTTTCTTGTAAATATAATATTTTCGCACTTATCTATATTAGGTGTTATTATCCATGTTGCCAAGTAGTTCTGTATGTTGCGCAAGTGGATTCGTGTTTGACGATTTGCGACTTCTGCTGCAAATGAATGTGCGTAAATAGCTGTGTCATCTGCATAGAGTGCTAATTTGGTTTTTGAGAATTTTAGTGATGTCGTTGATGTATAGATTAAATAAAACCGGTCCGAGTATGGAGCCCTGAGGCACCCCTGACTTTATGTTTTAGGTTTGAGATTCTTTTTCGCCGATTTTCACCGTGAATTCTCAGGTTGTCGAGGTAATATTTTATTAGGTTTATTAAATACGTTGGTATTTTTAAGTTGATTATTCTTTACATCAGCCCTGTCAGCCATACTTTATCGAAAGCTTCTTCGAAATCTAGTAAAATCATTGCTATTGATTTATCCCGGTTAAAGTTTGTTGTGATGTCATCGATCAGTCTTAGAATTTGTTGGGTAGTTGAATGTTTTCTTCGAAATCCGAATTGTTCTGCAGTTATTGTATTGTGTTTTTCCAGGTGTTTTACCAGTCTCTTGTATATTATCATTTCGGTGATTTGGGAAAGTCCAGGTAAAAGGTTTATTGGCCTGTAATTGTAGGGATGGTTCGGTGTTTTATAAGGCTTAGGTATAGGAATTATTAGGGAGTTTTTCCATTGGTCTGGGAATTTCTATAGTTTAAATATTGCGTTCATTATGTATACCAGCTGCACGATTGCTTTTCGTGGAAGACTTTTTATAATCCGATTTTCTATTGTGTCTCTACCTGCCGCTTTCTGCGTCGGTAGCTCCTTTATTACTTCAGTTACTTCTTCGTACGATGTAATTATTTAGTGAACTTTATCAGGTGTTGAGGTTTTCGTTTTTTCGAAGAAATTTTTGACTTGGCTGGTTATTTCTTGTTACTGTTGGTTAAGATTTTCGTCGTTTGACTGGTAGATTTCTTGAATTGCTTCTGCTATGATGTCTGATTTCTCTTTATCATCGTAGACGGTTTCGTTGTTTTTTGGGTTTATTAGTGGTGGTATGTTTTGGTATTTGCCTTAATTTTTGAGTGTATTGGTTGTTTTCCAGAGGCTGTTGTCTTGAGGTTTTAGTTTCTCTAGTTTATTGCTCCAGTTTTTGTTACTTTGTTCTGCTATTAGCCGTTTCATTATTTTACATAGATTATTCATTTGTGTTTTATGAGTCGCGTTTCTGGTTCTTTAACACTGTTTTCTTGCTTCATGTTTGGTTTTTATAAGACTTAATATCTCTGAGCTGAGATGCTCTTTATTTATGTCTATTTCTATGTTCTACTATGATTTCTGTGTATTGTTGTACTGTTTGATGTAATTCTTCGACTGTATTGATGTTACGGTTTAATGTGATTGCTTGGTTTAGTTGGTTTCTAAAGTGTTTCCATTCTGTTTCTTTAAAACAGTTGATTCTTTTTGCCACTTGCTCTATTTTGGGATGTCTAGTTTTATTAAGACTGGGTTTTGGTCAGTGTTCAGTTCGCATAGCGATACTGGGTTACTGGGTGATTTAAGTTTATGACATTTTCACCAATTGCTAGGTCGATAGTCGATGGTTGTGCGCCACTATTAAGGAAAATGTGTATATTCGTCTGTGTGGTGTAGAATATGTCCATTGGTTGAATACAATTAGCCAGCATTGTTCCATTTGTATTGTAATCAGCGCAGTTCCACGCGGTGTTTCTTGCGTTGTCGTCTCCAATTACTATTACTTTCGTTGGTTGGAAGAGAGCATCTTGATCGGAGTCTCTTAGTTTATTTTGAGGTGGGTTGTATATTGCTGTTATTGTTGTATCATTTTTGGCTAACTTTATTGAAATATTTTCTAGCGTTGTCGCCGGATTATCATGCAATGATTGATGTGGTATGTTTTCTTTGATTAGTATCGCTACTCCTCCACCAGATCTATTGACTCGATCTTGGCGGTAAGTGTGGTAGTTTCTTATTTTCAGTTTGTAATTTGGTTTGATATTTGTTTCAGAGAGTGCCATTATGTTGATTTGATAGTATTTCAAGAAATTGGCTAGTTCCGGTACCCTTCCGCTGATACTTTGACAATTCCAGTATGCAATATTTATCGTGTTATTCATTATCTATTTTGTTGATTACTTCAATTAGGGCCGCGAATTTATCGCCGTTCGTTTTGCATTTTTTTAAGTTTTCATTGAGGATCCTGACATACCTTAACATTTTGCTGATGTCAATAAATTTGTTTAGTTCGCTAACCTCTTCTATTAGTTCGTTCACACTCTCGCTATTGTTGTTGTTTGTTGTAGTTTGTTGTTGTTGTTTCGCTCGCTTCTCTTGTTCTTGGGCTGGTTGTTCCCAGATGTTACGTTGTGGTTGAGGTGCCGGTGTGAATGTTGTTTTCCTTGTGTTAGTGCTTCTTGATTTGTTGCTTTATAGTTTATTAACATACACGGGACATTCTTGAGAGTTGCTCAAGTGTTCTCCCTCACAGTTGCTACATTTTGGACTGTCTTGTCTTTCGACAACACAATCTCTTGTTAGATGGTTTCCTACACACTTTAGACATACTGGGGTGGGGGTTGAAAGCAAATATGCTGTCAACTACAACACTCAGTATTTTGAATTCTATACTCTCTTATAAATACTTTTTAGGGGCGGATTAATTTCAAATTCTTTTTCTCAAAATGAAGAAACAAAATTAAGCAAAGTAGTGACACAATTTTAAATTTGTTAATTTCTTACGTTAATTACAAAACACAATTAAACAATTGTTTCTTTCATTTATCTATCCACAAATAATATGACGAAAATGTGACGTTAGCCACAAAAAAGAATTGGCAATCTAGTCAAGAGACAAGATGATAGACCTGGATTAGTTGATAAAACAAATTTGTTCGCCATCTATCTGCTATTAGCCGAAACTAGAATATATCGACAATACAGGACGCTTAGGTGTTTTTAGACTCTAGCGAGTATAAGAGGAATTAAGTCGGCGGCTTTCCACCCGATAGACAGAGTCTTGTATATCATTGATTTTCCAAAAGATTTTCTATTGTTTCGCACCAACAGTGGTACCGTTGGAAAGGTAATGAAATGATCTATAAATTGCAATACGCTTTATACAAAAATTATTAATTTTAACACATAAAAATAATAGGTAAAGATTCTCCACATTTTCTCACCATAAATCTCTAGTAAATTTTCCGAATTTCAATCTCAAACTATTTTCAAAATAATGAGCTCTGGTTCAGTTGTCTAAGTTTAAACTTGTACGTAAAAAAATCAAATTGATATGCCTAGACCTTTCATCAATTTTCCGGAAAACTAAAAATGCGATCGGAAAATTTATGGCAGATTTGGAAAGCGCTTTCAATTTGCTTCATGCTTTTGTGAAATTCATCAGAAAATAAGCAAAATTTGCCACGTAATGAGGGAAAAAACCTGTACAAAATGCTTAAAAACATGCTTCTATATTTCCTTCTGTTACTCTAGATTTCATCCTGATTTTCAAAAATTTAATATATATACTTCCCTCCGCCTTGAAATGCTCTTTCAAATGCCGTTTAGATCATTAAAATCTGTTAGAAAATAAACTTCTGGGGTTGTTTTGGAAATTCTTCTATAACTGATGCGGACCCTTAATGTTTTTTTCAAATGATCGAATCGTCAATATTGTAACAAAAATCCTTATGATTCTTCGTTTTCATTCTATATACAAGGTGCGTTGCATAAGTAATGTGACCTTTTTTTTTCTGACGCACGGTACACCAGAGCAGATGGTAGTATCTTATATAGGCAAACGATTCTCCCATTTTTTGTTAATTTGATAGTTCAACGGCCGGTTCTTAGATGGCGCTTTGATCGAAAAATTTTCGCTGCTGGTTGAAAATGGAGGTAAAATTCATTCTTTCAATTATTAATGATAATGCGATAATAAATGTCATTTTGAATTGATAAAATTCACCTTTGTCATTGGAAAAATTAACCTACGCATCCCAATTACATTACGTCCGTTTAGCTTTGGTTTATTTACAATTATTTATTGTTTAATATTATTATTATTATTATTATTATTATTATTATTATTATTATTGTTATTAATAATAATATTACTATTATTTAATATGCCTTTTGATTTTCGTAAGTACATCTTTTTTATTAGCAGCAATAATTTTGTAAAACATTAATATTTACATTTTCTTAGGAAAATGTCTATTTTGCGGCTCCCTAAGCGATAGCACTCCAATGTTACATCGCTTTCCTACTAATAGAGAAAAGTAAGTACCGATTGTATTGTCCTAGGCTAGTTTGAATTTACGTTAATGAATGCATTACCACATTAATAGCTGAATCAAAGCAAAAATTAAGACGGTAAGTAATTGCATAACTAATTCTATTAAAAATTGAGATGTACATATAATAATTATTTGCAAGTTAATGGTAATATTTTCTACACCATTTCCAAGTTCATATCAGATTTATTTGAGAAATCGTCAATTATATTTCACTGAATTTCAACAACACATTAAAATGTTAATTCATCGGTAGACTACATATATCTACTCTGTATAAATTGGATAAGTATACAGAACATATAACATAACATAGAGACATATAAGTGAACATCAAAATTGATTCTTGAAATATTTGAATGAATATAAAATTGTGTTTACAGTTGACGCTAATTTTAATGAAATTTCAGGCTAACAAAATGGATAGAGGCCCTTGGTGTGGAAAACCACGATTTAAATTTCTATAAAAATAAGAGAATTTGCGCCCGTCATTTTTCCCAGGAATCGTATTATTATCCTGGAAGTCCCCGTTTACACCAAAATGCGATTCCAAATCCTTTGCCTACCGCATCGCTAGTCCTTGATCCTATTCCTAGTACATCCAATGATCCTACTCCCGTCCTCTGTTCCTCTCAAAACCTACCTAGTGATCCTTTACCAATTCCTGGTCCTTCTTCAAATCCATCTAATGATCCTTTACCAATTCCTTGTTCTTCCAATCCATCCAATAATCCTGGTTCTTCCCAACGTCCATCTTCACTCGTGGAAAAATTGTTTGTTTTTCGGTGCACGGACAAAAGTGGTTCCTCTAAAGAGAAATCACTTATTCGTGCACTGAAAAACAAACAAAGGCATATTCGTATTTTGAAAAAAAAATGTAAACAGTTTAAAGACGCGCTACATAAGTTGCACAGTGGAGATATCGAAACATTATGTACGCATATTTTTAAAAATATGCCAGCCCCCACTGTGAGACTTATGATAAGCCAACTAAAAGCTGCAAAAAGGCCACCAAAGGGTAGAAGATGGACTTTGGAGGAGAAACTATCCTCTATTATCCTTTTTAAAAAGAGTCCCCGATCCTACTCGCTGCTCAGAAGATTCCTAGCTCTCCCGTGTCCATCTATACTTAACCGCCTTCTGAGCAGAATTTCCTTTCAAACTGGGATAAACCAACATTTATTCCAACACCTTGCGAGTTGTCTCGATGCATATAAAAGAGAAGATAGAATATGCTGCCTTGTCTTCGATGAAATGGGCATACGAGAGCATATTCTATATAATTCTTCGTTAGATGTTATCGAAGGCATCGAAGACCTTGAAGGCCAAGGCAGGAGAGGTAACATTGCCAATCATGCCTTGGTTTTCATGGCCCAGGGTGTCGTGAAGAAGTGGAAGCAACCTGTTGCTTTCTACTTCTCCCACGGGAGTATTCGTTCGGTGCAGTTGCAAATAATTATTCGCGACGTCATTGACTCGCTCCTCCATGTTGGTGTGTCCATTATTGCCACCATTTGTGACATGGGGACGGCAAATGTCAGTACGCTGCGAATAATGGGATCCTCCTTATCCCATCCTTATTTCATCCACAATGATAGTAAAATTTTTACTATCTTTGATCCTCCCCATCTCCTAAAATATACTCGAAACCTTTTCCTTAAGTATCCTGTCTCATTCCTTTCCTCCATTGGCGGCCACGAAGTTCGGTTGGTTGCTCGTTGGTCCCACATAAAATCGATTTACGAGAGAGGGAAAGAACAGCGGCCACGATATCAGGTATTTCCTCATATACTGCTAAAATGCGATCAATGTTTCCAATTAATATTGTTACAGGTACTAGAAAAAACTGACAGACTTGCATTTGGCGCCGACCATGCGGGCGAAAATGAACGTTCGCCTGGCGGCCCAAGTGTTAAGTAAGTCTGTGGCAAGGATGATGGACTCTCTCGTAGTTTATGGTAAGTAATTGCTAAACATATCGATTAAGAATTGTGTCAGAAATGTTTCTTATTGCCGCAAGATGCCATCGGAACTTCAACGTTTGTGATGCTGATGAACGATTTATTTGATTCGTTCAATACTAATCGTTCAGGTACATAATTCACAAACCTTACTTTATATATTTCAAAATCATGTAATAATACACCACTTTATATCAGTGAAAAAGAAAATCAAACGTAATAGTAGTAGTATATGACTTAAAATGCTTTATTTTAAATGAAATGTTTCTTTTCAGGTTGTGACTTGAAATCAGCAGTGTCACAAACGTCACAACATATGAAGTTCTGGGACGATGCCTACAAATGTATCAACAGTTGGTCGTTTGTAGGAGGTATTCGTCGACCTCCTTCACAGGTAGAACGATTTTCTTGCTTATTGCTTTTTTCCTACATTATTGTATTATTGTAGGACGGATGGTTAACAACTATTAGTGCAATGAAGGAGGTCTGGAATTTTTTGCAGCAAAACGGGATCAGCGAGTTCCACACAAGGGCCTTAAATCAAGACCCCCTCGAGAATTTGTTTGGAGCTATTCGTTCTGGGTGTGGCAACAACGACAACCCAACAGTGCAACAATTTGTAAGTTCCTTAAAAGTCCAAATTATGAGTGGACTCCTTAGCGAGCAGTTTCATGGGACTAATTGCGAGGAGGATGATTTGGGGCTGCTAAGTAATTTGCAAAGTTTGTTTGATGTGGAAGGAGAGCGAAGAGCATCGTCAATTGAGGGTGGTTCCGACCATGTAAGTACACCGGAAGTTGGAGATCCTATTGTTGCTGAAATTGTCAGTGCTGTTTCAGCTGGCAGTCCGGACTCCCTTTCGGTTGCTTATTTGAGCGGAAACATTGCTCGGAAAGTTCTCGCTAAGAGTAATTGCGAAAAATGTTCTGCCATTCTCACTTCAGAATCTCCTCTTCCTTGTAATCTATATTTTATATTAAACGAGTCATCAGATGATCAAGCGAACCTAACTTATCCTTCCGAAGGGTTAGTGATTACGGTTGGTCATGGAATGACTCTTTTAGAGCAGTTGCTCCCAACAAGATTACAGGATACGGAGATTCTGAAGAAGTTAGCTGTAATTCTTAGCGAGCAATTAGATTTCGCGTGGTTTAATTGCTCTTCGCACTTTGACACAATCAAAATGTGCATTGTTGAGGCTGTTTGTTGTATCGGTATTCCATGGTACTGCAAAAGCCTCACCCAAAAATTGAAGGCCTAAACAGTGTCGAGAGGGGTGCAGCGGAGATTGCGTATATTGGAACGTCAATAATTATTGTTTATGCTCCTTTATATGCAATTTCCGCTATAGTTAGGAATTTTTATCATTCATATTTATTTATTTATTTATTTATTTATTTATTTATTTATTTATTTTGTTACTACCATAATTATTAATTTCATTATTAATAATTGTAATAATTTTGTTACTACCATAATTATTAATTTCATTATCAATAATTGTAATAATTTTGTTACTACTACAATTATTAACTTCATTAATAACTAGTATTATATTAATCTTGTTATTACCATAATTATTAATTTCATTATCAATAATTGTAATAATTTTGTTACTACTACAATTATTAACTTCATTATTAACAAGTATTATATTAATCTTGTTATTACCATAATTATTAATTTCATTATTAATAATTGTAATAATTTTGTTACTACTACAATTATTATTGTTAATTTTATTATTCATAATTTTGTAATTTTTATTATTATTATTACTATTAATTTCGGTATTAATAATATTGTTAATTTTTTACAATTGTTGTTATAAATTGTGTATAATTTTAATTGTAAATATTCAATAAATTTAACTCCAAACAATTTTCTGATTTTTATTTCCCATTAAAATATAGATAAGAATAGGGATAAGTAAATATATACAGCCATGATTCAAACCAGTAAAACGTCGGTCATATAGAGCACTGTAATGAAAAGCTGGCTTGACCGCCATCTAAGAACCGGCCGTTGAACTAAAGCTGATAAAATGGTGGAGAGGGGAATCGTTTAACTATAGAAGATACACGGGTCTGCACCAGAGCGTGTTGTAACTGGCTGGGCTAAGCGAAGGGGGGTGTTAGCTTCAAAACGCTCCTTGTCTCATTTGGCTGCGAGCTGCGGGAGAGTCAAAACGTGCGTTTCCGTAAACCCCGCTTTGAGTTTATGTAACACGGCACAATGGATCATTCTATAGAGCACCGGTACGCTATCAAATTTTGCGTCAAATTTGGGACGTCCGCCACCGAAACGCTTTCATTACTTCAGCATGCCTTTGGGACTGATTACTAGGCCAAATCACAAGTTGTCCGATGGCACAAGCCGTTCATGGAGGGCCAAGAGGAGATCACCGACGAACCTCGCAGTGGACGGCCATCAACCTCACGAGTCGACGAAGATGTGGCGCGTGTGCGCGATTGTTTCAACTCTGATAGGCGGCTGAGCCTTCAATTGATAGCACAAACTCTAAACATGGCAAAAACAACCGTTTTCCGCATTGTGACCGAAGATTAGAACATGAAAAAGGTGTGTGCCAAACTCGTCGTAAAAGTATTGACCGACGAACAAAAGCACATGCGAGTTCTTCGGCGCCGAGAAATGTTGGAAATGTGTGAAAATGATCCTCATTTTTTAAACTCAGTAATCACTGGTAATGAGTCGTGGATTTTTGAGTACGACCCTGAGACAAAAAGGCAGAGTTCAGAGTAGCACACCCCATCGTCGCCCCGTCCCAAGAAAGCACGCATGAGCAAGTTCAGAATCAAAACCATGCTCACTGTCTTCTTTGACGTCAGAGGCATTGTCCACCACGAATTCATACCTACCGGAACTACAGTGAACTCAGCTTTCTACTCGGAAGTGCTCAAAAGACTGAAAAAGCGCCGAGTCACAGCACCTTCATTGTCAACGACTTACTGGCTAGGACCAACACCCCATTGGTTCCCCAGCCTCGCTGCAACCCTGGCCTTGCTTCAACTGAATTTTTTTTGTTTCCTCGGTTAAAAGGAGTTATGAAAGTAAAACATTGGGACACGATTGAAGCATTCAGGCGCATGTTACATCAGCTCTAAAGGACTTTCCGGAAAAGGCCTTCCTGGCATGGAAACATGGCCTCCAGAAGTGTATCGACGCAAGAGGGTGCTATTTTGAAATTTTTTGATTATTTGTACGAATATATTCCTTAAATGATTTTTTTTTTAATTTGGTCGCATTACCTATGGAATGCACCTTGTACGACTCTATTCTTATTTTTGTCTACCACAGGCGCTCACATTTATAGAAATACATATATCCATATTTATAGTGTAGTTTTAGGTTTTTTTTTTCAAACATTGTAAAAATTCCCTCTCTGAAAATGTCTAACAAGTACCATCTCCACCCCTTGATTATTTTAACAATATTTCAGGACTCTTCCGGTAGGCAAGATAGAAACAATCAGGGCAATTCAGTAAATGAAAGTTTTGTATTTTCAATTTATCACTTCATGTAAATTGTTTCACACAATGCAACTTTTGACTGAATATACAATAAAATATTCTGTAGAAAAATAATGTCGAGACATGCAGAACAATTAAGTATATAATTTTTTTTTCATTATTAAATCAAATCTTGCAACGTATGAAATATTGGTTATGTCTTTTCAATTTTTAGAATAAAATACAAAATTAACACCTCCACGACCACCACGACGGCATCCAAACCCACAACGACGGCTATCACTGCCGTCACGACGGCCGATAACAATAAAAGAAAAAGTAAGGCCCGGTATTTCCATCTGTAGGTAAAGTTCTCGTTATCTATCTGTCATGTAGGCTACCTTATAGATAGATAGGCAGCAGTTAAATTTGTGTGTACATCTACGTATTTTTATCTGATGGATACGTATCAAGTGGGTAACTAATTAGTAAGATAGGGAGTTACAATTTTAAAAAGTTGGTAGTACATAAAAGCAAGATGGCGCGACAGAAATGCATTGAGTGAGATAAGCATATGCGCAATAATAATGAGTAAGACAAAGATACAATTATTTGCAAATGACATTTAAAATAAACAAAATTTTGTAAAAATAATAAAAAGATTGTGGGATATATAGTAAAATGATATAAAGTGATATAAAAGGTAAGTACTGGTTAAACTAATTTTATCATTTTTAAACTTTGCATTGATAAGCTTATTGATAATTAAAAAATAACCCTTTTTAGGTATAATTAACAAAATGTGTGAAAGTAGTAGCAAAAAGCGAAAACGATCCTCTAATTTTTCGGAAGCTGAAACAGAAATATTAATAAATATTATAATAAAACACAAAAATTATTGACAATAAACGATCAGACGCGGTGTCGTGGAAGGAAAAGGCCGAGATGTGGGGAACAAGTCGCTTTTGAATTTAATGCAGAAACTGGAAGTACTTATCGCGATGCAAAAATACTGCGAGGGAAGTATGAAGGGATTGAAAAACATATAAAAGAAAGGAAGCACGTAATAAGTTGGAGGTTTTTAAATCTGGAGGTAGTACAGCTCCATTAACTGATTAAAAAAATTATGGAGGAAGCAGTACAAAATTATCTACATAACCGTATGTATTTCGAAGCAAAATAATTAATTTTAATAAGTGAAAACAATGCCAGAAAAACCTGTTGGTTTTTCCGCGATAACTCAGGCAATTTTCAAAATCTCAAAAAAGCCTTCTATCTTGCACTCCGCTTTTGTATCAGCTTTCGAATGAGGGCTTGATCAATTCTGTAAAATAAAAACTGTAGGAGACAACCTGTTTTAGCTTACAGAAGTTTTCTAAATTTTCCGGAAAACTAACAGTGGAATCGGAAAATTTCTTGAATATTTGGAAAGAACTTTTCGTTTGCTATGGAACAGTGTAAGAATTTTCGCAAAATAATCACAATTGGTCAGGTTATAAGAGAAAATATAAGAAATTGTACAAAAATACGAAAAAAACATGTTGTTAGATTTTCGTCTTTAATTCAAATTTGTATCAACATTTTGAAAACCGAGAAAAACCATTGCGTTCTATAAGAAATGCTCTTTTCAAAAATCGATTTCCGGCTATGGTAGTCCCAAGGACGAGCGAGAAATCGCAAGTTACAAACTCATATTTTCGCCGGTTAAAATTTTGAGATCTACCTTGTCACCTTTACTAAAGTTCGAGAGACGCCATTTTCGCGTTATCTGAAAGATAGCTTACATAGAGCTTTAACTAGAGGTGGAAATACAGGGCCTAAGTAATAAAAATTTTTACTATATAATTCTTAGATTTCTTTCTAATTTTTAGGAGGGCGGAGCTCACGTGGCCGAGGACGCCATGGCCGAGGAACATATAGGGGAAATATAATTTATAATTGTAGGTAGACGAAGATATATGATACATAAAAATTATTACAATTTTTACACCGATAATTCTTTTTCCATTTTCAGAAAAAGACTGCAAGAATTTGTTTAATTAATTCATTGATTTAGATTTGTAATTTTTTTATTTGGATTTTGTACTAAGAATTTTTTATTTACGAGGGTAGCCCTGAAAGGTTCCAGAAATGACCAACAGATAGCGATTGACGGATGTCAATATGACATTAAAGTTCGACATTTTCATATAATAAACGTATTATAAGAAAAACGTTCGGCAGCGTATTTTAGTTTTCACGGCGTTTAAAATAAATCAATTTATAGAAAAAAAATGGATATTTCTCGGGAGCATTTTCGTGCGATAACTTTACGATTTTTAATCTGGTCTAACTCAACAACAAGGCATCGATCGATCAGGTCTTGTTGCTACCGTTGCTCTTCAGGATTGAAGAACAACAATGGTATACAACAATTTGTTTACCTGATGTCGGGGAAATCAGAAAACAGGAATCGTCGCATCATCATTCACCACAACAACGCCAGCTCACACACAGCTCTTCGTTAAGTCGACTATTTCAAGGCGAACATCGAATTAATTACCCATTGTCCGTATTCGCCTGATTGATCGCCAAACGACTTTTTTGTTTCCTTTTCTCAAAAACAAATTGCGTGGTGAACGTTTTTCAACACCGGAAGAGGCCGTTAAAGCATTTAAAAGACATGTTCATGAGATATCTGCTTCAAATTGGAATAAATGCTTCGACAACAGGTTTGTTAGAATGCAAAAGTGCTTAAAATCTAAAGAGGAATACATTGAAACAATAAAGTAACTGTTTCGATAAAATATCAATTCATTTTCCTTTTTCCGGAAACTTTTAGGGTGTCCCTCGTATTTTCATTTTGTTTGCTTATTTAACACTTCCAGTCATTATGTCCCTCAAGAGGGACATAATTTTGTATCAGTCTTATGACACAAGAGTATAAATTTACGTTTAAAATTATTTTGTCCCACTGAAGGGCAACTGTATTTAAGGTTGAACTCTAGTGGGTGAAAATAGAAACCACTCGTTCAAAAATTCTGAAAAAATAACCATGGTTTAGTACTACCCTTACCATTGTTTATGCCAAATTAACAAAACATCTATCAGGTAGTTTTTAAAAAAAGCGAAAAACCTCAAAAAACATGGTTTTTACAGGTTTTAAATTTTTATTTCAAAAACTACTCGATAGAAAATTCGTTGGCTTTAGTATCACATCTAAATGGATTTTATACAGCTGCTCTATTTTTTTGATTGACTTTGAACGAGTAGATTTGGCAAAAAGGCCGAAATTACGGATTGGCGTATTTACAGTACTATACGCTTGAAACCTAATTTAGGACGTAGAATGGGCACTAAACATTGATAAGAATCAAATTATTTGGCATCAACGTCAATATTTTTGCTAAAAAGGGCATTTTAAAGTTGTATTTTGCAAATTCCGTCCAATTTTTGCTGTACTGAATAGTAGCGTCCTCGGCTAAAAGTGCATGTTTTTGTAAATTCTTTCTACGCGCCATCTATCATTCAGAGGCTCAATAAGCGAAATAAAAAGATGAAATAAATACAAATCTTCAAATATCGAAGTACATAATCAACTATCTATTTATAAGCTTATATTACACTCTATATAAGCTAGCTAGAATTGCATTAGTCAATTTGATAAATAAAAATAATAAAAACACTGGGGAATTCTTTATAAATTCAACATTGAAGATGTATTCGTGTTGATTCTACCGAAAATGATAATTTAGAAAAATGTGTCAAAATATATGTAGGTTCATAATACATATAAAATATTTAGGGAAAATAAATGAACTGAATCCATAGGCAATACATCTAGTTATCTCATCGTCCAATAAGACTCTAATAGAACAAAGAGAGATAGCATCAAATTCGGTGATACTAACAAGATTTCCCCACAATAGTTTTTAATATCAACAATCGGAAGTTATCACAATTGTTTATTTTCACAAATAAGGAAACAAATGTCGATATCGATATTTTATATCTTTGTCTGACGCATGTTAAAAATTGTAAAATTAGTGGACCCACGGCGATTTGTTAATATTGAACAAAGATCGAGCGATTTACACAGAAGCGAGATAATTAAAAAAAAATGTCGTAATACAAATAATTGAAAGTGAATAGATTTAACGAAAAGGACAGCCGTCTTGTAAAACAATAATAACAGTTAGGACAGCTGTCCTCTTCGCTAAATCTAAATCTAAATCGTTCTACAGTAGAACGGACAATTAAAGATTCTGCAAATTTGAACGTTCAGATATGAAATAGAAAAGAAGTTTTAGATACAGGGAGAATTTCAACCTTCGAGCTTTTGATCGAACATAATACCACATCGCTAGATCTATTCACTTTTAATCATTTGTATTACGAAATTTTTTTTATTATCTCGCTTCTGTTGTAAATCCTCGATCTTTGTTCAGTATTAGCAAATCGACATAGATCCACTAATTTTACAATTTACATGCATCAGACAAAGATATAAAATACCGATATCTTCATATGTTTCCTTATTTGTGAAAATAAACAATTGTGATAATTTCCGATTGTTTATATTAAAAATCACTGTGCTGAAATGTTAGTACCACCCAATTTGACGTTGTCTCTCTGTACTATTTTTGAGAACAAAATTGTTGCTTGAAAAATATGGCTTTCTCGGAAAAATTAATATAATAATGTAATTTATTAGTCAACATGCCGAATATATGTATTAAGTCATTATTATCTAATCCAACTCGAATACTGTCTTTAGTAGGAGGATTTTTCTGATTTAAATGTGTTTATCTTCATTATAAATTTTGAAAATAGCTAGATTAGGATTGAATGGAAATAAAAATAGTTCTACTAATTATTCCGGAAACTCAACTTTTCATATTTTTTATAAAAGCACGTAGACTGTCTGCAATGTGTATAAAGTCAAGGACTTTTGTTTATAAAGAGACTGATAAGTAATCCTACTCCATCGAAAAAAAACGAAGTCGGCATTTGAAAGAGAGTAAAAGATTATTGCAATTGACAATCGATTTCAAAAACCACGTTTTCTCAAATTTACAGAAAACAATAAAAAAAAGGAAATAAAGAAAATCAAATAATAGTTCATGATATGTTATCGATTATAACCAACCCTGCTACAGAGAGTACCAAAATATGAATATTGAGTGAGACTTGCAAATATAAAAAACATTTGGGTGGATAAATTTCGAAGCTCAAATTGATTTGGCGGAAGCGGTATAACGGGCATAACGACGGATTCTTCCAGTCGCCAATAGCGATATAACGAATACAACAACGGTTTATTCGGGTCGCCAATAGCCACTGCAGGAACTCAGGATTTTCCAGGTCGCCAATAGCCACTGCTGGTAATGTAAGGAAAAAGGCCAGGTGGAAAAAGGTGTCAGTACGACCGATCGCTGCGGCTTATATTTCGTTGGCTTATCGGTCGAGTGCCCCTTCTGCTCAGGCTTGCGCGGTACCTCGTTAGTTTTAGTATGCGGCTGCTGGTGACGCTGGACGGTTCGTTACAAAATTTTTAAAAGAAAATTGTTTCTAAATCAATAATTTATTCCAGTATTCCTCAATGTGATGAATAAAGTTCCATATCGCAAGAAATTGCTAGTGAACACAACATCAGGTAAAAAGTTCTTTTTGCTCAGCCGAAGCACAAAGTAATATCGAATATTTTTTTCCAATTACAGGGACTTGGTAGGACTATCAAGGGCAGCTTCAGGCGGTGACAACTTTGTAGAGCCAATGCAGGATCAACCTATATTAGAGGTTGGGAAAAAAAAGACTTGCCGGAGAGTACGATCCTTCAATCGAGAAAATTACCGGTCGACGTGTGGTGGATATTCAAGGTTTCATCACCAACATCCGTCAACTGGAGAGTCACTCATGCAAAGCAAGTGGCTTAGGATATCTAGCATTAGAAAAAGAAGAAGAAGTAATGGATTTAAATTCAAAATTAATTTATAAATGCACTAAATGTGTCTTTACTACTTCTTTCGAAACGAATCCCAACAGGAGTGGCTCTAATAGTGGAAATGTCAACTATTTGGCCACTTCTGCGGTAATTTCTAATGGAAAAGGCTTTTCAACATTAGAAGAAATATTGGCTACTCTTGACATCCCCGGCTTTTGTATAAAAACCTTTTTAAATAATCAGCTTTGACGCCATCAATTGAAGAAGCCGGCAAGTTAAAATATGCGAATGCCCAAAATTCAAATAAAATGACAGGGGATATTGGAAGCATTTCCGTTATTGTTGATGGTGGTTGGAGTCATAGGTCCTACGGTCACCGCTACACAGCAAAGTCAGGAGTAGCCGTAATAATAGAGGCATATACGAAAAAGATTTTATGGGTGTTAGGAATAAATATTGCTCTATATGTGCAATGGCAAGTCGTAAAGAGATCGCCACACACAATCATGTTTGTTTTGAAAACTGGGAAGGCTCATCGTCAGCAATGGAAGCTGATATTATGCAGGAGGGATTTTCTTGCAGTGAAGCCATGCACAAGTTGCGCTTTACGACTTTTGTAGGTGATGGAGATTCTAGCGTGCATAGCAGGATTTTGGAAACAGTTCCATATTCGTGATCAATTGAAAAAATAGAATGTGCAAATCACGTAACAAAGAATGTTACGAAACACTTATTTAATCTTACCAAGGGATCTAACGCTAATAGAATTTTACTAACAAATTCTCGAATATGTAGCATTTCGAAAAATATAAGAAAATAATATCGTGGCATGCGAAGCAAGAAAATGCGTCTCCTGTAGAATTGAAAGACGATATTTCAAATATTGTTAGTCACGTTTTTGGAGACCATTCACAATGCAAATCGTTCTATTGTTTAAAAGTGGGCACCAAAGAAATAATCGCACAATACCAGAACTGTTCTATACAGACAAAGGTGCGTTTATTGCAAATAATTAGCGCGGTTACTGCCAAAAGTTACAGTCTAATCGAAAACGCTACTAGCAATTGAGCTGAATTGTTGATGCACCAAGTTGCAAAATTTAATGGTGGAAAGGCGAGCAAGCTTCTTTGGTCGAAGAAATGGTTTCAATATTAGATCCCAAGGAGCTGCGTTATCTTATCAATATGGTCCCGAACAATTGATCAAAAGTAACCGCAAAAGTACCCAATCAACGATTGAAACGATTGCTAAACAATCGAACAAATAAAAACAGAAATCGCTTGGGAAGAATTTTACCACCATTTGAGCAAAAAAATAAGAACAATACAAACAAGGATAAAGATTACGGATTATCCTGTAAATCGATGCGCTAATCAAACAGCAAATTAAATTATTAAATGTTTCGGCACATAAGCAAAACGAAATTCAAATAAAGACAGTAAAGCAAAGTGACTCTGAGGCCTGGTTCGACGAAAGAAAATGCCGTCTAACATCCTCTCAGTTCGGTGAAATCAGCAAACGATCAAAGAATTTTGGAAATTTAGTGCACAATTTTCTATACACTAATCTTACAGGAATCAGTCTTGATTATGGCAAAATGTATGAAGATGTTGCCAGAGACGAGTACTCTACATTGACCGGAAATACGGTTGTGCGGTGTGGACTTTTTGTGTACACCGTAGGTTTTCTTGCCGCCTCACCAGATGGTTTGGTTGGTAATGATAAAATAATAGAAATTAAATGTCCATATTCCGCCAGGCAATTAAAACCTATAGAGGCACCCAATCATATTAAAACATTTTATTGTAAATTAGAAGGTAATAGTTTGCGATTAAAAAAGAATCAAAATTACTATTACCAGATTCAGGGTCAATTATTTATAACGAAGCGACAATTTTGTGATTTTGTAGTGTGGACTCCTAGGGGAATTCACATTGAAACAATTGAGGTCGATAATGATTTTTTTAAGAAAATGCTGCCAAAATTACAGCAATTCTACGATAACCATTTTGGGCCTGAACTCGTCGACAGCAGGCATAATCGTAGTATGAAATTACGGGACATGAGTTAGTTTAATTATGGTAAATAAAGAAACGATACAAATCAAATTTGTGGCTTAGGCCTGATATTTATGCTGCTCAAAGTCGACAAAACAATTTCATATAAATTTCTTAACCGACGCTTGATATCTGAGTAATTTAATTTCCAAATAATCAATAAAGAAACAATATTGATCAATAACTTGCTATAAAAAGATAAATCACTAATAATAATAATAACACCAATTAAGGTACACAGTTATATAATGAGCCAATATGAATGTTGAACAAGTTTCAGCAGTACAGTAAAACTGCATTTACAATGCGAAAGAATCAAAAATTCTGAGAATAATAGGAAAGTGACAGAAGATTTTAGGCAAAAGAAGAATCTGCCCATCCCTGCCCTGAAGTACTTGGAATGGAGATCCCAGGGCAGGGAGAGAATAGGAGGAGCGGCTTTAGTGGGTAGGCCCTGGATGGTCCAGGGAGATTCCACACTCCCAAACGACATTTTGTCGTTCGGGGTCTATAAAAGATTTCCCCTTCTCTCGAAAATCAAAAAAAAAAACAAAAAACACCGGCCTATTATAATTATCCCCATCCTTTTTATATCATTTGTTTTTGTTTCCTCAATATCGAACATTGATTTTTGTCTTATTTCAGTTTATTGCAAATAGAATTATTGATGTAATGGAATAATGATAAATACCACCTGTTCTGGTACTAATTGATAATGTTACTAATTGACAAGGTAAGATATCATTGTCAGAATTGCTGGTAAGTACACATTACGTTTGTCATATAGGATGCGCCAAAAGTAACGACTAATATTCATGCTTTTTATTTATCAAAAGGTAACTTTCTATTGATCATTCCTAGCTCATAAATAAAAAATAGAAAAATAAAAAGTCTCGGCGTTGGAATTATTAATTTTATGCGTTACTTTTTGTTCACACTGTATGTTGTCATACGGCATAGTGCAAATCTGCAAATACTAATCCAAAAAATTTCCGTAAAATCCATAAAATTTGAAATCGACGCCTTTATAAATTTCATAATGATCTACAGCAATATGACGATCCGTGGAAAATAGTTTTTCTCATTTTTCTTCACGAGATCCCGGAAAAACAGAAACATTTGTTTTCCGAAATCGATCATAAAAGGAAAGGTCACTAGCCACTATCAAGTGTTTACTACATACTTTCTAATTATTTACTATAGCTCTGTGTACAGTATCCCTTTTTTTCGTAAACAATAAAAGTGACGTATACTTCAGCTGTTGGTTATTATATCAATGTGAAGGATTTTTTCTTAGACAAAACACACCAAATTATCGTAAACAATATTACCCCTTCATTTAAAAATAATAAACAGGTGATAGTAGTAAATAACCTATTGTTTCTCCGGGATTTCGCGTGGAAATTGAGAAAAACGTATTTTGTTTGAATGTTTTCAAAATGCTTCTTTGTTTGGGATGAATTTTCCGATTTTTCACCAATTTCCCAAAGAGTTTCAAAATTTGGTAAAATGATCTCTAGGACCCACCAATAAATTTAAAATATTTTTCAAATCTGTTGTCAAATAATGGGAGGCACCATAAAAACTAAACAAGTGGTATACTTTTACGTGAAACGAATGGTATATGCTATTGTCAATTATTTTTCTTGTTTCCCTAATTACGAAAATTCACTCTACTATATCAATTTTCATTGATTTGACTTCAGCATATTGTAAATAATCGTTTGGTCTATTTCTTCTGTTTTTTATTCTATTTTTTATCCATCTTTGTCTTGTTCGTTACTGAATCATCTGAATATCTGTCGACAGCATAATAAATTTCATCTACTCCTTCGCTGCTTGAAATGTCTGATACTGCTAGAAACAATCGCCTGTATCACTCTCTTATTTTAATATGGACAACAGCGAAGAGAGCATGGAAGTAAAACGTAAGTTATCATGTATTATTATTTTTCAAATTGTTATCAATTATTGATTTCCTTTCCAGTTGCTGAAGAACTCCAAAAAATGTCAACTCAAGATAGTGCTCGTAGTAGCAACGGCACCAAGGCCTCTGCTACTACCAGCACTGATAAAAGTGCAATCTGTTGCACCTGCGGTGGCCAAAGTGGTGGCGGCCACCACATGTTCCAAAACAAGGGCCCGTAATAATGTAACAAAAAATGAGTAATCTACCCAACCTGCGTTTAGAGCCGACTAGACCTTTTTTAAGATCAGGTGTCGATTATTGTGAGCCGATTCTGACAAAGGAAGGCCTCAGGCGCGTATGGAAAACTAACTATAAAATCATACATTTGTCTCTTTATATGTCTTTGCACTAAGACTGTGCATTTAGAGCTGGTGTGTGATCCTCCTACGACAGAAGGATTTTTGAACACGCTACGACGATTTATGTCACGTCAAGATATTGATAAGGAATTACATTCAGATGATGCCACAAATTTTATTACTAATGAAAGACAATTAAAGGAATTGTCTGATTTATTTAGAAACGAAACAAGTAAAAGTACAATCATTAACAGCTTGGCAGATCATAATATTAAATGGTGTTCAATTCCACCAAGATCGCCGAAGTTCGGGGGCTTGTGGGAATCAAATATAAAATCACTGAAATTTCATTAAAGAAAATAAGAGGCGAAACATTACTAAAATATGAAGAATGTACACTTTTCTAACCAGAATAGCAGCTTGTCTCAATTCCCGACCGTTGGTCCCTCTATCAAATTATCCTAATGATTTAAACGCCTTAACACCTGGCCATTTTTTTGTGGGAGAACCACTCATAGCCACTCCAGAGCCAAACCTGATGGAATTAAAGATGAATCGATTTTCCCGGATTTCAATTAATTTAACTGCCAAGACAGCATTTTTGGCAACGGTGGCAGGAGTGAGTATCTTACAAGGAAACATTCCTAGGTGTCCCCCTCCGATTTTAATGAAATTTGGATATCTTATTCTCCATCGAATTCTAAGAGATGCATGTTTTTTTTTATCGGCGGAAAAACATATCTAGGGGGTGAAATCGTGACTCAAATTATAGGCTTAAACGAGGTATTTTTAAGTTTCGTATTCTTCCGGTTAAAATATTCAAACGGGACAAACGGCATTACTCTCAGGGTGAAAAATTATGTAGAAGTCCATTGCTTGCATATCAAAATGTTAATGAGGGTGGAAATTATAAGGGTTGAAAATAAGAAAATTGCTATAAGTCAAAAACTATTCATCGGATTTTGACGAAACTAATGTCATTCGAAAGAAGAGGAAAAAGTAGAAGAAATCTGTTTTTGTATTTTTTCGAAAAATTACGTTTAGGGGGTAACCGCCCCTCAACCCTATTTGAATGGATCAGAAAAAAACTTAACTATTCTTATAATTTGTATGTTTTAATTCATAAATAGTGCTTTTCCATCAATTTTCAACAGTTGGGGCACATAACAATGGTATTTTCTTCATATGTTGCATACCTATTCAATTTTCATGTTGAACATTTTTGTTTATATGAATATAGATACTAAAATAATTATTATTTTGCAATATATTTTTTCTAGATCTGTTATAAAACTTATTAATCTCATTTATCGACCACCAGAAAACACCAGACCGACTAGATCACCAGTTGACCTTGGATCTGCTCCCGTGGGGACGTTTCTAGCCTTAGTTCTTCTCTGCTTTGACTTCCATCTGCTCCCGTGGGGACGGATATTAGTTGAAAGCTTATTTTTTGTAGTATTATAATTAAATAAAGAAATTCTTTCAAAAAACATTAGTTGCGAGGGTTCTTGTGGTCGATCGCTAACCCCGTAACAACTCATATTAGTCAAATTTTATAATATATTAGGAGATAATTTTATTTTGTTATTGAGAAAAATGCACTTGGAATTATAATAAATAGATAAGTAGTACAACCGACTTAAGGGTTGAAATTTGCTAAATTTTTATAGAGCAAATACTAGCCATTGTACTTTCACGAAATCAATTATTGTTGAAAAATATAACTTTCTCGACTTTTATGGAAATCTCTATAGGGGGTGAATTGATATTAAAAATATAAATAATTGAACTATGATAGTGATAACAAATAAGTTTTAGAATAATTCTAGAAAAAATATATTCGAACGTTATAATGCAATAATTATTGTAGTATCTATACTCGTATAAAAAATAACGTTCTGCATCAAAATTAAAAGCATAGGCAACAGAAAAGAAAATTATATTATTTTTTGCCCCAACTACTGAAAATTGATAAAAAGCACTATTTATGAATTAAAACATAAAAATTATAAGAATAGGGAAGTTTTTTTTCTGATACGTATTGATATGCTTGACGGGTGGTTACCCCCTAAACGTAAGTTTTCGAAAAAATCCAAAAACAGGTTTCTCCTACTTTTTCCTCTTCTTTTGAATGACATTAGTTTCGCCAAAATCCGATGGATAGTTTTTGACTTACAGCAATTTTCTTATTTTCAACCCTTATAACTTCTACCCTATTTAACATTTCTATATGCAAACTATGAACTTCTACATTATTTTACACCCTGAGGATAGTGCCGTTTGCCCTGTTTGAATATTTTAACTGGAAGTATGCGAAACTTAAAAAGTACCCCGTTTAAGCCTAAACTTTGAGTCACGATTTCACCCCCTTGATATGTTTTTCCGCCGATAAAAACATGCATCTCTTTGAATTCGATGGAGAATAACTTATCAAAATTTCATTAAAACCGGAGGGAGACACCTGGGAATGTTGCCTTGTTAGTCAACTACAGACACGTGCGAAATGGAAGATGCCATCTTCTCGTCAAAGATGGCACCGCACAATTGCAATGGCCGATGGCTCGTGTTCTATAGGTCTACCCTGGGAATGATGGCCTAATTCGCGTCGGCTTGGTAGGAAAAGCTTTTCCTCTTATCTTCACACCAAGCAATATTTAAAATGTAAAGGTTTTAGTTCAACAGGTTTCCATCCTTTAAATGAAAACATCTACCCAGATGCTGATTTTATACCTGCATCCTATTCTGATCGTCCACCATTCGAAGAATCACCTATCAGAATTGATCAGGTGCCTTTTAGTCAGCCGACCACTTCAGACTTCGAAGTTATACACCGCAAATCGCCAACTTTTATATCGTCGATTAGGATTTCTCCACACCCAAAAATCGATTCTCGTAAAGGAATACGAAAGGGAATTTTGACTGATACTTCCTAAAAGCAAGAAATTCAAAATATAAAGGCTAAAAAAACATGTTTCAACTTAATCTAATCAAGCAAAGTCCATTAATCTTTTGGCAAAAAATTGATTAATGAATAAAAACAAATTCAAGAATGCAAATAGAATAAAAAGAATTCTACCAGAAACAGACACCAGTGAGGATTCTGTCAACTATTCACTAAGTGACACATCTGAAAATGTCTCCGAAAATAACAATGAGATTGAGAACCTACAGGCTGAGCATGTTAATAAGCACAATTACAATATTGAAGACTATGTTATATTTGTATTCGAAGGTTCCTATTTTGTCGGAAAGGTAGAAACAATATCTAAAGGTGTAATATTAAAATCGATGCAGAAGTCACTTAAAAACTGGTAATGACCCGAAAAAGAGGATTTAAATCTGTACCCGATAAGTGACATTATAGAAAAAAATTAAAACACCCCAAAAAGTTAACAAAAACAGAGAAATTTATTATGTTCCACAAATAAAGAAGTACTGGGATTTCTACTAAATGCTTAGGACATAATAATATACCCATAGGTATATTGCTAGTGTTCTTATAAAAGCCAGTAGTCTGATCCTAAAAATATTATGAATGGTATGTTGATTTTGTTAAGAATTTGTGAGCTATTTTTTGTTAAATATGTTACTAGACAGAAGATAATAGTTTCCTTAAGGGTCTCGCTCGAAGGAAGCTAGTCTGCCCTCAATTACATTGAAATTCCATAAGAAAAGCAATTCCAAAATCATTCGAAAACGACTAAAAATTTCGCAATGGGAAATATCTCATTCGATTCGAAATTTAAGCCTCTACCGCCCTGACAAGGAAAAATTTAGAAAATCCGACTGGTTTTTTCGAAAAATCCGAAAAACAGCGTTTTTCGGGCAAAAAAAAGGGTGTTATTTGTTCCAAGATCACTCTTGTAATAATCAATAAAATAAAACGAATCTTACATAGGTAGAAACCAAAAAGTTGAGGCTTGCGCCCTGATATTCTAGATTCCAGATTTTCTTTTCCGTTTTTCGGAAAATAGCGTCTAAAATTATCAAGTTTTTCGAAATAGCACATTCTAAGTAACTCGGTAGATGATGTGATGTGGTTTCGTGACTTATGATTGGCTAGATGAAGGTGAGGGGCAACTTGATTGTTTCTCGACGTCTATCGAACGAAGATTACAAATTTGCAAGGAAAGGTGAAAAATGCGAACTGCATCTCGAGCGAGACCCTTAAATATACATGTTTTACCCCCAAATTCTCGATGTGTCCTAAGTACACCATAGTACAGGCCCAGGTACATAGGGTGTGTTGTATCTTGGCCTTGCTTACCCTTTTTTTAAACGTTTTAAACACATGTAAGTATGAAATACACATTTCTGATATTTTGGTGGTGAATACTCTAATAATTGACCTTCTAAAATATGTAAATATGGTTTGTGTACAATACATCAAATCGCAATAAAAAATAGATATAAAAAAACTATCCTAGTTACAACAGGTTCCCCTACAATAAACTTGTTCAAATTTCATCTACAGAATTGTTTTGAATAAATACGTGTTTGAAATGAACGTTTCTTTTTATTGAAATATAACACATCGGAAATGCTTTTTACACGAAAAAAAACACATGTAGGTAAACATCGGATCAACCGGCCAAAACCTCAACCAGTCACCTGTGTAGTCCTGAGGTGACTGGATTAGAGGAATTATACTGTATATTCATATTATCGAATTTTGTAAGTTATCAAGTGAACTTGGGTTGAAGCCCAGAGCATTCAATGGGGGCGGCATGTAGCGTCTTGAACACAACGGGGCTGCAAATAAACCACCCCTATCATTCTCACCCCCACTGTAATAGTAACGAACATTTTAATACAAATAAAGTCAGTCCCGAAACGAATCTCAAGAGTTTAAGGACAACCGTCAGAAAAGCTAGTTTTAAAGGTAATTTTCAAAGTATAAATTTCGTGCATTTTTCAACGGATTTTGATGCAGTAAACGACATTTGAAAGAACATTTCGTCGTTGTTGTCGTGAATTATCAGGTTTTTGGAAATTAGAACGTAGTCCAGAGTTACAAAAGAAAAACCGGTAGCATGTTTTTTTTATATTTTCGTTCATAACTCTGCCAATATTGCTTATTTTTCAAAGAATTTCACACAGCATGTATAAAAGTAAAAGCGCTCTCCAATTGTGATATTTTCCGATCGTATTGTTAGTTTTTCGGGAAATTTATGAAAAATGAATTGTTGTTGTTGTTACGAGTGGCTTACTTCATCTAGTGCCGGATAGAGGGCCTCATCCTAATTACAGACTGCTTTATCATATATCTGGGGCGACCACCTTACGTGTTTGCAATGTTGTCAAGCCTTTTTTTTATGATTGAAACCACACCTTCGGTAATTTTGTAAATATTATTCGTATTTATAACTTTTCGAGTATTTGTAAGCTTTTTTCGCTAGTTGTTCCGTTGGTTGAAAAAAAAAATACAAAAATATATATATAGACGTCCCTACTTGTTTAGAATGTCTTTAAAAAAACATAAAAATTTAAAACCCTCAAACAAGTAAGACAAGTATATGACCGCAATTGTGTTAAAAACCAGAAAAAATACTGATAATTGACAAAAGAAATAAAAACCGAAGGTGAGGTTTTAAATCATAAAAGAGAGGTTTGACAACATTGTAAATAACTAAGGTGGTCGCCTCAGATATATGATAAAGCAGTCTGTAATTATGATGAGACCCTCTATCCGATACTAGTTGAAGTAAGCCACTCATAACAACAACAACAATTCGTTTTTCATAAATTTCCCGAAAAACTAACAATACGATCGGAAAATATCATAATTGGAAAGCGCTTTTAATTTTATACATGCTGTGTGAAATTCATTGAAAAATAAGCAATATTGACAGAGTTATGAACGAAAATATAAAAAAACATGCTACCGGTTTTTCTTTTGCAACTCTGGACTACGTTCAGATTTCCAAAAACCTAATAATTCACGACAACAACGACGAAATGCCCTTTCAAATGCCGTTTACAGCCTCAGAATCCATTGCAATGCACGAAATTTTTACTTTGAAAATTACCTCTAAAACTACCTTTTCTGACGGTTGTCCTTAAATCAAAATATAAGCGACACTTCCGGTCCAATCCAGAGAAAAAAGTACTGTTTTATTATTCTAGATTCCTAATAATCTTGTTTGATTTGTCGACAAACTGTCTCTGTATTCAAAGAACACAATGTGAAAAGCCACTACGAAACGAAATAGTGAAGCTGGAGAAGTGAAAAAATTAAAGCTGATCGAACTGAAATCACAATTAAAAGTTCAGCAGAGAATGTTTGCTTCAGCATTACAACAACCATCTAATATTGTGAAGGCAAATTTTTCCGTTTCATTTTTAATTGCTTAAAAAATGAAACCATATTCGGATGGTGAATTTATAAAAGAATGTTTAGAAGCCGTTGTAAAAAATTTTGTACCTTATAATTGTAAATTTTCTTGAAATATTAGTTTATCCTGACAGACAAACAAATTGTTGCAAATCTACGTGATCGAATTCAAGTCTTCAAATATTTCTCGTTGGCTTTTGACGAAAGTACTGACATTTCGGGCACAGCAAAACTTGTAGTGTTCATCCGTGGAGTGAATGAATCATTTCAAATAACCGAAGAAATAATAAACTTGATCGGTTTGAAGGATACTACAAAAAAAGAAGATATTTTTCAGGCTGTGGACAATTGTTTATACTAAAACAACTGGCTTTTAGAAAATCTTTATGGATTACCAACTGACGATGAAGATAAGGGAGCTAGAAAATAATTTTTAATAAATAAATTAGAATCAAACAATATTAAAACTGAAGATTTAATTAATATCCATTGTTTAATTCATCAGTAAAATTTGTGCGCTCGTGTAATGGACGTCATAAAAACAGTAAATTGTATTCGATCCCATGCACTTTCGCATCGACAATTTAAAGAATTTAAACGCTGAATCTGCTGTTATTTCAGTCGGGTCAGGTGATTAAGTCGTGGAAAATGTCTGCAACAGTTTTTTTAACTTACGCTGTGAAATTTGATTTTTTGATTTAAAATGTAAGGTTTCTCTTTGTTACAATGTAAACGAAAACATGTTAAATTTATACAATCGTAAACAAAAACTTGAAACTCGCAGCGGTTTTTTTAGTATTCACAAAATAATTTTCATTTAAAATCTGGAATCTCGAGAATTTCTTCTAAAGTAAGCATATAACATAAACACCTATTACGGTAAAAATTGAACAGCTGCCGAAGCGAATAACAAGCTAGTCGCATTTTTATAAGATGAATGTGCGAGAAAAGCGTTTTTTTTTTCAGGAGACGGTGTCAGAAAACCCAAGAAAAAACAATTTTCACGGGATCCTCAAGTCTTCCAGAGTCAATTTACGTAAAAAATTTGATTAACGGAAATATAGAAATTTTCGGCGTCATTTTTTCTCTAATTCGCTGATGAGTTATCCGCTCCTGCTTTTGATTAAAATGTTCTCTTGGGACTCCCTTAAATCCTTGAAGTGTTTCGAATCGCTCAACAATTAATAGGTGTAAACGCCGAGTATATAGGTATTTGAAGGAAGCACCCTGTATACAAGTTGGTATACGAGATTATAAGTTCAATTAAAAAAAATATTTATTAAGAATTTGTGAACCGCATAATTTGGAGGAAACTTTAGAGCTCATAACAAAACGATAAAAAATTGAAAAAAATTGAAAAAAATCGAAAATTCCATAAACGAGACAATTTTTTTGATTATATTAAAACATTCATTTTAAAAGACAAAATTTATAATAACATAGACTTACCTTAACAGGACTACTGGAAATTCTTCGTTAAAACACAATTAAAAAACTCACAAATTCACTAAAAAATTAAAATAAAAAATTTACCGGATTACCACAACTAAACAACACTCTGAAACGAATACGATAACAAAATGGCGGACTTCTGATTCTGTAGCACCTAATATACGCTTTTCCCCTCTCTCAACCATCGCCCTCTAGTGAACAGAATAAAAGTCGATAATTACAGGAAACTGTAAGGAAACTGCATTTATATTTAGGTTTTTAATCTTTCAATTAACTATCAAAATATAGAAAATTTTATGATTTGCATAATTGAATTATATTACAAGTTAACAGATAGAAATACCTATTTTATTGAAGTTTTTTTAATTCAAATATAGACTGCAAATTGTTTGCATAGATAATCTAGATACCCCACCTCCTCAACCGAAGGAGCATTCAGTTTTTCTTATGAAAGACCCAGATGACGCCAAACGCAATCGGAACACGCTGTAGCTAATGGTTTGAGACCATGCTAATTTAAAAATGAAAATTGCGGGAAGTTTAAATCTTATTCTTATATTATACTGAAATTGAAGGTATAAATTCAAACACAAAATAATTTTATTTAAAATATATTAATTTTAATAAATATAAAAAAAATACATTAAATTCAAAAATCACATGCAGTTATAGTACAGTAATTAATATTATTATTAAAATACCTATCAATAAATAATCAAATGTTTAAGAATAATTAACAAATAACAGACAATATTATGATAGGTAATTTCTGCGAAATAGAGATTTAATAAATAAATATAAACTAACTGTAGCGGAAACTACGTACATATATGAAAAGTTTTTTGATTAATTTTATCGAATTAATTTAACTAATTTTACTTATTTGTTAATTCAATTTCACCAAATAGCCCTAAAGAATCGGCAAATATTAAGGCGAAACTGTCGGCACACTAGTAATTTAATTACAAGTTCAAATATCTTATATCCCATTCCATGATTGAAACTTTTCGTTAATCTTCCAGAGGTTATCAAAATCTATCATAGCTGATAATAGTTTATGTCGTCAGTCGAGTTGATAGTCACTCTGCTGGATTTCTTGGGAAAAAACGTGAGGGAATCTTTTCATCATCCTATATTTCCATAAAACACAACTAAAATAGAAAAATTGCAAATTAGAGGGTAACCTGAAAAAATTAGCCAAAAAAAATGTACTTACAGTTTGAGACACAATAGAAGTATAAATATGTATGTTCTGGACCTGGAAGTCGGAGCCAATTTTCAAATTCTCCCGCCAATTGACATCGGGAAGTGACGTCACGGCGCGGAATATTTGAAATTTCAAATCGACCAACTTAAAATCTAGAAAAATAAATTCCCCCAGACTTTCTGCCAACCTAAAATCTATACAAGTAAATTCCCCAGATATCATGCCAACCTGTGACGTCACGGCTCGGGAAATTTGAAATTTCAAATCGACCAACTTAAAATTTAGAAAAGTAAATTCCCCCAGACTTTCTGCCAACCTAAAATCTATACAACTAAATTCCCCCTGATTTCATGCCAACCTAAAATTCTAGTAACTAATGTCAATTTGTAGCCCTGTAAACAGCGGAAACGGCGGCAAATTTGAAAAAAGTTGTTTTTATTGTTGTCAACAAACAAAATTTACGTTGACAAATTAGCCCCGCCTAGCCTGACTTTTAAATGGGAAATTTGAATGAGAACGCAAAAAGTAAATTGTATACTTTTTATTGAAAATATACAATTAATTATATAATAATAATAATAATAATAATAATATAATTTTATATAGAAAATCATATTTTATTAATCTTCATCATCCGATGAAGACGTATTAAATTCTATCATATTCATAGACTTTCTATGAATTTGTTTACAACACTGCGTGTAAGACATAATTTGAAAAAGAGGAGTTTTTAAACAAAAATCACACCAAGAATGATCATGTTTAACGTAATTTTGTATGGAGTCTCTCTTGAGACCTTTATGAAAATGAATTTTTTTGAAAATTTCATTCTTATTTGGTTTATAATTATTATAGCACTTTTCAGAAATTCTCAAATTTATATATTTATAAAAAGTGTACGTAATACAAAGATGCTTAGCTCCATAAATTTCTCTAAAACTAGGTAACCAAAGAAAGAACTTCAATAAATTCTCACAATTTACTTGGTCACCAAATGGAAAATTATCTAAATCATATAAATCATGGTTTGGTATTACTTCCAAAAACTTTTCATAGCCTTCTGTATCTTCTGTATCTTCAACTTCATTATAAACTTCTGTCCATTTTTCCGCACTGAATTCGTCTAACAAATCACTAACTATAGTTCTAGGTAATAATTCATATAATTTTGGTAACGAAAAATTGTCAATTGTCAAGTTTTTCGCCACTACTTGTAAGCACATTGAGTAGAGATTAGACATTTTTGAATGAAAGACTATCACTATAATTAAATTAAAACTAGTGCATTAGATAATCACTCTCTTGAAGTTGAACTATTGACTATACCTGCTCTAAATTATTCTTAATTTATATGAAAATTAATGAATGCAACTATTGTTGTGATAAAATGTGATGACAAACGGATAATGTAAATAGAATAATATATTTTTTAATATAAAAATATAACAAGGTCAACCATTAAGAGTATATCATTTCTTCTCAAACTGACTTTATATGTTTTTTAAAATTTATGTAAGAAAACTGCGCAGACATTAGTTACAAGATACGATATTGGTATTCGAATACGAATACGTATTCGAATACGAATTTCTGCTTCAACAATTGAACAGGTAAGTAATATTGTTTCTTTCTTATATTGTTATAATAACGTATAAATGATTAGAATGTGGACGGCATACTCTCAACAACATTATCCAAAAATTGTTGATGTTCGTTCATCAATTGATTATTTAAGACACATGTTTAGTGATTTACTCTTCGAGGCTCAACATGAAGGTGTTTATGGTAGAAATTGGTTTTCGTCAGATTACTTGCATCAAATATCAGGAGAATATAAAAAAGCTGAAGAAATCTGTCAGTTATATTTAGATGGTAAAAGAAATTTGGATAATACAATTTTTGATTTGATTGAAAAGTGTGATGCAAAAGTTTGTCTTCGCGATGTAATGCACGAACTTCCTTATGGAATAGTAAAGAAGTACGAAATTGATAAATCTATTTACGACAGCGACGATAATGATGGAAAAGAAAACAAGAAATAAATTATATAATTTTTATTAAAAATAAATATATTTCTAATAACAAATTCTATTGTTTTAATCTATTATTTAGAATATTATATTAAATATAGTAAAGATTCATATTTTTTATTCCTTTCCGAACAAAACTACTTCAAATTATATTCTTTACAATTCCTGTCAATTGATAATATTCGAATAATTTATCATGAACAATAATACCATATGCTCTAGTTTTATTAGGAAAATTCACACTACTTTCAAATTCTAACTTTACGTCAACTGTTGATGATTGGATGGCTTCGTTTTGTTTTGAACAATCAATGACGAAGATCGATCGAAGTGCAAAGTTTGTATAGGTCGTCGTTGGTGTTGATGAGTGATTATTATGAAAATCACGATGAAAATCGATAAAAGCTTGATAAGCTTCAGTATATTGATTTTTTTCAAAATCAAAATTTTGATTTTCATATGGATAGCACTGGGAATTCAACCATACACGAAGATTCGTTAATTTAACATGATCGAATTTGCTGATTTCCTTCTTCGGATTGTCTTTGCGATCCGTTTGGAAGGCAACAATTACATATCTTGGTCGTTCTAGATTGGTAGTTGTCTTAACGCTCCATATATCCTTCTTAGATTGTCTTAGTGAGGGTAATTCAAGAAGCTCCTAATTTCTAAATCCAATCTGTATAGGGATATTTTTATTCATTTGATTTAGAAGATATAATTTTGATTGATCACTCGGATATACGTGTTTTACTGGGGGAATTTACTTGCATAGATTTTAGGTTGGCAGAAAGTCTGGGGGAATTTACTTTTCTAAATTTTAAGTTGGTCGATTTGAAATTTCAAATCTCCCGCGCCGTGGCGTCACAGGTTGGCATGATATCTGGGGAATTGGAAATGTAAAAATATTTTATATAATTTTAATAATCTACAAAAATATAATACATATAATTGTGGACATTTATGTCTAAAATTCTTATATAATAAAGGTGCTTGAACATTAATTGCTCAGTCATGTCTTTAACATTCACATTAAAAGGTCGTAGCGGTGTGCTATCTGCAGACTTTTATCCTCCAAACAATTTGAATCCAAACTGTAGTTATTCATTGGCCCTTATTGGCTTTCATACATACAATACAATACAAAACATTGAAGAGGGACAGAATAAGTTCTACTATAAAGATAACGGTATAGAAAAAGAAATAACCATTCCAACTGGAGCATATGAGATAACACACATTGAAGACTACCTACAAGAACAACTTAGTCCACTTAATGATATTAACAAAACTGAATTTTTTCACTGAAGCCGAACAATAATACGTTAAAGTGTGAATTGAAGAGTAAATATGAAATTGACTTCACCAAAGGCAATGGTACTGGAACGTTATTAGGATTTTCGAAACAAGTTCTACCACCTAATCAACTTCATTTATCTGATCAACCTGTACAGATAATTAAAGTTATATCAATTCGTATTGAATGTAATATAACAACAGGATCATACTATAATAATCGACCGTCACACACAATTTATGAATTTGCGCCAGCTGTAAATCCAGGTTATGCTATAAATATTGAGCCAAGAAATCATATATATTTGCCAATTTTGAATAAACATTTCATTGACAATTTAACCATCAGAGTGTTAGATCAAAACGGTGATTTGGTTAATTTCCAAGGAGAAGAACTTGTTATCAGATTAGAATTGAAAAGCAATGGATCTAGTTTTCCATAGTGGTGGGGATAGAGGTGCTTACTATAAAATACCTCAGATTCAATCATTTCCGATTAGTCAGACGTCGTTATCATCCGTATCAACAACAACAACAACAACAACAACATTGACACAAGCAAGCATTCAAATATTAAAAGATCTTGGTTACAATGTCCGAAAAACTTCAAATATACAAAAAAGTAAGATTCGACGATAGTATTGAAAAAGAAGGATATCATACGTATCATCCGACAATTTCATCATTTCAAAACAACGATGAAATTGAAATCAACATTAATCAACAGGATGTTTTTATTTCGTTTTATGAATCATTTTTGTATTTAATTTGTAAATATGAAGAAATTTCTAATGCAACGGCAACTGGTGATTGTAAATTATCTAATAATTTTGGTGCATATCTATTCGACTCAATTGCATACGAATTGAATGGTACTGAAATTGAAAAAGTACGAGACGTTGGAACAACAACAACCATTAAAGGCTTATTGTGTTACAATCATGTTGAAAGTAGAGCTTTAGAAACAGCTGGTTGGTGTCCCGATAGTGGTACAATAGTATCTCTAGCAGCTGATAACGAGTATGTTAGTCTACGTATTCCATTATCATTTTTATTTGCCTGCTTTCACGATTACAAGACAATTATCAATGGAAAACACAAAATTCGATTAGTACGCAGTCGGTCTGATGACAACTGTTATTTTACTAATGGAACAAAGACAGCAACAATTAAAATTCAAGATTTATGCTTAAAATTAAAACACGTATATCCGAGTGATCAATCTAAATTATATCTTCTAAATCAAATGAATAAAAATATCCCTATACAGATTGGATTTAGAAATTAGGAGCTTCTTGAATTACCCTCACTAAGACAATCTAAGAAGGATATATGGAGCGTTAAGACAACTACCAATCTAGAACGACCAAGATATGTAATTGTTGCCTTCCAAACGGATCGCAAAGACAATCCGAAGAAGGAAATCAGCAAATTCGATCATGTTAAATTAACGAATCTTCGTGTATGGTTGAATTCCCAGTGCTATCCATATGAAAATCAAAATTTTGATTTTGAAAAAAATCAATATACTGAAGCTTATCAACCTTTTATCGATTTTCATCGTGATTTTCATAATAATCACTCATCAACACCAACGACGACCTATACAAACTTTGCACTTCGATCGATCTTCGTCATTGATTGTTCAAAACAAAACGAAGCCATCCAATCATCAACAGTTGACGTAAAGTTAGAATTTGAAAGTAGTGTGAATTTTCCTAATAAAACTAGAGCATATTGTATTATTGTTCATGATAAATTATTCGAATATTATCAATTGACAGGAATTGTAAAGAATATAATTTGAAGTAGTTTTGTTCGGAAAGGAATAAAAAATATGAATCTTTACTATATTTAATATAATATTCTAAATAATAGATTAAAACAATAGAATTTGTTATTAGAAATATATTTATTTTTAATAAAAATTATATAATTTATTTCTTGTTTTCTTTTCCATCATTATCGTCGCTGTCGTAAATAGATTTATCAATTTCGTACTTCTTTACTATTCCATAAGGAAGTTCGTGCATTACATCGCGAAGACAAACTTTTGCATCACACTTTTCAATCAAATCAAAAATTGTATTATCCAAATTTCTTTTACCATCTAAATATAACTGACAGATTTCTTCAGCTTTTTTATATTCTCCTGATATTTGATGCAAGTAATCTGACGAAAACCAATTTCTACCATAAACACCTTCATGTTGAGCCTCGAAGAGTAAATCACTAAACATGTGTCTTAAATAATCAATTGATGAACGAACATCAACAATTTTTGGATAATGTTGTTGAGAGTATGCCATCCACATTCTAATCATTTATACGTTATTATAACAATATAAGAAAGAAACAATATTACTTACCTGTTCAATTGTTGAAGCAGAAATTCGTATTCGAATACGTATTCGTATTCGAATACCAATATCGTATCTTGTAACTAATGTCTGCGCAGTTTTCTTACATAAATTTTAAAAAACAACTAAAGTCAGTTTGAGAAGAAATGATATACTCTTAATGGTTGACCTTGTTATATTTTTATATTAAAAAATATATTATTCTATTTACATTATCCGTTTGTCATCACATTTTATCACAACAATAGTTGCATTCATTAATTTTCATATAAATTAAGAATAATTTAGAGCAGGTATAGTCAATAGTTCAACTTCAAGAGAGTGATTATCTAATGCACTAGTTTTAATTTAATTATAGTGATAGTCTTTCATTCAAAAATGTCTAATCTCTACTCAATGTGCTTACAAGTAGTGGCGAAAAACTTGACAATTGACAATTTTTCGTTACCAAAATTATATGAATTATTACCTAGAACTATAGTTAGTGATTTGTTAGACGAATTCAGTGCGGAAAAATGGACAGAAGTTTATAATGAAGTTGAAGATACAGAAGATACAGAAGGCAATGAAAAGTTTTTGGAAGTAATACCAAACCATGATTTATATGATTTAGATAATTTTCCATTTGGTGACCAAGTAAATTGTGAGAATTTATTGAAGTTCTTTCTTTGGTTACCTAGTTATAGAGAAATTTATGGAGCTAAACATCTTTGTATTACGTACACTTTTTATAAATATATGAATTTGAGAATTTCTGAAAAGTGCTATAATAATTATAAACCAAATAAGAATGAAATTTTCAAAAAAATTCATTTTCATAAAGGTCTCAAGAGAGACTCCATACAAATTACGTTAAACATGATCATTCTTGGTGTGATTTTTGTAGATGACATAAATCTGAACGAGTCTAAAAACCGCAGATCAACTGTCTCTGTTTCACTCACAAAAATTCGTTTTGATAAGGAGACATAGAGTTCCTTATTTAGCGGTATTAAGTTAATATCACCTTCAATTTTTTCCAACGATTTTACAAACAAATGACAATCATAAGCAGAAAAGTTATGAAAAAAAATTGGAAAGAATTTAGGTATGCGATATTGCAAATTGCATTGTCGATGTGCTGGTCCTCTATATTTACCTGTAAAGTGACAGTGATCCATCACTTTATCATCATTGACTATTGATGAAGAAAAGTAATGAGGTGGTTTAAAAAACATTTACCTGGTAAAGAATGAACACGTTTTATGTGGCGATTTAAGTTGTATTTTTTTGAGAACGGTTTGAAACAAAAATTACATAATACTTGTGCTTTAACAAACAAGCAGTTTTGTTGTACGCGTGTGACACTTTAAAACACTTTCAACAAAATACTTGAGCTCTGCGTTACAACCTGCTTTTATACCACGCAAAATCCGTTATGAATTAACGTAATAAAAATTTCTAGAAAAACACTCTTATTGACTGACCTTGTTTATTAATATTTTTGCAATGAAGAATTTTCTTTGGATAACAATACATCTTTCTTTGTACAAAGGATCTTTTTAATATTTGACCTTGTTTATTAATATTTTGCAGTTTAGAATTTTTATTGGAAAACAATACTCAATTTCCTACACAAAGGATTCTCTGTTACAATTTTTTCTCTAAATTGAAAATTCTTAGAAAAATAAATGTCTTAACAGTCATCTTATAATTTGTGACAATTGATGATCTCTTTATAATTGACCTTGTTTATTAATATTTTGCAATTCAGTGGAAATGCTATTTGAAAACGTAGTTGTCTTTGTTTAAACTTTTGTATATATATAACCGTGGATATTTAAATTGTTAGTCATTTGATACATCTTTTCTTGTAATGAGCGTAACTGAAGAGTAAACTTATTTGTTTCCTAAAGTCTTAACGATTCACAAAAAAGAAAATGTCAACAACACCATCAACAATTGTGGTTTTCACAGAAGATAAAGTTAATTTACCAATCAATTTGTTACATGTCATTATAAAACAAATCTTTCAGTAAGTAGAAATATTTTCTATATTTTTATTTTTCCTAAATGAAAATTTTATATATCAGATACGGTGTAAAGGATATTATCTTAAAAGACGATAGAGTCTCAATTTACTTATCGAACTCGCCGAAAACTACAACACTTCAGAAAAAATTTGGTAATTTACCAGTAAGATATATAAGAATGAAATTAGAATCCGAAGAAGAATTGAACATGCTAGAAAAAGCAATTACTAAATATAAATTTAATATTGAAGAAGATGAAGACATAAAAGCCATTGAAGCACCAACAACATCAAAAAGAGTAAGAATTGATGAAGATCAATAAATCAAGTAAATTTTTAATTTAGAATAAGGTTAGTTATTACAAAATATAATTAAACATATATTAAAGAAGAAATACTAGTTTTCTTTAAGATGAAGAAGAAGAAGAGAAGGAAGACGGAAATCTAGCTATGAGATAGACAAATTAACATACCAAAATAAATGGCATAAAATGTGTAAAATTATTGTATAATAAAAGTTAACAATTGACTAGGTTTAATTATAGAATAAAAATATGATTATTAATCAGAATTGTCTTCTTTTAATTTCATTTCCTGTCTATATTGTTATTGCAGTTTCAAATCCAGTTTTTAAATAAAACAGTAAATATAAAAGGACATTAAAACACATACTTTAAAATAATTTTTCTTTATTTAATTTATAATTCATTGAAAACAGATGAAAAGTTATACAAATCATTGTTTAAAAGGCAAGCGGTACAATACACTTTAAATGGGTGATTATGTTGATTGTCTTCACGATTAACTTCATGTTGTCCACAAATGATTAAGTTTCTTAAATCTTCATCGTTTTGATAAAATGCTGGTAACTTCAACCAAATATTACTGAAATGTAAAGGATCCATTTTCAATAAATTTATTTTAACTAAATTTCTAATGCATGATACAGCTTTTCCTGAATCAAGAGCATTCTGTAGAATCACTGCACTCTGTGACATAGTAATCAAAATCACTATCACTACTATCGCTGCACCACGAGTTTTTTATTTTATTTACTAAACTTTTCAAAGAGTTCAATCTGTTGCGTGTATTAAAACAATTACATGTGTCTGGCCCGGTAGTCACACCACTATTCGACCAAACACAATCTATAAAATGTTTACCATATTCATTTAAAACCTCTTGCAAATCTGCATAAGGTGAAAGTTTTTCTAGTAACCTTCTTATAAAGAATTTATCTCTACTATGAACTTTATCATCCGAAAGTAACAATTTAGCTTCATTAATATAATATTTCAATCCATACATACTGCACTCACAATTTAATCTCAAAAAATGTTTCTTTTCTTTCTTCTAAACGTTGCACAAAAAACTGAGTACTTTTGAAAAATTTAGGTTTTATATACCATTATTCCCACTACCATAAATTTATCCCCTCTTTTCAATTTTGATTAAATAAAAGTACAAGTGAGAGTAAATGGAATTTTCAATAAAATTGAATAGAAAAACTATTTTTAGACGAACTTTTTACAATTACATTTATATAGAAATAAATGAATATATCATTTTTATGTAATGTCTTTCATATCAATCCAGCTATTATATACACTATCAAATCCTAACCATTTAACAAATAATTTACGACCTTTACGACGTAGCACCTTTTCAATTAAATAGATACTTGGATAGTGGGTCTTTTGTAATTCTTCTTCATAGAAACATCCACTGATCGGTTGACCACGTAAATCTTCCAGTAAATACGTCACAGGATTGCTATTATTTACTTTTATAATTTTAAATAATTCTGTTGTCCAATTGGGTGTATAACCTTTGTCGAATAAATGTTTCATCTTACTGATACGAACAAGATCGTCTTTCTTGAATTTTCCAGCAGTGAATTTTTTCAAATTATTATAGGATGCCTGTAGAATTTTTTGCTCGTTTTCTTTATTTACTTTGTTAGGTTTCATCTTTATCGTTCTGTGTAGTGTATTATTGTAATCTTTAGTGACGTCATCAAGAATTTTTATCCAACTATATGACGCATTCATTGTAAATAATTTATATAATTTACTTTTTAAAGTTCTAATTACACGTTCAGCAATAGAAGCTTTTTTTACACTATATGTATGATAGTGACTAATTCCATACTTCTTCATTAAAGCACTAAATTGTTTATTAAAAAACTCTTTTCCTTGATCTGACTGAAGCTTCTTTGGATGACGACCTTGTTGTTGTAATATTGTTTTCATTGCTGACGTTACATCGTTGCCTGATTTAGATTTTAATGGTTGAGTCCAGAGATATTTTGAAAAACAATCAATTACCACCAATATATACTTGTATCCATTGTTTTTTTTTTTGATGTTTACTAAGGTCGGCTAAATCCATTTGCCAAAGTTCATCTAGACCTTTTATAATTGTACGACGTCGAAGGAAATTCTTTCGAGCCGGTTTATAAATTTCATTAACAACATGTTTTTTTAATGACATTATTTCTTCTCGATATTTTATTCACTTCACAAGCTGTGTATAATGAATTTAAAAAATGATATCGATGAAGAGGTATTGCCACGATAACCTTCTGATGAGAACTGTTTAACTTTCACTATCTATTAAATTGTTTTTAATTTTTCTGTAGTTGTATTATCTTATTGATATCAATAAATTTCTGGTTATATGTCTTAATTAACCTTTCCATGTTTTCCAATTGATTCCTTGTACTCTTTATTGTATCCTTCAGCTCATTCAATTTCTTATTAAATGCGGTGAATTTATCGTTAATTGATTTATCTCGTTTTGTAAAACTATCATTAAGCTTCTTTATGTGATCTTTAATTGTTGGTATATCTGATTGATAAAGTCCTTCAATTTTTCGACTATTTTGAATGTGTTTATGTGTTTGAGTTTCGTTCTCCTCTATTAATCGTTCTTAAATTTTTAATCTTTTCCTCAATTATACCATCATTTTTTTAAATTTGATTTTCTAACTCTTTTCTTAGTTCATCAACGTAGCTTTTAGTGGTTGAGTCCTTAAAAGGCCAGCGGAAGCTATTGCCGGACCAGGCCGCAACGGGCCGCATCGTAAAAATGCTACAGCGCACGTTATATTCTTGTCGGGAGAGGCCGCATTGAATTTTGCTCTCATTGACGGTTGAACGGTAGCCATTATTGACTGCTTGACCTATAAATTATTTTAAAATTTAAACCATTTGGTAAATTGTCGAAGATGGATAATTCTGACGAAAAGCTTTTTTTTGTTAAATATTCTTTTAGAAGAAGAAACAGTGAAGACAAAAAATAAAAAAAGGAAACGCGCAGTATGGTGTCATAATATATGTAAAAGAAGAAAATTAAAGGAAATTATTAATTAATACACAAAAGAAAACAATGAAAACAATTTAGAATTATAATTTTACAATCCTTGCAATCCGTTTGTCAATCTTTTTCTCAATTATACTATCATTTGTTTTAATTTGATTTTCTATCTCTTTTCTTGGTTCATCAACGTACCCTTTAGTGGTTGAGTCCTTTACATCTTCACCGTCATGTAGATTACAGATTCGATGATTCTTAAAGTCAAGATTGCCATCAGTAGTATAACTATATAGATTGTGCCAAACACTACTTCCACTCACTTTATTATCATTTTCACTGAATTTTCTCTTCCAGTACGTCCAAATTTGTCGATGCTCATAATGATACTAAATAAGGCTTAAGGAAAAACAGCATATTTTAACATCATTCTTTAATTGATCACTATCTTGAAAATTTTCATATAATAATATAACATTCGTTAAGGCACACATACAATTCAATATTGAATGAAATACACACGTGGACTTAAATTTATATAAACGTCGCTGTTCTGGTAATTCATGAACTATGGATGTATTATAGATAAAGTTTTCAATGAATTTCTTCTCTTCAAAGCCTTTAACATAAATATAACTGTATCCAGAGGTTACTCTATTAATAATTCCGTTATATTCCTTAGGATCTATAAAACCGTCCTCCCATTTCAATCCATGATAATTTTTCGCCAACCAGTATACTTGTTTCTTATATTCCAGTGGTAATGCTTTAAAACAATAGGGAGACTTGAAGATGAAATGACTTATCTTTTATCCATCATTGGTTGCTAGCTCTTTTGGTAGGAATTTATTGTAGTTTGGTATTTGGAAAGCTTGTACATTTACATACAACGATATCGATGACGATGACGATGATGAGGTCATTATACTTATAAATCACTCCTGCTTCACGTAGTTCTTTTTCAATAGCAATAATCTCGTTTTGATGGGAATTATTTCCCGCACCAGTTGATGCACACAACAAAGCCAAACGAGCAAATAACTCTTTCAGATCATCCCAATAAATATATTCAACTGGTTTTCTATTGTATCGTAAATATTGAACACCCCGCCCCGAAGGTGAAGGGGAACTCTGTGATCTTAATAATGGTTTAATAACCTTTTGATATTTATATGATGTATTTTCTTCTGTGGATCATAGTTCTGTCGATAGGCATTTGTAAGACTGATAATTCTTATAAGCGTCTTGATCCTTAATTGAAAACTTACTATGGGAGACATTTTTCAAAAACAACAAATCATAGTCCTTCTGTTTCCTTGAAAACTTCATTCAACATTTTTATATCACCATTAGGCTCAATTTACAAAACTGTATTGCCCAGAGTTAGCTTCTCCGTCGCCTCATCATAATTGATTTTTGAAGTGATTGTTCGATGTTTTTGAATCAATTTTTCAATATAGGGTTGTGCAATTGCTGGATATTGATTGATGTAATCAGCATAAGCCTTGTCAGATACTTTTGATTGATCCATAAATAATTTTTCCACATCGTCATTGTTATATATGTGGCAACGCTGCAATTGGGAAGAGTGGCAATATACCATGTTCTGGAATATACGAGAAGCGTATTTAAGAAATTGTTGGTTTCATCGTTCCACATTACACATACATCTGTGAATTTCATACAGTTTTGGGAGTTATTATTCTATTGTTAAATTTGTTCAATTATCGAATAAAGATTCAGTTACGTGTTGAATACATTGAGCGTTTTAAATTGAAAATAAACAGCAAATCGGCGACGAGACGGTGAAAACACGCGAGAGAGAGTTTAAATACGCCTTGCCTGGA
Source organism: Mylabris phalerata (assembly GCA_020740385.1). Taxonomy (NCBI): domain Eukaryota; kingdom Metazoa; phylum Arthropoda; class Insecta; order Coleoptera; family Meloidae; genus Mylabris; species Mylabris phalerata. The sequence goes on along the minus strand of JAJEOX010000095.1, from coordinate 51,696 downwards.
ATTTGGGAAAATTACAGCGTAAATACGCTTTAATTACAAATAACAAACAAAAAGAGTGGGAAAAAAATCCCCGTGGTTCCTTTTGTACGAAACCCGTGGATCAGGGCGTCCCTAAAACCCATAGCCGTGATAGCCCTCTCGGCATTTCCTAGAACCCGTCAAGAGAGAAAAAAAAAATCCTGACAAATATTCAGAAAATATTACGGGAACAAAAATCAGAAATGGAACAATTAATTGCGCAGTTTACACAATGCATACAAGCATTCCAGGAATCTCAAACGAAACTGTTGGAGCAAACGCACATTGAAAAACTACAAGCCTACGACGAAAGTAATGAATCGTTTGATACATATTTGCAACGATTAGAAAATCATTTAACTATGAAAAAACTTGACTACAATAACGATGATGAATCTGAAAATGATAAGGTACGAGTACAATTGTTAATAAACTGTTTAAGTCCCAATATTTATCAAACTTTAACAAAATTAACGGCACCAGACTTGCCAAATACAAAAGAATACAAAGAACTTATTCAGTTATTGAAAGATCCTTTAGCACCAAAAGCAAGTGAGATAGTAGAACAACACAAATTTACGTTACGACTTCAACAGGAGGGCGAGTCGATGGCAAATTACGTTGCAGAACTAAAGAAATTAACTACAGATAGCAATTTCAAATGCCCGACATGTTACGGGTCCACAAGCGATACACACTTACGTTCACAATTCATACGAGGAGTACGAGATGGTCACATCAGAGAAAGAATGTTACAACAAAGTTCGAAAGCAACATTTGAAGAAACAACAAAATTAGCGTTATCAATTGAAGCAGCTAGACAAGAAAGCAATCAAATTCAGTCAAATTCGATAAGTTTAATACAAAAGCGACGATTTACACCAAATACAAGTCTCAGACAAAACACAAATAATACTGAAACAACAAACATTCAACATTTAATTGGAAAATGTTTCCGGTGTGAAAAACCTGACCACAGAGCAAACAATTGTCCAGCTAAGAAATTAACATGCAAGAAATGTGGAAAGACTGGTCACATACAGAAAGTCTGTTTGAAGAAAGATACACCAAAACAAAATTCACAGAAGAAAATCGATGTTACAGAAGAAGATTCAAGTGACAATGAAGAATCTGATACAATCAATACAATTGAACTGGCGAGAGCTCCGATGAATTCATTGAGTTTGGGAAAAATCATGCTACAAGTACAAATTGAAAAATCCAGATTACACATGGAACTCGATACAGGGGCAGCCGTGTCAACAATATCATACAAACAATTCAAACGGTTACTTCCGAAGAAGGAAATTGAAGCAACAAACATCAAGTTACGTACCTATACAGGGCAAGAAATAATACCAAAAGGTCGATGTACAGTGAAAATACGCTACGAAAACCAGATTGCACATGCAAATTTATATATTTTACCGATGGAAGTTGAACCAATTTTTGGACGAGAATGGATACGTTTATTCAAATTGAATTGGAATGAAATACAACAAATTGAAGTTACACAAATCGATACATCACACGAGACCAAGTTAGAAGAAATTCTAGACAAATACAGTGAAGTACTAGAAGAAGAAATTGGTACAATACCGAAATTCAAATGTAGTCTGAAATTAAAAGATTCCAACATACAACCCATCTACATGAAATCGAGACAAGTACCCTACGCCCTACGTACAAAGGTCGAGCAAGAAATTACACGCCTAGAAAACCTTGGTATTATTGAACGAACGTTAAATTCTCAGCGGGGAACACCCATTGTACCAATAATGAAGTCTGATGGACAAATACGATTATGCGCCGATTACAAAGCTACACTCAACAAACATTTACAAGACGACAACTATCCTATACCTAGAATCGAAGATTAATTTAACAAATTAAAGGGGGAAGATACTTTTGCAAATTAGATATTCATCAAACCTATCTGCACTTGGAAATTGATGAGTAGAGTGCTTCTCTACAAGGTATTAGTACACACAAGGGCACTTACAGAGTAAAACGATTAATGTTCGGAGTCAAAGTGGCACCCAACACTTGGCAACGGTATATGGACCAAATATTATCTGATTTGGATTGAGTTGTTTGTTTCTTCGACGATATTGCAATACAAGGAAGAACACCAAATGAATTATTAAATAGATTGGAAATTGTATTGGAACGATTACAAGAGAATGGACTTCATGTAAACCGAAAAAAATGTAGTTTCTTCGAAAAATCTATTACATATCTAGGTCACAAAATTGATGAAGAAGGCCTACACACCACAACCGAGAAGGTGGAAGCAATAATTAATAGCCCGAGACCGACAAACGCCAGTAAATTAAGAACGTTCTTAGGACTGGTCAACTACTATCAAAAGTTTTTATCAAACTTGTCATCCATGCTTCATCCATTAAATACGTTACTACATAAAAATACACCATTCACATGGAGCAAGACGCAAGAAACTGCATTTAAATTGATCAAAACAGAAATAACTAGCGTTAGAGTATTGACACCGTTCAACGATAAATTACCCTTGATTTTGGCTACAGACGCATCACTTGGAGCGGTACTGTCACACAAAATGGAAGATGGAACAGAGAAACCTATTGCGTTCGCATCGAGATCATTAACCAAATCTGAGAAAAATTACAGTCAGATCGACAATGAAGCCACAGCAATTGTATGGGGAATGAAAAAGTTTTTCCAATATTGTTACGGAAGAAAATTTATTTTACTCACTGATAATAAACCATTGACAACGATTTTTCACCCAAGGAAAGAACTACCGGCGATGTCCGCAATTCGACTATGACATTATGCAAATTTTTTATCCGGCTTCGATTATGAAATTCAATACAAAAAGATAGAACAACATGGAAACGCTGAGTATTTGTCCAGACCACCGTTACCTGTTGCAAATGAAGAAAATTTTAAAGAAGATGAAATTTTTCAAATTAATCAAATCGAGTATCTACCTGTAACACAGAAAGAAATAAGGAGGGAAACTCTGAAAAATTCAGAACTGAAAGAACTATACCTAGCAACTTGCGAAGGAAAACTTCTACCACCTGGTTACAATGCTAACGAAATAACTATACAAGATGGATGTTTACTAAAAGGAATACGAGTCATTATTCCCAAGAAATTACAGAAATCGATATTAGACGAACTTCACCAAGCTGATACGGGAATAGTACGCATGAAATCTCTTGCAAGAAGCTATGTTTGGTGGAAAGGGATAGATAAAGACATAGAAGACTTAGCAAATTCGTGTTTAAATTGCTGTAAAGTGAAAAACAATCCTAATAAGATAACTATACACCCATGGGAATTTCCGACTGCGCCGTGGACAAGAGTGCATCTAGACTGCGCTGGACCATTTCACAATAATAATTTTTTGATTCTTGTTGATGCTTACAGTACATGGTTAGAAGTAGTTCCAACAAAGTCAACGGACTCGAAAAGCCCAATTGAAATTCTACGAGATATATTTTCGAGATTTGGATTACCACTAACTATAGTCACTGATAATGGAACTCAGTTCAAATTTCATGAATTTGAGCAATTTTTGAAGTTCAACGGAATCAATTACAAAGTAACAGCTCCATATCATACCGCAACCAATGGATTGGCTGAGCGAAGTGTTCAAACGGCGAAACAAGCACTACGAACGATGGGAGATGAACAGGGTGACCTAAAGTTAAAATTGTGCAAATTTCTAATGCAATATAGGAAGCCGTCACATGCTACCACAAACAGAAGTCCGGCTGACCTTATGTTTAAAAGGAATATCCGTACTAGACTGGATTTAATTAGAAGGAATGTATCGGAAGAGATTAATGAAAGAAACATTCCAGATAAAATAAGAAAGCATGAATGCGATATCGGAGAAAAAGTGCAAATACGGCAATATATAAATAAAGATGAAAAATGGAATTTCGGAACTATCACTGACAAACAGGGACTACATTATGAAATTGATGTAAATTGGTGTAGTCATACAAGGCATACAAATCAAATTAGACCAACACAGGGCCATTCTCCGAAACCCGAACCTGCGAAAATTCCACAGGAATCAGAGTCGACGTTTTTGCAGAAATCCCGTAGTGAAATGGAAGTCGAGAGTGAACCTCTGGAAGAGGAAAATAGGGAGAACACCCCAACGCCTGTTAAGGAGCCTCTACGCCGTTCCACAAAAATAAGAAAACCGCCCACCCGACTGGACCTGTAATATTCAACCTCAGGGAGATTGTTATATATGTGGCATCGTTGCAATTGGGAAGAGTAACAACATACCATGTTCTGGAATATACGAAAAGCGTAGTTAAGAAATGGTTGGTTACATCGTTACACATTACACATACATGTCTGAATTTCATACAGTTTTGGGAGTTATTATTCTATTGTTACATTTGTTCAATTATCGAATAAAGATTCAGTTACGTGTTGAATACATTGAGCGTTTTAAATTGAAAATACACAACAGTCATCGTCTTCATCTTCGCCGTCGTCGTCGTTGTCGGCGAATTTGCTTGCAATGGAGGGTCTTCTCGACACATACGGAAATCGCGGTAGAATTTCTTCTTCTTCTTCCTCAACTTTAATTTTTTATGGAGGTAGTGGTTGTTGTTGTTGTTCTTCATCTTCTGCTATTTGTTCTCTTTTAATTGTTTTCTTTTTCTTCTTCTTCTTTTCCAACACCAGTTCATCTAATGGCTTTTTAATCGGTTCCAAAAGTCTATCGATTGTCTCCGTCTGATCTATTTGTTCATTCTTTAGTTGTTTAAATTTTTTTCTAACATTATCAGCGGCTTCTATTAATTTCTTCTTAATTTGTTTTTTTTGTTGACTTTACATTGTCACAGTTGAACAATGAATGTTTGATGATGTAGATTTATCAGTCTATTTATAGTTTGATGAAGCAATCAAATTGTTTTCTATAGCGTACATTCCGTAGATTTTCATCTTTTAATATTATTTAAAATCCATACTGATATTTCCAACATTCATTACAGATACGTTTGAATACATCGAAACTCATATCACTTCCTACATTCTCACTCCTGTTCACCAGGTACAGCTATATCGTCAAAGATGAATACAGAATTATTCCTTGCATCACGTGTGGGTATGATTTCATCATTATTTGTAAATGGATAGTATCCAACTTCTTTGACTTTAGAAAGGACACTCCTAAGGAACTCATATTTCCGTTGAAAGAGTGATTTTGAAAATATGTAGACATTTTCGAAACGTAACCCATTCGGTTCCAGTAAAAGACTAATTATCACATTTGTTTTACCACATCCACTAGGTCCACAAATTATTGTTCTCATCGTATCGGGAAGTAGTGGACTGTGTCGATGATGATTTTTCGCAGCTGACACGTCATGATTATTTATTTTAAGAGATAGTTTATGTTTGACAACGTTCATCATAACTACTGAAGGCATGTCTGTCAGTCTGCGGGTATTTATATAAGAAGGCAGACGTCATCTTGTCAGTTTAATGTTGACGTTCAAAGGTGACGGACTTGTTAATTCCTTAATTAACAAATTACCAATTGAATTACATATCCCCGGATATCAATACTGTGGACCTGGTACGAAACTAGCTAAACGATTGAAGCGGGGCGATCCGGGAATTAACGAATTAGATCGTGCATGTAAACAACACGATATAGCGTATTCGCAGAGTAAAAATCTTGAAGATCGACATAGAGCCGATAAAATTTTAGAGAATAGAGCTTGGGAAAGAGTTACGTCACGTGACGCTTCACTAGGAGAAAAAGCAGCCGCCTATTTGGTAACGAATATAATGAAAGCCAAACAAAAATTGGGAATGGGACATAGACGACGACGAAAACAATTGAAGAAATGTGCATTTAAAAAGGGTATTATCGATCTACTGAAGAAGACCACCAATGGATCTGATAGTATTGGAACAATAGTTAAAGCGGCTCGTGTTGCTGTTAAAAAAGCTGGTGGTCGTAAACGTATTCGTTTACCTCGAATTATACCCATACCAAAAAAATCTGGTGGATGGTTACCCTTATTATTCGGTGGTTTGTCTGCATTAGGAGCATTAACAGGAGGTGCAGCAGCTGTAACAAAAGCTGTGAACGATGCTAAAGCAGCAAGAAAAAAATTGGAAGAGGCCGAACGTCATAATCGCACAATGGAAGCCATTGCCTTAGGTAGAAAAGGTAATGGATTGTACTTGAAAAAACACAAAACAGGATTGGGATTGTATTTGACAAAAAACTACCACTGAAACTACCTTCTCATCCCCTAACTGATCATCAACTACGAACATATGCTGAAAGGCTTAAGATTCCTAATTTTCGAGGTGTTTTCATGAGAGATGATTTACCTCAAAAAATTAAAAAATACGAATCAGGTATTGTTAATTTAGATTCTCGAGAAGGTAGTGGTACACACTGGGTAGCATATTATAAACAAAATAATAAAGTGCTTTATTTTGATAGTTATGGAAATTTAAAGCCTCCAAAAGAACTAATCAAGTATTGGAAATGTAAAAATATTTTATATAATTTTAATAATCTACAAAAATATAATACATATAATAGTGGACATTTATGTCTAAAATTCTTATATAATAAAGGTGCTTGAACATTAATTGCTCAGTCATGTCTTTAACATTCACATTAAAAGGTCGTAGCAGTGTGCTATCTGCAGACTTTTATCCTCCAATCAATTTGAATCCAAACTGTAGTTATTCATTGGCCCTTATTGGCTTTCATACATACAATACAATACCAAACATTGAAGAGGGACAGAATAAGTTCTACTATAAAGATAATGGTATAGAAAAAGAAATAACCATTCCAACTGGTGCATATGAGATAACACACATTGAAGACTACCTACAAGAACAACTTAGTCCACCTAATGATATTAATAAAGCAGAATTTCTTTCACTGAAGCCGAACAATAATACGTTAAAGTGTGAATTGAAGAGTAAATATGAAATTGACTTCACTAAAGGCGATGGTATTGGAACGTTATTAGGGTTTTCAAAACAAGTTCTGCCACCTAATCAACTTTATTCATCTGATCAACCAGTGGAGATAATCAAAGTTTTATCAATTCGTATTGAATGTAATATAACAACAGGATCATACTATAATAATCGACCATCACACACAATTTATGAATTTGCGCCAGCTGTAAATCCAGGTTATGCTATAAATATTGAGCCAAGAAATCATATATATTTACCAATTTTGAATAAACATTTCATTGACAATTTAACCATCAGAGTGTTAGATCAAAACGGTGATTTGGTTAATTTCCAAGGAGAAGAACTTGTTATCAGATTAGAATTGAAAAGCAATGGGCCTAGTTTTCCATAGTGGTGGGGATAGAGGTGCTTACTATAAAATACCTCAAATTCAATCATTTCCGATTAGTCAGACGTCGTTATCATCCGTATCAACAACAACAACAACAACATCATTGACACAAGCAAGCATTCAAATATTAAAAGATCTTGGTTACAATGTCCGAAAAACTACAAATATACAAAAAAGTTAGATTCGACGATAGTATTGAAAAAGAAGAATATCATACGTATCATCCGACAATTTCATCATTTCAAAATAACGATGAAATTGAAATCAACATTAATCAACAGGATGTTTTTATTTCGTTTTATGAATCATTTTTGTATTTAATTTGTAAATATGAAGAAATTGCTAATGCAACGGCAGCTGGTGATTGTAAATTATCTAATAATTTTGGTGCATATCTATTCGACTCAATTGCATACGAATTGAATGGTAAAGAAATTGAAAAAGTACGAGACGTTGGAACAACAACAACCATTAAAGGCTTATTGTGTTACAATCATGATGAAAGTAGAGCTTTAGAAACAGCTGGTTGGTGTCCCGATAGTGGTACAATAGTATCTCTAGCTGCTGATAACGAGTATGTTAGTCTACGTATTTCATTATCATTTTTATTTGCCTGCTTTCACGATTACAAGACAATTATCAATGGAAAACACAAAGTTCGATTAGTACGCAGTCGGTCTGATGACAACTGTTATTTTACTAATGGAACAAAGACAGCAACAATTAAAATTCAAGATTTATGCTTAAAATTAAAACACGTATATCCGAGTGATCAATCGAAATTATATCTTCTAAATCAAATGAATAAAAATATCCCTATACAGATTGGATTTAGAAATTGGGAGCTTCTTGAATTACCCTCACTAAGACAATCTAAGAAGGATATATGGAGCGTTAAGACAACTACCAATCTAGAACGACCAAGATATGTAATTGTTGCCTTCCAAACGGATCGCAAAGACAATCCGAAGAAGGAAATCAGCAAATTCGATCATGTTAAATTAACGAATCTTCGTGTATGGTTGAATTCCCAGTGCTATCCATATGAAAATCAAAATTTTGATTTTGAAAAAAATCAATATACTGAAGCTTATCAAGCTTTTATCGATTTTCATCGTGATTTTCATAATAATCACTCATCAACACCAACGACGACCTATACAAACTTTGCACTTCGATCGATCTTCGTCATTGATTGTTCAAAACAAAACGAAGCCATCCAATCATCAACAGTTGACGTAAAGTTAGAATTTGAAAGTAGTGTGAATTTTCCTAATAAAACTAGAGCATATTGTATTATTGTTCATGATAAATTATTCGAATATTATCAATTGACAGGAATTGTAAAGAATATAATTTGAAGTAGTTTTGTTCGGAAAGGAATAAAAAATATGAATCTTTACTATATTTAATATAATATTCTAAATAATAGATTAAAACAATAGAATTTGTTATTAGAAATATATTTATTTTTAATAAAAATTATATAATTTATTTCTTGTTTTCTTTTCCATCATTATCGTCGCTGTCGTAAATAGATTTATCAATTTCGTACTTCTTTACTATTCCATAAGGAAGTTCGTGCATTACATCGCGAAGACAAACTTTTGCATCACACTTTTCAATCAAATCAAAAATTGTATTATCCAAATTTCTTTTACCATCTAAATATAACTGACAGATTTCTTCAGCTTTTTTATATTCTCCTGATATTTGATGCAAGTAATCTGACGAAAACCAATTTCTACCATAAACACCTTCATGTTGAGCCTCGAAGAGTAAATCACTAAACATGTGTCTTAAATAATCAATTGATGAACGAACATCAACAATTTTTGGATAATGTTGTTGAGAATATGCCATCCACATTCTAATAATTTATACGTTATTATAACAATATAAGAAAGAACCAATATTACTTACCTGTTCAATTGTTGAAGCAGAAATTCGTATTCGAATACGTATTCGTATTCGAATACCAATATCGTATCTTGTAACTAATGTCTGCGCAGTTTTCTTACATAAATTTTAAAAAACAACTAAAGTCAGTTTGAGAAGAAATGATATATTCTTAATGGTTGACCTTGTTATATTTTTATATTAAAAAATATATTATTCTATTTACATTATCCGTTTGTCATCACATTTTATCACAACAATACTTGCATTCATTAATTTTCATATAAATTAAGAATAATTTAGAGCAGGTATAGTCAATAGTTCAACTTCAAGAGAGTGATTATCTAATGCACTAGTTTTAATTTAATTATAGTGATAGTCTTTCATTCAAAAATGTTTAATCTCTACTCAATGTGCTTACAAGTAGTGGCGAAAAACTTGACAATTGACAATTTTTCGTTACCAAAATTATATGAATTATTACCTAGAACTATAGTTAGTGATTTGTTTGACGAATTCAGTGCGGAAAAATGGACAGAAGTTTGGAATGAAGTTGAAGATACAGAAGATACAGAAGGCTATGAAAAGTTTTTGGAAGTAATACCAAACCATGATTTATATGATTTAGATAATTTTCCATTTGGTGACCAAGTAAATTGCGAGAATTTATTGAAGTTCTTTCTTTGGTTACCTAGTTATAGAGAAATTTATGGAGCTAAACATCTTTGTATTACGTACACTTTTTATAAATATATAAATTTGAGAATTTGTGAAAAGTGCTATAATAATTATAAACCAAATAAGAATGAAATTTTCAAAAAAATTCATTTTCATAAAGGTCTCAAGAGAGACTCCATACAAAATTACGTTAAACATGATCATTCTTGGTGTGATTTTTGTTTAAAAGCTCCTCTTTTTCAAATTATGTCTTACACGCAGTGTTGTAAACAAATTCATAGAAAGTCTATGAATATGATAGAATTTCATACGTCTTCATCGGATGATGAAGATTAATAAAATATGATTTTCTATATAAAATTATTATTATTATTATTATTATTATTATTATTATTATTATATAATTAATTGTATATTTTCAATAAAAAGTATACAATTTACTTTTTGCGTTCTCATTCAAATTTCCCATTTAAAAGTCAGGCTAGGCTGGGCTAATTTGTCAACGTAAATTTTGTTTGTTGACAACAATAAAAACAACTTTTTTCAAATTTGCCGCCGTTTCCGCTGTTTACAGGGCTACAAATTGACATTAGTTACTAGAATTTTAGGTTGGCATGAAATCTGGGGGAATTTAGTTGTATAGATTTTAGGTTTGCATGAAATCTGGGGGAATTTACTTACATAGATTTTAAGTTGGCAGAAAGTCTGGGGGAATTTACTTTTCTAGATTTTAAGTTGGTCGATTCGAAAATTCAAATCTCCCGCGCCGTGACGTCACAGGTTGACATGATATCTGGGGAATTTACTTGTATAGACTTTAGGTTGGCAGAAAGTCTGGGGGAATTCACTTTTCTAGATTTTAAGTTGGTCGATTTGAAATTTCAAATCTCCCGCGCCGTGACGTCACTTCCCGATGTCAATTGGCGGGAGAATTTGAAAATTGGCTCCGACTTCCTGGTCCAGAACATACATATTTATACTACTTTGGTCCCTCTATCAAATTATCCTAATGATTGAAACGCCTTAACACCTGGCCATTTTTTTGTGGGAGAACCACTCATAGCCACTCCAGAGCCAAACCTGAAAGAATTAAAGATGAATCGACTTTCCCAGATTTCAATTAATTTAACTGCCAAGACAGCATTTTTGGCAACGGTGGCAGGAGAGAGTATCTTAGTCAACTACAGACACGTGCAAAATGGAAGATGCCATCTTCTCGTCAAAGATGGCACCGCACAATTGCAATGGCCGATGGCTCGTGTTCTACAGGTCTACCCTGGGAAGGATCGCCTAATTCGCGTCGGCTTGGTAGGAAAAGCTTTTCCTCTTATCTTCACACCAAGCAATATTTAAAATGTAAAGGTTTTAGTTCAACAGGTTTCCATCCTTTAAATGAAAACATCTACCCAGATGCTGATTTTATACCCGCATCCTATTCTGATCGACCACCATTCGAAAAATCACCTATCATAATTGATCAGGTGCCTTTTAGTCAGCCGACCACTTCAGACTTCGAAGTTATAAACCGCAAATCGCCAACTTTTATATCGTCGATTATGATTTATCGACGCCCAAAAGTCGAAGCTCGTAAAGGAATACGAAAGGGAATTTTGACTGATACTTCCTAAAAGCAAGAAATTGAAAATATAAAGGCTAAAAAACATGTTCCAACTAAATCTAATCAAGCAAAGTCCATTAATCTTTTGGCAAAACATTGATTAATGAATAAAAACAAATTCAAGAATGCAAATTGAATAAAAAGAATCCTACCAGAAACAGACACCTGTGAGGATTCTGTCAACTATTCACTAACAAGTAAACCTATCGAAGTCGAAACCTCCCGATTTTGATATTCTGTTGGTATATAAGAACTTCATGTTCTATTCAAAGTGATGCGTGGTTTTGTCATTCGTGCCCAGCACCAAGTTTACAGGGAGAAAATCGGGGGTTGAAGTTACCTCTGCACAAACATTTTTAGCAAAATCTTTATAGAACACGGTTACAATATTTTTTGATAATTTAAAACAAAAGAAAGCACATTTGTGAGCCTACTAATAACGTGGTAGAACCCAATTGTCCATATCTTGTGGGTGTTGAATGACAGCAATCATGTGCCGTTTTTTTTTACGGTATTTTTGCTATTTATAACACCCCATTGGTAAAACACATATATAACGAAAATTTATGTAAAAGTAGAAAATTACAAATAAAAGTTTACCTGTTCGAGCTTTTTCATTTTTTCAATTGTTACCACCATAAATAATTATTAAGTGTTGTAACATTATAAGGGTGAATTTTGGCCTATAGATAAATTATATTTTTGAAATCGTATTATTGGGTTTTATGAAGTATTTGAAAGAACCTTTTCAAATATATATGTAATGAGTACCCCAAACTACCCCTTAATTGAATTAGGCAATCATTGATCACTACTGAAAAAAAATATTTTATACTATTCCATGATACTAACTCATACGTAATTAATTTATTTACCTATCTAAGTATATAATTAATCCAAATATTTTTATTTATAATACATAGATCATACCATATATTCAATAAATTATTATAATTTTTAACAAATAATATATTTAATATTTCTACTAATACTATTTATATATCGATATAATAATAATATTATCATTCATCAAAAACTAAATATATTTAATTTTACACAATTGAAATTTCATTTAAAATTTTATATCTTACATATATATTGATGTTTTAATCACACACAACCATCACTGAAATTAGCACACCCCAAACATAATCCACTCACAACAAATCCACCCAAATCATCCAAACTACAAGCACATATCAAAACACCACCAAAACACATACCTATTCACAACATCAAACACCTCACAAACCACCGTCCCACACCACCACAACAATTCCGCACACAACAAACCAAAAAACCAACAAAACCCACACACACACCCAACACAAACCCACCAAACAACCAAACCAAAAAAAAACAAACAACCAGCACCCCAACAGCACACAACCACCACCACCACACACATCCAAACAACCCACCCCACTACCAAAAATACAATTTCACCACACTATAGCAACACCCAACCCAACCACACAACCACAACAACCACACAACAACCAGAAGTCCACAAACCACAGTGACCCAACACGACCAACCTCCATAACCACAAAACTCACATCATCCCCCACCAACCACCACAAAAACCAACACAACCCACACACAACCACAACCCACAAACCTAAAACACACCATCTTCACACCAAACACCAACACACAAACCACACATCACGACAACCAGACCCCACACACACCCAAAACCACACCACAACACACACACACCACACCAAAACAACACCCAAAACAACAATCAGACACCTCCAACCATCCCTACTAACAATCCCATGTTCAATCAAACCAATCCCATCCAAATCACACTTCACAACACAATTACCCAAAAAACCACACCACACACCATCACCCACACATCCGAAACCCACCAACAAAAAAAGGACTTCCATACAGACCATACCAAGAAACCACACCACACCAACAAAACAACCCGCCATCCACAAAAACACACACAAAGACCACCACATTCCCCCACCAACATATCCACAATCCCACACCACACACACCACAAATAGACACCACCAGCAAAACCAAACCCACACCCAAACACACCCCACTAATCCCAACAACAATCCCCACACCCCACTCAAACACCCCATTGCCCCCCCATCCGCCTACAGCATACACTCCCAAATCCACGCCGACCACCCACCAAATCACAACTTCATCTAAAACCCAAACATCAAGCCCTTCCCCTACATTTTACCACAAACCATATACTACTTAACAACTTGCCATGTAGGAGATCGGACGATAGTTACCCAAATGATAGTCATTGGACACGCATGAGTTCCCAACGCAAAGATTATTATGCATGCCCCATCTAGCAGGCTCCCATCACCAACGTCACCACTGTAACGGCTTGAATGATAGGCTTTTATTAATGACAAAACTATAGAAACAATCTGTTCTTTTCATTAGAAATTACTCTGGTACCCACGCAATACTTTATTGAATAATTCTGTATATCTTGGGGAGAGAAAACTGACTTATATGGACTGATTCGTAGTTTAATATCACATAGTCTATCCTTACATGAAAACTTACAATCATATCATACAACAACCAGTGTTCGAGAACTGTTTAACGAATTTCTCTCTAAGGAGCGAAAGCAATAACTTCTAGAGCTTTGACTAAGTACAGTAACCCTTTGATCTTAAATCATAATTTCGACACATGTGGATAAGTGGGACTATTATTCATACCATCCTTTGCTTTCTGGCCCAAACAGAGTTTGTGTTGCTGTTTGAGATAGCACGACATTGGTAAAACACTCTTCAAAATCGTTCTTTCGTCAATGTACCAAATTTAGTTGCCATTAAATATTCATAAATCAGAAGGGTTTAAATTGCCGTAGAAATAGTAAATTAAAATAAAAAAATTGGGATAATTAATATTACTAAATAAGGAAAATAAAATAATAACTATGATAGAAATCACTAATATAAAATAAAATATTTTGCATAATCAGATTACATAATTCATTAAAGGGTATAGATTTGGGGTACTCAATCAAATATCATTTAGAAATGGTTCTTCAAAAGTCTTCATAACCCACGTAAATAACGATTTTCAAAAAATAATATACCTAGCCAAAAATCCACCCCTCTAAAGTTACACACCCTTAATAATTATTTATGGGTAACAAAATAAAATAATAACAAAACCCTCGAACAGTAACGTTTATTTTTAGTAATTATCTACTATTACAAAAAATTTCGCAGTATTACTAATGTTTACCACATGGGGTAAAATACAAAAACCGAAAAAAAACAAACGCTCATGAGTGCCTCGTCATTTCCACCCCCACAAGATAATTGACAATTTGGTTTCTACCACGTTTATAGGCCTCACAAATGTCCTATCTTTCACGTTTTTGAATTATCAAAAAACATATGGCGAACCGTTCTCAAAGATATTGCTACAAAAGTGATTTTGCAGAGGTAACTTCAACCCCCATTTTTCCCCTTAAACTTGCGCGTATTGGGCACGAATGACAAAACACGCAACCTAGAATAGAATAATATACTTATATACCCAAAACTCATCAAATCGGCGAGTTTTCAGAACTTCGTAAGGTTTACATTATCAGTGACACATCTGAAAATATCTCCGAAAATAACAATGAGATCGAGAACCTACAGGCTGAGCATGTTAATAAACACAATTACAATATTGAAGACTATGTTATATTTGTATTCGAAGGTTCCTATTTTGTCGGAAAGGTAGAAACAATATCCAAAGGTGTATTATTAAAATCGATGCAGAAGTCACTTAAAACTGGAAATGACCCGAAAAAGAGGATTTAAAGCTGTACCCGATAAGTGACATTATAGAAAAAATTAAAACACCTCAAAAAGTTAACAAAAACAGAGAAATTTATTATGTTCCACAAATAAAGAAGTACTGGGATTTCTACTAAATTCTTAGGACATAATAATATACCCATAGGTATATTGCTAGTGTTCTTATAAAAGCCAGTAGTCTGATCCTAAAAATATTATGAATGGTATGTTGATTTTGTTAAGAATTTGTGAGTTATTTTTTGTTAAATATGTTACTAGACAGAAGATAATCGTTTCCTTAAGAGCACAGGGTACTTCTCAAAATTTTAACTGGCAAAAATGTGAGATTTTAACTTGCGATTTCTCGTTCGTCCTTAAAGCTACAACAACCGCAAATAGATTTTTGAAAAGGGCATTTCTTATAGCGACTTTTGGTTCTTTCCGCTTTTCAAAATGTTGACGCAAATTTGAATTACAGACGAAAATCTAACAACATGTTTTTATCGTATTTTTGTACAATTTTTTATATTTTCTCTTATAACTTGACTAATTGTGATTATTTTGCAAAAATTCTTATACTGTCAGATGGCAAATAAAAAGTTCTTTCCAAATATTCAAGAAATTGTCCGATTTCACGGTTAGTTTTCCGGAAAATTAAAAAAATTTCTGTACGCTACAACAAGTTTTTTTCCACAGTTTTTATCTTACAGCATTGATCAACCCCTCATTCGAAAGCTGACACAAAGGCGGAGGGCAAGATGGAAAGCTTTTTTTGAGATTTTGAAAATTAGCTGAGTTATCGCGGAAAAACCAACTGGTTTGTCTAGCATTGTTTTCACTTATTAAAATTAACTTTTTTGGATTGAAATACATACTGTTATGTAGATATTTTTGTTCTGTTTGCGATTGGCCTATAGTTTTTGTAAGAAGTGTTGATTTTCCGAAGAAAATTGAGTGGAAATGCAACGTCGTTATTTTACAAAGATTGCCCGCGTCACACGTAAACAGTGCGGGTTTGCCTAATCGAAAGTTTGTGGAATCATCGATACTCAATCCAAAGCGAGACACAATTCGATTTGGCAAACACGCACTGTCTACCCGTATGGCGGGTTATCATGCTTGAAAATACACAAACAAAGAGACTGGATTTTCATTCCATTTTCTTCGAGAAATCAACACTCTTTACAAAAATTATAAGCCAATCGGAAACAGGACAAAATTATCTACTAAACCATATGTATTTCAAAGCAAAATAATTAATTTTAATAAATGAAAACAATGGCAGAAAAACCAGTAGGGTTTTCCGCGATAACTCAGCTAATTTTCAAAATCTCAAAAAAAGCTTTCCATCTTGCCCTCCGCCGTTGTGTCAGCTTTCGAATGAGGGGTTGATCAATGCTGTAAGATAAAAACTGTGGAAAAAAAACTTGTTGTAGCGTACAGAAGTTTTCTCAATTTTCCGGAAAACTAACAGTGAAATCAGAAAATTTCTTAAATATTTGGAAAAAACTTTTTATTTGCCATCTGACAGTATAAGAATTTTTGCAAAATAATCGCAATTAGTCAAGTTATAAGAGAAAATATAAAAAATTGTACAAAAATACGATAAAAACATGTTGTTAGATTTTCGTCTGTAATTCAAATTTGCGTCAACATTTTGAAAAGCGGAAAGAACCAGAAGTCGCTACAAGAAATGCCCTTTTCAAAAATTTATTTGCGGTTGTTGTAGCTTCAAGGACGAACGAGAAATCGCAAGTTAAAATCTCACATTTTCGCCAGTTAAAATTTTGAGAAGTACCCTGTGCCCTTAAATTGAAATTCCATAAGAAAAGCAATTCCAAAATCATTCGAAAACAACTAAAGATATCGCAATGGGAAATATCTCATTCGATTCGAAATTTAAGCCTCTACCACCCTGACAAGGAAAAATTTAGAAAATCCGACTGGTTTTTTCGAAAAATCCGAAAAACAGCGTTTTTCGGGCAAAAAAAGGATGTTATTTGTTCCAAGATCACTCTTTTAATAATCAATAAAATAAAACGAATCTTACATAGATAGAAACCAGAAAGTTGAGGCTAGCGCCCTGACATTCTAGATTCCAGATTTTCTTTTCCGTTTTTCGGAAAATAGCGTCTAAAATTATCAAGTTTTTCGAAATAGCACATTCTAAGTAACTCGGTAGATGATGTGATGTGGTTTCGTGACTTATGATTGGCTAGATGAAGGTGAGGGGCAACTTGATTGTTTCTCGACGTCTATCGAACGAAGATTACAAATTTGCAAGGAAAGGTGAAAAATGCGAACTGCATCTCGAGCGAGACCCTTAAATATACATGTTTTACCCCCAAATTCTCGATGTGTCCTAAGTACACCGTAGTACAGGCCAAGGTACATAGGGTGTGTTGTATCTTGGCCTTGCTTACACTTTTTTTAAACGTTTTAAACACATGTAAGTATGAAATACACATTTCTGATATTTTGGTGGTGAATACTCTAATAATTGACCTTCTAAAATATGTAAATATGGTTTGTGCACAATACATCAAATCGCAATAAAAAATAGATATAAAAAAAAATGTCCTAGTTACAACAGGTTCCCTTACAATAAACTTGTTCAAATTTCATCTACAGAATTGTTTTGAATAAATACGTGTTTGAAATGACGTTTCTTTTTTTTGAAATATAACACATCGGAAATGCTTTTTACACGAAAAAAAACGCATGTTGGTAAACATCGGATCAACCGACCAAAACCTCAACCAGTCACTTGTGTAGTCCCGAGGTGACTGGATAAGAGGAATTGTACTGTATATTCATATTATAGAATTTTGTAAGTTATCAAGTCAACTTGGGTTGAAGCCCAGAGCATTCAATGGGGGCGGCATGTAGCGTCTTGAACACTACGAGACTGCAAATAAACCACCCCTATCATTCTCACCCCCACTGTAATAGTAACGAACATTTTAATACAAATAAAGTCACTCCCGAAACGAATCTCAAGAGTTCAAGGACAACCGTCAGAGAAGCTTGTTTTAAAGGTAATTTTCAAAGTTAAAATTTCGTGCATTTTTCAATGGATTTTGATGCTGTAAACGACATTTGAAAGAGCATTTCGTCGTTGTTGTCGTGAATTATCAGGTTTTTGGAAATTAGAACGTAGTACAGAGTTACAAAAGAAAAACCGGAAGCATGTTTTTTTTTATATTTTCGTTCATAACTCAGCCAATATTGCTTATTTTTCAATGAATATTACACAGCATGTATAAAATTAAAATCATTTTCCAATTATGATATTTTCCGATCGTATTGTTAGTTTTGCGGGAAATTTATGAAAAATGAATTGTGGTTGTTGTTACGAGTGGCTTACTTCATCTAGTATTGGATAGAGGGCCTCATCCTAATTACAGACTGCTTTATCATATATCGGGGACGACCACCTTACGTGTTTGCAATGTTGTCAAGCCTCTTTTTTATGATTGAAACCACGCCTTCGGTAATTTTGTAAATATTATTCGTATTTATAACATTTCGAGTATTTGTAAGCTTTTTTAGCTTGTTGTTCTGTTGGTTGAAAAAAAAATACAAAAATATATATATATATAGACGTCCCTACTTGTTTAGAATGTCTTTAAAAAACATAAAAATTAAAAACTCTCAAACAAGTAAAACAAATATATGACCGTAATTGCGTTAAAAACCAGAAAAAATACTGATAATTGACAAAAGAAATAAAAACCGAAGGTGTGGTTTTAAATCATAAAAGAGAGGTTTGACAACATTGCAAATAACTAAGGTGGTCGCCTCAGATATATAATAAAGCAATCTGTAATTATGATGAGGCCCTCCATCCGATACTTGATGAAGTAAGCCACTCGTAACAACATTAATTCGTTTTTCATAAATTTCACGAAAAACTGACAATGCGATCGGAAAATATCATAATTGGAAAGCGCTTATAATTTTATACATGCTGTGTGAAATTCATTGAAAAATAAGCAATATTGGCAGAGTTATGATTAACGAAAATATAAAAAAACATGCTACCGGTTTTTCTTTTGTAACTCTGAACTGCGTTCAGATTTCCAAAAACATGATAATTCACGACAACAACGACGAAATGCCCTTTCAAATGCCATTTACAGCATCAGAATCCATTGAGAAATGCACGAAATTTTTACTTTGAAAATTACCTTTAAAACTAGCTTTTCTGACGGTTGTCCTTAAATCAAAATATAAGCGACACTATCGGTCCAATCCAGAGAAAAAAGTACTGTTTTATTATTCAAGATTCCTAATTAACATGTTTGATTTGTCGACAAACTGTCTCTGTATTCAAAGAACACAATGTGAAAAGCCACTACGAAACGAAGCAGTGAAGCTGGAGAAGTGAAAAAATTAAAGCTGATCGAACTGAAATCACAATTGAAGGTTCAGCAGAGAATGTTTACTTCAGCGTTACAACAACCATCTAATATTGTGAAGGCAAATTTTTTCGTTTCATTTTTAATTGCTTAAAAAATGAAACCATATTCGGATGGTGAATTTATAAAAGAATGTTTAGAAGCCGTTGTAAGAGATTTTGTACCTTATTATTGTAAATTTTCTTGAAATATTTGTTTATCCCGACAAACAAACAAATTGTCGCAAATCTACGTGATCGAATTCAAGTCTTCAAATATTTCTCGTAGGCTTTTGACGAAAGTACCGACATTTCGGGCACAGCAAAGCTTGTAGTGTTCATCCGTGGAGTGAATGAATCTTTTCAAATAACCGAAGAAATAATTAACTTGATCGGTTTGAAGGATACTACAAAAAAAGAAGATATTTTTCAGGCTGTGAACAAATGTTTATATTAAAACAACTGGCTTTTAGAAAATCTTTATGAATTATCAACTGACGGTGAAGATAAGGGGGCTATAAAATTATCAATAAATAAATTAGAATCAAACAATATTAAAACTGAAGATTTAATTAATATCCATTATTTGATTCATCAGTAAAATTTGTGCGCTCGTGTAATGGACGTCATAAAAACCGTAAATTGTATTCGATCCCATGCACTTTCGCATCGACAATTTAAAGAATTTCTAGACGCAGAATTTCGAAGAATTTAGACGCTGAATCTGCTGTTATTTCAGTCGGGTCAGGTGATTAAGTCGTGGAAAATGTCGGCAACAGTTTTTTTAACTTACGCTGTGAAATTTGATTTTTTGATTTAAAATGTAAAGTTTTTCTTTGTTTCGATGTAAACGAAAACATGTTAAATTTATACAATCGTAAACAAAAACTTGAAACTCGCAGCGGTTTTTCTACTATACACAAAATAATTTTCTTTTAAAATCTGGAATCTCGAGAATTTCTTCTAAAGTAAGCATATAACATAAACACCTATTACGGTAAAAATTGAACAGCTGCCGAAGCAAATAACAAGCTAGTCGCATTTTTATACGATGAATGTGCGAGAAAAACGTTTTTTTTTTCAGGAGACGGTGTCAGAAAACGCAAGAAAAAACAATTTTCACAGGATCCTCAAGTCTTCCAGAGTCAATTTACGTAAAAAATTTGATTGACGGAAATATAGAAATTTTCGGAGTCATTTTTTCTCTAATTCGCTGATGAATTATCGGCTCCTGCTTTTGATTAAAATGTTCTCTTGGGACTCCCTTAAATCCTTGAAGTGTTTCGAATCGCTGAACAATTAATAGGTGTAAATGCCGAGTATATATGCATTTGAAGGAAGCACCCTGTATACAAGTTGGTATACGAGATTATAAGTTCAATTAAAAAAAATATATATATTAAGAATTAGTGAACCGCATAATTTGGAGGAAACTTTGGAGCTCATAACAAAGCGATAAAAAATTGAAAAAAATTGAAAAAAATCGAAAATTCCATAAACGAGACAATTTTTTTGATTATATTAAAACGTTCATTTTTAAAGACAAAATTTATAATAACATAGACTTACCTTAACTGGACTACTGGAAATTCTTCGTTAAAACACAATTAAAAAACTCACAAATTCACTAAAAAATTAAAATAAAAAATTTAACGGATTACCACAACTAAACAACACTCTGAAATGAATACGATAACAAAATGGCGGACTTCCGATTCTGTAACACCTTATATACGCTTTTCCCCTTTCACAACTATCGCCCTCTAGTGAACAGAATAAATGTCGATAATTACAGGAAACTGTAAGGAAACTGCATTTATATTTAGGTTTTTAATCTTTCAATTAACTATCGAAATATAGAAAATTTTATGATTTGCATAATTGAATTATATTACAAGTTAACAGATAGAAATACCTATTTTATTGAAGTTTTTATAATTCAAATATACACTGCAAATTGTTAGCATAGATAATCTAGATACCCCACCTTCTCAACCGAAATAGTATTCAGTTTTTCTTATGAAAGATCCAGATGATGCCAAACGCAATCGGAACACACTGTAACTAATGGTTTGAAACCATGCTTATTTAAAAATGAAAATTGCGGGAAGTTTAAATCTTATTCTTATATTATACTGAAATTGAAGGTATTAATTCAAACACAAAATAATTTTATTTAAAATATATTAATTTTAATAAATATAAAAAAATACATTAAATACAAAAATTACATGCAGTTATAGTACAGTAATTAATATTATTATTAAAATACCTATCAATAAATAATCAAATGTTTAAGATTAATTAACAAATAACAGAGAATATTATGATAGGTAATTTATGATAAATAGAGATTTAATAAATAAATATAAACTAACTGTAGCGGAAACTACGTACATATATGAAAAGTTTTTTGATTAATTTTATCGAATTAATTTAACTAATTTTACTTATTTGTTAATTCAATTTCACCAAATAGCCCTAAAGAATCGGCAAATATAACCGCGAAACTGTCGGCACACTAGTAATTTAATTACAAGTTCAAATCTCTTATATCCCATATCATGATTGAAACTTTTCGTTAATCTTCCAGAGGTTATCAAAATCTATCATAGCTGATAATTGTTTATGTCGTCAGTCGAGTTGATAGTCACTCTGCTGGATTTCTTGGGAAAAAAAGATGAGGGAATCTTTTCATCATCCTATATTTCCATAAAACACAACTAAAATGGAAAAATTGCAAATTAGAGGGTAACCTGAAAAAATTAGCTAAAAAAAATGTACTTACAGGTTGAGACACAATAATCACATAAATTATTTGAAAAAAAAAATCGAATTAAATAAACTTTTCAATATTTACATTTAATTAATATTATTATTAATTGTTTATCTTCTAATAAGTAATAAGCTAGCAGCGGGATTTTGCCCCGAATTAGGGGCCAACACGTGACTTCTCCAAACTCTATTGCAAGTTGGCGATCGACAATAACAACTCGATACCGTATTCGAATAACCCTTCTACTCGTTTTTGTTGGATCGTTATAATCATTCAACGTAGTTGATGAAATGAACGGGCGACGTCACAAACAATAAACAAGCGGTTCACTGTAGCTGATTTTTGCCCCTCTCTTGCTGGATTTTCATAAGCGGAGTGAGTGGGTTCAAATACTTGCACGAACACAATAATGTTCGAGAATCGGTCTATCGTTTTAGTAATTGAAATTACAGTAAGAATCGAAAGTCACGTACGTCTATGATGTATGTAGACGATTGTCGCGCGGCATCTAAAGGCTGGAACACGATCCCTAAGCTTAGTAATAAGTAGAGTTAGGATCTACAGGCCCACAATAAAAATTTCAACTGTCAAAACTTACCAGTGACGTAACTGAATTCATGTTCAAATAATTTGTAATTTACTGGTAATTAATTGAATATAAAAATAATTTCTATTATTAATATTTAATAAAATTGGTAAATTAATTTAGAATTATGGATAATTGATAAATTTGTGCGTAATATTTCATTTATTTTTGAGTATAAATCATTTGTTTATTAACCTAAACGAATTGCAATGAGAAAATAACGGAGGGGAAACTGAATCTGTCAAAATTTCGCTAAAATCAAACATCTGCGTTTTAGCGGTGGCGTTGCTAAGTCAAACGGATTATTATAATTGGTCGACTGTTTTTCTAAATTCTGTTACTATCGAAATAGAGCGCCTTGACATAGACTATATAGACCCCTCACTTCCTCACCCGAAGTAGTCCTCAGTTTTTTCTTATGAAAGATCCAGGTGGCGCTAAACACAATCGGAACACGCTGTAACTAATGGTTTGAAACCACGCTAATTTAAAAATGAAAATTGCGGGAAGTTTAAATCTTATTCTTATATTATACTGAAATTGAAGGTATAAATTCAAACACAAAATAATTTTATTTAAAATATATTAATTTTAATAAATATAAAAAAATACATTAAATACAAAAATTACATGCAGTTATAGTACGGTAATTAATATTATTATTAAAATACCTATCAATAAATAATCAAATGTTTAAGATTAATTAACAAATAACAGAGAAAATTATGATAGGTAATTTATGATAAATAGAGATTTAATAAATAAATTTAAACTAACTGTAGCGGAAACTCCGTACATATACGAAAAGTGTCTTGATTAATTTTATCGAATTAATTTAACTAATTTTATTTATTTGTTTATTCAATTTCACCAAATAGCACTAAAAAATCGGCAAATATAACCGCGAAACTGTCGGCACACTGGAAATTTAATTACAAGTTCAAATATCTCATATCCCATACAATGATTGAAACTTTTCGTAAATCTTCCAAATGTTATCAAAATCTATCATAGCTGATAAATGTCGTTAGTCGAGTTGATAGACACTCTGCTGGATTTCTTGGGAAAAAATGTGAGGAATCTTTTCATCTTCCAATATTTCCATAAAACACACACAACTAAAATGGAAAAATTGCAAATTAGAGGGTAACCTAAAAAAATTAGTTAAAAAAAATGTACTTACAGTTTGAGACACAATAATCACATAAATTATTTGAAAAAAAAATCGAATTAAATCAACTTTTCAATATTTACATTTAATAAATATTATTATTAATTGTTTTTCCTCTAATAAGTCACCAACAAGCAACATACAAGCGAATTATTGTTGTATTTAAAAATGGCGTTTTCTCTTTGTCTTAAAAATTTTATTTAATTTCAATCTAACAACAAAATCGCAAGCGCCACCGTCATATATCAATAGTAACTAATATTGAAAAGAGAGCGTGCGAGGATGACAGAGAAAGAAACTCAATTCGAAGCGCCACCTGAACGAATCATAAGAAAACTACCACGTGACCGGCGGATTCTCCCATCCATATAACTGAAAGGAGCCTGGCCTTGACTTGTTGTTGTTTGTTGGCGGTTAAAACAACTGATTCAAAATCGAAACTTATGTGCCGCTCTTGTCAAATTTTTCCAAAATTAGATCCCCTACTGCTCCTTCTACGGAGCGAAATCCTAACTCTAGTAATAAGGCACCAACAAGCAACATAATATTAAAGAGAGAGGGTGCGAGGATGAGAGAGAAAAAAACTCAATTCGAAGCGCCACCTGATCGAATCATAAGAAAACTACCACGTGATCCCCGGACTCTCCCACCCATATAAGTGGAAGCAGCGAAGGAGCCTGTTGTTAGCCTCTATCGACAAGAAACTAAACTATTTGATCTACAACGAACGAATTGAATATACTTTTTCTGTTTATTCGTTGAAGTTTTTGCATCAAATCCACCCACAATCTCGCCTAAACCTTCACTATATGATTTGAAACAATTATCAGCGTTGTGAGA
Organism: Mylabris phalerata; assembly: GCA_020740385.1. Classification (NCBI taxonomy): domain Eukaryota; kingdom Metazoa; phylum Arthropoda; class Insecta; order Coleoptera; family Meloidae; genus Mylabris; species Mylabris phalerata. Next base: position 26,542 of record JAJEOX010000095.1, on the reverse strand, counting down.
AATCTTACAAAATTACCTTGTCTCTCTTGGTATGTGAAAACGTTCATTGCGATACAAAAACTGCGTCACGGCGTCACTTTATTTCTGAATTATAAAAGAAATCTTATTAAGCTATCTAGATTTACAACTACAAATATCTACAGTCAAAATTTATCAAATAATAAAATATTAAAATTGGAATTCAAAGTAAAAAAAGTCCTAATAGCCATTAGGTGTTGAAATCCACGCAAAAGTATTCTATTTTGTCGTATAAATTTTGTGTAATTTTTCATAATTTTCATCCCTTAATGTTTTATTCTCTATTTTTATTCACTTTTATAGGTCCTTTTGATACAATAAGTAAATAAGCAGATCCCTAATTTGTAACATTTCTTATCGTTGATTTTATTCATTCATTACATTTTCATTTCCCTAATTGACCCGTTTATTAGCCAAGTTAATGATACACGGAGGTAATTGTCCTATATTAAAAAACAAGTTTCAGAAGTTGAAATATAAAACAAATAATAAATTTAAATTGAATTCTGGTGGAATAATTGAAAGCAAATTGAAAGAGCTTTCCAAATATTTGAGAAATATTCGATCAGTCCTGCAGCTTTCTAAAAAATTAAAAAAAAATCATTATATTGAAAAAAAAACAAGCGCAATTTTAGAGAAAAAATCGAATCCAAATTCAATCAGGATTCTCTAAATGCTGAAAAGATTGACTTTTTTTTTCATTTCTTACTTTAGAAATTTGCAACATGCAATTGGTCATTCATTGTCGGAGTTATTTAACTTTAATTTGTCTGAATCAACGATATGCATCAATAATTTATATCACAGTTGGCTGTGGTTTTGGTCGTAGCTTATTTCATACTTTATAACATTTGACATTTTTTTATTCAAAAAAAAAAAAAACAGAACCAATCCACAACATCACATAATCAAAGCACTGCAGGGTGAAATGTCGTTGAACGCTCCATCATAGATGACTAAATTTTGATGTTATAGCTTGAATATCACCCTCGAAATATCGAACCAATTAATTACAAATACAATAAAATAAAATTCTCAAATAATTACGAGGATCTTGGGAAATAAGCAAAGAAACATCCTAGAATTGAGAAAAACCTAAAAAAAATGAACTTCGTAAGAATTCAATCTTACAAAAAGTTAGATTATAACTAGTTAAAAAAAAAGAGATTTTTCATTGCCTGTTATTCCTTTAAAGATGAAACAATGTGCAACAATATCATTAATTTCTTGTTTTGAAAAATTAAGATATTAAGATATTAAGAATTGTTATATATTGTAAATTTAAAGTGATTTCCGAACATCCAAAAAATTCTTCATTTGATCTATTGGTCCTTCCGAAAGTTAACAAAACCATTAAAATTTCTATTTAAGTTTTTTCTTCAATTTTTACGTTTAACGATTTTATCCCATTTCTAGAGCTTTGTCTGTGAATCCAATTTTTGGGACTTCAAGAGAATAAATTCAACTGTAATTTTAACCTATTAAGATGGAACTTCACTCTCCGTTATTTTCGTTTTTAAAACGCGAGTTAGCGCTGTCGGCAGCTTGTATGAGGAAAAAATTTCTAACTTTCTACCGATTGAAAACTTAGTAAAAATGATTAATATTTAGTAAACTCTACTGGTCAGTAGATGGCTCCGAGCGCAGTCGTTATTTCTCATTCCTGTCATATACCATCACGTCACTCCGATTATATACTAATACACCACGCCTCCTTTTCTTGCATATGAGATTTTAAAATCTTTTGTCATTGCAATCGTCAATTTCTATATAATTTTTTTTTTTTAACTCGATGGGGTAGGATTACTTATCAGTCTCTTTATAAACAAAAGTCCTTGACTTTTTACACATTGCAGACAGTCTGCTTTTATAAAAAAAATGAAAAGTTGAATTTCCAGAATAATAAGTAGAACTATTTCTATTTCTATTCAATCCTAATCCAGCAATTTTCAAAATTTATTATGAAGATAACAGGGCATTTTTTAAGGTACAGTTGTGTGTCCAAATGGACACCCAATATCTAAATTTGGACACCCAGTAATCATGAATTGGACAAGCTGAAAATAAATAATACTCACAGAAAATTCACGAACGTTTATAATTTTTAAAATAAAATACAAATCCCAACAAAATAATAGGAGTATGACTTTGTACTGGACACCCTGTACAAATTTCTTAAAAAATGTCCTGGAAGATAAACACATTTTTGTCAGAAAAATCCCCCTATTAAAGATAGTAATCAAGTTAGACTACATAATAACGACTTTATACATATATTCGGTATGTTGCCTAATAAATTGCATTATTGTATTAATTTTTCCGAGAAAGTCATATTTTCCAACCAACAATGTTGTTCTCAAAAATAATACAGAAAGAGATAGCGTCAGCACTAACACTTCTGCACAGTAATATAAACAATTGGAGATTATCACAATTGTTTATTAGTAAGGAATCAAATGTAGATATCGATATTTTATATCTTTGTCTGGCGCATGTAAATTGTAAAATTAGTGGACCTATGTCGATTTGCTTATGTTGAACAAAGATCGAGCGATTTACAACAGAAACGAGATAATAAAAAAAATTGTCGTAATACAAATAATTGAAAGTGAATAGATTTAGCGATGTGGTATAATGTTCGATCAAAAGCTAAAGGGTTGAAATTTTCCCCATGTCTAGAACTTTTTTCTATTTTATACCTGAACGTTCAAATTATAGTTATAATTTACAGAATCTTTAGTTGTCCGTTCTACTGTAGAACGATTTAGATTTAGAGAAGAGAACAGCCGTCCTAATTAAATAAAACAATAATAACTGTTTTGATGATTTTATTGGACGGCTGCCCTCTTCGCTAAATCTTTCAATTATTTGTATTACGATAACTTTTTTTTTTTATTATCTTGCTTCTGTTGTTTCGAATTATCATTTTTGGTAGAATCAAAACGAATACATATACAATATTGAACTTATAAAGAATTCACCATTGTTTATTATTTTATTTATCAAGTTGACTAATGAAATTCTAGCTAGTTTATACATAGTGTAATATAAGATTATAAATACATAGTTGATTATGTACTTCGATATTCTTTTGAACAATTCTATTTATTTCATCTTTTTATTTCCCTAATTGAGCCTCTGAATGGCAGATGGCGCATAGAAAGAACTTACAAAAACATCCACTTTTAGTTGGGGACGCTACTATTCAGTATAGCAAAAATTGGCCGGCATTTTCAAAATACAACTTTAAAATGACCTTTTTAGCAAAAATATTGACGTTGATGCCAAATAATTTGATTCTTATCAATGTTTAGTGTCTATTCTACATCCTAAATTTGGTTTCAAGCGTATAGTACTGTAAATACGCGAATTCGTAATTTCGGCCTTTTTGCCAAACCTACTAGTTCAAAGTCAATCAAAAAAATTGAGAAGCTGTATAAAACCTATTTAGATGTGATACAAAAGCCAACGAAATTTCTATCGAGTAGTTTTTGAAATAAAAAATAAAAACCTGTAAAAACCATGTTTTTTTGAGGTTTTTTCGCTTTTTTTCAAAAACTACTCGATAGAAGTTTTGTTAATTTGGCATAAACAATGCTTAGGATAGTAATAAACTATGGTAATTTTTTCAGAATTTTTGAACTAGTGGTTTCTATTTTCACAGAGTGAAGTTCCACCTTAAGGTCACAGGATAGCTGTGAGATTTTTAACCGGGAAAAATGTGAATTTCTAACCCGCGATTTCTCGCTCGTCCTTGGGACTACGACAACCGCAAATCAATTTTTGAAAAGGGCATTTCTTATAGCCCCTTATGGTTATTTCCGTTTCTCTAAAAGTTGATACAAATTTGAATTACAGACAAAAATCTAACATGTTTTTTTTGCTTTTGTATAATTTTTCGTATTTTCTCTTATAACTTGGCCAATTTTGATTATTTTACAAAAATTCTTGTAGTTAGATAGCAAATGAAAAGTTCTTTTCAAATATTCAAGAAATTTTCCAATTCCGCCGTTAGTTTTCCGGAAAATAAAGAAAATGTCAGGGAGGAGATATAAGAATTTGGACACAGTTTTCATTTTACAGCATTGATCAGCCTCTCATTCGAAAGCTGATACAAAAGCCGAGGGGAGTGCGAAGCCCTTTTTTTGAAAATTTGAAAATTGTCTGAGTTATCGCGGAAAAACCAACTGGTTTATCTGGCATTGTTTCCACTTATTAAAATTAATTATTTTGCTTTAAAATACACACGGTTATGTAGATAATTTTGTTTTCTTTGCGATTGGAGCATTATTTTTGTAGAAAATGTTGATTTTCTAGGAGAAAATTGAATGGAAATCCGGAGTCGTAATTTTACAAAGATTGTCCGTGTTACACATAACCATTGTGGGTTTGCCTAATCGAAAGTTTGTGGAATCATCGATACTCAATTCAAAGCGAGACACACAATTCGATTTGGCAAACACGCACTGTCTACCAATATGGTGGGTTATCATGCTTGATAATACACAAACAAAGAGACTGGATTTTCATTCCATTTTCTTCGAGAAATCAACACTCTTTACAAAAATTATAACCCAATCGGAAACAGGACAAAATTATCTACTTAACCATATGTATTTCAAAGCAAAATAATTAATTTTAATATATGAAAACAATGGCAGAAACCAATTGGGTTTTCCGCGATAGTTCAGGTAATTTTCAAATTTTCTAAAAAAGGGCTTCGCATTCCCCTCGGCTTTTGTATCAGCTTTCGAATGAGGGGCTGATCAATGCTCTAAAATAAAAACTGTGCCCAAATTCTTATATCTCCTCCCAGACGTTTTCTTAATTTTCCAGAAAACTAACGGCGGAATTGGAAAATTTCTTGAATATTTGAAAAGAACTTTTCATTTGCTATCTAACTACAAGAATTTTTGTAAAATAATCAAAATTGGCCAAGTTATAAGAGAAAATACGAAAAATTATACAAAAGCAAAAAAAACATGTTAGATTTTTGTCTGTAATTCAAATTTGTATCAACATTTTGAAAAACGGAAATAACCATAAGGGGCTATAAGAAATGCCCTTTTCAAAAATTGATTTGCGGTTGTCGTAGTCCCAAGGACGAGCGAGAAATCGCGAGTTAGAAATTCACATTTTTGCCGGTTAAAAATCTCACAGCTACCCTGTGCCCTTAAGTGATTATTTTACAACAAAATAGCGAAAGTTCAGTAAAAGATTTTATCTATTTACGTAATCACACAATTATATTTGGGAAAACTGAACTTGCTTAGTCGGAAATTCAATAAGAAAAACGTGTGCTTACAAATTAATTTGATGTATTCGATATTAAGTAACAACTTACAAGGTGTATAACGGTATTTCATTTCGCAGTTGACTATGCCTTTTGTCACCTTAGATTGTCGTAGCTTTATCCGAGCACTTGAAAAATACACCAAGAAATGTCAAATTTAGTAAAGTATGAAGTAATCAATAAAATTGCAACTGGGGCGAAACAGTATTCGCTCTTATGTCCGTTTGATTAAAAATAACACTAACCATACGGTTTTTCACCTCAAAGTTGGTCTTTTTGTCTAGTCTCTTGGCTCTCTTCAAACACCTGTCCAAATTAATGTCAAATTTAAAGAAATTTAAAACAATTTACGACACTACATAACAAAAACAAAGTTAATTGCGAAATAAATCACCGTGGTACACACGATTAATTTTTATCATCTTGTGATAACAGATTTTATACAATCCCATTTAGTAAATCTTTGATTAATTTTTTGATCTCTTTAGCGAAGCAATGGGAAGGTTGATACAAATTCTAAATGGTGATTGTCAAACCATTCAACTGTTTATGGGAATCATCATTGTCATTATATATTTGCTCCATTTGATTTAAATGACGTATTCAAAGCCTCCTGATTATTAATTTGAAGACTCGCCTTCTAAAAAACTTTCAGTAAAATCTATTTAAATTTAGAATTGATGAAAATTGCTAAAATGTGCAATTTCCATAATTAAATTATTTATCATTTTCAAAAAAAATACAAGTTATTTTGACTATTATTAATCGTATAACCATCATTACCATTTTTATTAAACACCATTCTTTGTTGCTGGATTCGTTTTCAATAACAGAAAATCATATTGTCATTTTTTCTGTAACTATGGTGTTAATATTCCAGGTACTACTATTCATTGAGTTTATTAATTATCTTTTCAATCCCAATTTAAATTATTATTATTACAATTATTATTGAAATTATCAACAAAAACAAAACCAAAAGAAAAACATTTTAATCTTTAGTAAACATGTTGATTAAGAATCAATTACAATTCTTCATATTGCAATCTTTAATAACACTCATACTGATTACTTGAATTAGTTAAAAATTAATAATTGCGGATAGACAGAATTCACAATTTTAAAATAACAGCTTATTAAAAGACTAAACATTTATCATTCGTCGTTGTTGAAACTTGATGGTTTAATATTAAAATTGGACTTACGAATTTTTCTAAAAAAACAATTTAGCGTACTTGTATTCAGTTTCTAATTTCCTACAAGAATCTCTTACAAATCAACAAGAACTTCAATCTTGTTAATCTTCTGTTGCTGAATACCATTGAAAATCGTCAACTTTGTATTAAAAAAAAATCGTGTTATAAAAAGGTAGAATTGTTAGACTTCTAACTGTCTCCAATATCATCCCAAAAGGATTATCAGAATTACCATCAACCATTGTCATTTCTACAATTATTCTAATTATAGCTGGGTTTATTTCGGATAAATTGACCCGTTTTTAAAATAGTTTCTTGATAGTACACGAAACTGTCGACCAATTCATTCAATTTGAGAATTTCTGAAATATAGTTCAACCATAAATTCCATCTAGAATGCACCACAAACCGTGTTATTAAAAGGTAGAATTGTTAGACTATTTTACCAAATTGTAAGAATCTCAAAATGACTACCTGAATTATGGTTGGAAATAACAAATTTTCAGTCGTCGTACCATTCAATTCGAGACCAATTTCAATCCAAATCTCCACAATAATTTTTATTATTGATGATTTTTTTGTGTCCATTGATCCATTTTCAGAATTCTCCCACGATTGTGATTGGTGAAATCATCGGAATTTAATAATTTTCCATAAGAATCATTTACGACTGTCTAAATAAAAAAATAACGATTAGAAATTTTGTTGAAAAATGAATATCATTCTAGTTTATACCGTTTGAATTGTTAACATTCCGATAATTGTTAGAATTGTCAGATTTGTTTGTTCTTTGTAACATTTATTTTGACAACATTTCAGATAAAGTTCACCAAAACCTAAAAAACAACGAAATTTGTGCTTTATTAATTATTAATTAACAATTATTGATTTTTATGAAACCGAACTTGTCGACTTGATTGTTGCAGACGTCAGAAACATAACCTCACATATTGAATTTGCACTACTGTCAGATATTTCTCTAGTCAATGTTTATTATCATCAAAGAATACCTTTCCACAAATATCATCAATAGAATTGTTGTCAATTAATGTGGTAATGGGTAAATGTGTACTTTACGGGCTTTTGCTAATATAGACCCGATCGTTATGAAATTTCACATATAGCATAAAAATCACTCATAGAATTCAATTCTGACTGCACCTTGTCGAAATTTTGGCCTTAAAATCCTTAAAAAAAGCCTTTTGTCTTAGCCAATTACAGCAACCAGAATGACAATTTGACGTTTATCTGAGAAAGATGCAGCTCAAATTTGACATTTGTTTGACAGTGTTGTCATTTAACCATTTATTTAATGTGCATTTATAAATTATTGGTAATTGAAATTGATTAAATTTTCATTCCTGCTTTGATTTTAGATGATATAATTATTTCTAAAAGTATTTTTAAATGAACTGAGTTCGATTATGTATCGTGTATGTTGTGTTGACTATACCAACTCTAGGTTGATTCATCACTCGAGTGTGGCAACACTGTCAAACAAATGTCAAATTTGAGCGGCATCTCTCTCAGATAAACTTCAAATTGTGAATCTAGTCGCTGTAATTGGCTAAGACAAAAGGCCCTTTTTAAGGATTTTAAGGCCAAAATTTCGACAAGGCACAGTCAGAATTGAATTCTATGAGGGATTTTGATGCGATATGTGAAATTTCATAACGATCAGGTCTATATTAGCAAAAGCCCGTAAACTACACATTTACCAACTTATGAAAAAAAATTCGTATTGACAACACTGTATATATATGCCAGCGTTGTCTTGATTTTAATTGTATCCCTCATAAACATTTACTTGACTAGAAACTTGGGAGAGTTTTAAATTGTCAATAATTTTCACCATAACGTAAAATAACAAGACTGCATGCCTCATCCATCTAATAATTATCAAGGATCTGAATTTTTTAATCAAATAAAGCAAAATTAAAATTTTCAGAATTAGTCAATTTTACTGGAAACTATTAACGCCAGATTAAGTAAGTCTTGTAATCAGAATCCTACAACTTCATTCTTTACACAGGAAGAGTGCACAGAATTCCCATTGATTGTTGGCTGATTGGCAACATATTTTGAGGATTTATAAGGGGGCTCCTAATGAACATTTCAGTAAAAGTTGGACCATGTAGCTCATTGGGAAATGAGTAATATCAAATCTAACTTTTGAAAATTCAACAATTGTCTAGAGGGTTTTCAACACAATGAAAGTGTTGAATTAATGTAATACATTCATAACATTTTGGTTTTTACCATTTGCCCGTTAGACTTCGAAAAAAATTTAAAAAAGTTAAAAACTGAGCTTGACCGTGAAAAAATTGAAATGCAAAAGTCGCCCGCCTCCCTTTGTGGGTCACAGTAGTTTAGTATCAAGTTTTAAAGTTGTGTTTTCCAACAGCCGATCTGGTAAATTTTTTTATTCCGCAAATCGATTTAACAGGCTCAGAGTGACATATTCCTTATCCACGATGTAAGAAATGTGTCCTTGGTGAAAAATGGAGGGTACTTAATGAATTAATAAATAATTTACATGCTCGGCACTCCCAGAACGTTTGAAAACCACTGGTGTAGTCTCTTAAAACGATCCAATGTTTATTTATTTAAAGAAAACCAAGTCTACAATACCCCTACAATGACCCTAACAATAAATAATTGTCGACACATGTTTATTTTTTTTGTTCTTCGGGACAAACGAGATAAATAACTGTAACAAGACAAAAAAAAAGACAAAATTTAGATCTCGTTATTTTTTAACGAAAAATGCATTTCCAATGGCCCATCGATTAAACACAAACAAATATTATTTATGGTTCCCGTTGGTGATGTATCGATAGTACACGATTGCTTTTACTAGTAAGTTGATACAAAGTCGAAAAACTGCAATAAAAATAAACAATAAAATGAAGGGAAGAATCACTGTAATAAATGTAAACAGATCTTTGTGCTGTTACAACAATTTCAAACGAAATTTTTACAAGAAATTTTAAACGGTCTACTGAACTACCCCCAACATTGTCACTCAAAAGTGCCCATTTGTATCAACTCATCTTAAGTAATGAGGTAGTAATACGGTAGCTTTTTTATTAATATTAGTATTAGTATTATCATTATTTTTTGTCATCCTTAAATTTATAGTGTCGCTCTCTTTTAACTGCAAATTGAAAATAAAACTGTGGCTTAATTTTCTTTCTTTAGAGGATCGAATGTCAAGGACTTTTTCTTAAGTAAACAAATACGATAACATGAAACCCATTTAAGATAAGAATAGAACAAGTGAGAGGCGAATAACTGGTCACATTTACGATCAATGAACGAGAAACCAGTTTTTCAATTATTTTCAGGATACAGTGCCGGAAAACCGAAAAAAATAGTTTTCCGAGAATCCTCAAGTCATCTTGAGTCGATTTATGTAAAAAACTGATTGACGAAAATTTTGAGATTTTCGACAAAAATTCCTTCTCTTCATGTTTCCCAACGAGCTACATGGTCCAACTTTCAGTGAAATGTGCAGTAGGCACCCCCAAAAAATCCTTTAAATATGTTTCCAATCATTCAACAATTAATGGGAGTTTTGGTCGGTCGAACTCTGTACAGGCGGACGTGGTATACTTAATTCACTCACTGAAAATAAGATTTTCATTGGTAAAAATCTCATTGGTTTTCTGTAAAGGCGCCAAGTTTTAAAATAACCAGTTATTTTAAAAATGCATCAGTGCAAATCATAAATGACATTGCACGCAATTTTAGAACTCTTCATTTACGGGAAATAGTCAATTCAATTAGTAACGGTTCGGATACATCCAATGACAAATTTCTTTTTGCACCAGTAACCACGTGTGGCGTGGAACGTATATTTTCGTGTTTTAAAAGGATAGTAAGCGACCACAGATGTAAGTCAACACCACATAATTTAGAAAAACTCATATGAGTGCATATGAATTCTACTAATCTCTTTCACATTTGAAAGGGACGAAGATAATTAATTTTACTAAAATATTGATTTGTTATTTTTCATTTCTAATACTTACAACATTAATATTTTGTCTATTAATTTCTTCTCTCCTCCCCTTTCCTTTGCCGGTGAGAAAATGCCCGCCTCTTCGTGGTTTCACTAGACAGTTCTATACTCATTTTTAGGTATGTGAATGACAAAATGGGCATATGTCTCTTTCTTAATATCTATCCACTTTTGATAAATTTATTAGTTAATTAATAATTAATTGAGCCATGATAATATTTATCTAGACAGAACAAAAAGTAGTAGCTATTTATCTTTTTATTATTCCTAATTAAGGCCATCTTAGATGTTAAAACTAACTTTACTTTAATTAATATGCATTGTTTTTTTTTGTTATTACTTAATTTAAATAGAGATATTTACGTAAAATTTATTTTTAAACAATAATTCTTCAATTGTCGTTTAACTTATGATGCTCTTCAGTTTTGTTTATGTTCTACATGGGACGCTTAAGGATAACGCATGATGGGACATCGATTTTGTGCTACAGTGGACCGCCGTTGGTTTTATTGTCACTACGATTGGCTGACTATGTTCCATACTAAAGGTCCATATAGTTATATAATTTAATCTTCTCGATCAATTTTTAAAAACAAACTTTATTTAATAAACTTCTACAAGATTCCACAATACAATTTAGTTTTCTTTTGATCTAGAAAATATTATAATAATAATTTTTGAAAACTAAGTATTTCCTGTTTAACAGTATGAACTAGGATTGCTGATAGGGTACTTTCTTATATAATTATTAATACATTTTAATTATTTAACAATATGTAGTAAGATCACCTAGAGAAATTTTGACTAAAGGATATTGAGAATTGTGTCGAAAACAGTCGTACCGAGTACTTAAAATAAAAACTTCTCAAAACTTCTATATAATCTAAATATATTCAATAATTAAAAAACAACGTCTGTTGGTTTCTGTGGTCGAGAATCGAATAGTCGAACTTAACTACATTTGCCATTCACACCCTCGACATCTGCATTAGTGCAGCTGCAGGCGGTAAAAATCACTCAACACCATAAAATCTAAAATATACTTAAAACTAAAATCTAAATCCTAATATTAAATTTCACTAATGACTTTAACAGATTTCCGGGGAATTGGTCGAAGACCGATTCCCACGCTATTGCTACAGTTCGACCACTCTGACATTGTGATCGCCCTCGATCACATGGTGTAACTTGTAACAATTCATAATTTAAAACATAACAATTCATAATTAGAAATTTAAGTAAACTCTTATGTCCACCATCATAAATTATACAGCTAAATTCACTGTCATAAAACTGATAAACATAAGTACATAAAATTCCATATTTGAACATAAGCATGTAAACATAATTTCTTAAACATAAGTACCTAAACATAAGTCATAATCGTAAGAACATAAACATAAGGGTATGATCATACGAACATATTCGTAAAATCATAATCATAAGGACAAAATCATAAAGTCATAAATATAAGAACTTAATCATACAACATTGACTTGAGTACACAAGCACAAATTCATAAACATAAATGCATAATCCTGAATTCAAAGCCTAAATGAAAAACATAAAACATAATAATTGGTCTTTCAACTATGTATCAATATTCAAATCCGAATTAGACGTTTCTTGCCAAGGTCTCATTCTACCCGGCTCATAAATTCCTTCAAATGGTAATTGCGTTATTTGAAAGCCTTCAATGTCGGTAATAAGGTAACGATCATTTGGTAATGTCTTTTTAACCACGTAAGGTCTTCTATATTTTGGTATTAATTTTTTATTGACACCCGGTGAAGTATCTACATTTCTTATCATCACATAATCGCCTACCTTATATTTCTTCGGGGTCTTATGACGTTTGTCAAATAATTGCTTATTAACCTCTTGACTATTTTCAATGTCAGTGCCTCCTTCCGAATTTCTACTAAATTTCGCGTAAACTCATTTTGACTTTCAACGAAATCTTTTAACCTATCATCAATTGTACCTCTTTGATCAATGCCAAATAATAATCGACTGGCTGTATTTTTTATTGACCTATTCCACGTGTTATTTAATGCAAATTCTATTTCGTTTAAAATTGAATCCCATTTATTAAGAGCAACTGTAACCTTCGCTAACATTGGAGTAATATCTCTATTACTTCTTTCTATTTGACCATTCGCTCTTGGAGCTCCGGTCGCAATTAAAACATGTTTTATATTTCGCGATTCTACAAATTGCTTAAATTCGTTTGATGTAAATGCAGTACCTCTATCTGAAACTATCATTAATGGTTGACTATACGTATTAAAATACTGAATTAATTTATTAATTACTTCAACACTTTTGGTACTTTTACAAGGATACAGCTTGATAAATTTGGAAAATCCGTCAATAACTTCAAAAATATATCGATAACCACAGGGGGTTTTTTCTAAAGGCCCATAATGATCTATATGGAGACATGTAAACGGGGCGGTTTTTTCTAAATTGTGCAGTTGAGCTTCCTTTTTACCACACTGTGGTGAGTACGTTATACATTTCAAACACGAGGCAATGTAATTTTTCAATTTTGCCCTCATATTTGGAAACCATTAATTTCGCGTAATTAGTTCCATTGTTTTGTCAATACCGACGTGACCAAATTTGTCGTGATACATTTGCATCACTTGAATTTCCATATTTTGTGGAATAACGAATAAAATTTTAGTGTTTTTCTTCCGATAAACTAGACCGTTCCGCAATTCATAAACAGGATGTTCTCGGTTTTCTAATATATCACGCATCTTATTAATAGTATCGTCCTGTGCTTGCTGAAAAGCTAGATTTTGTTCAAATGTATTTTCTTCTAATAGAATATTTTGACAACGGCTAAGTGCATCGGCATGTTTCATTCTAGTTCCGGATCGGTGTTCTAATGAATAGTTATAATTTTGAAGGGTTAAAGCCCACCTGGCTATTCGGGGATTTATATCTTTTTTATCTAAGGTTAATTTTAAACTATTACAATCGGTAACAATTTTAAAAGGTATACCATAAACATAAACATGGAGTCTTTTCAAGGAATAAATAATACTTAAACATTCGAGCTCATAACTATGATATTTAGATTCCTCAATCGTTGTTCGTTTGCTAAAATAAGCTATTGGATGAAATTTACCATCTACCTGTTTCTGCAATAATACCGAACCAAATCCTGATGCACTAGCATCACAATGCAACTCTGTCTCTGATTTCGGCGAATAAATAGCTAAAACCGGATGACTAATTAGTGTCTTCTTTAAATTATTAAACGCGGACAGTTGTTCCGTTTCAAAATTCCATTTACTTGACTTTTTTATGCTACTATACAGTGGTTTTGCGATAGTTGCAAAATTCGGAATGAACCGTCTAAAGTAACTAACTAATCCTAAAAAACTCTGTAATTCTTTAATTGTTTCACGCATATTCGGACTTAAATTTTGATTTACAATTAAATTTAGCTCATTTGATTCAGAATTATTGTCAATCAACATCAATGATCTACATTCTTTTTCAAACTTATCTATTGCTGAAACTATAAATGGCTTCAAAGAAACATTAATCAAAGGTGAATTCATGAAATCTCGACCTAATAAAATATCAAAATTCATGGTTTCATCTGGAACCACAAATAATTCTAAAATAACTTCTATATTGTCAATTTTTATTGGAGATTCATAAACTCCTAAAATTTCAACCCGTGAACTGTTGACACCCACAAAATCCCTTGGTATATTTGTCTTATTATAATTGACTGGTTCAAACAATTTAGATTTAATTAAAGTTATTGGACTACCTGAATCCAAAATTCCATTAATTTTCAACCTTTTCTTTTCTTCACTTTGTTGCACCTGAATTTCCACATTTACCATATACGGTGGTTGAAGATTACTTCCATAACTGCTGGAATTGATGACATTTGTACTGGCTGTTTTCTTTTCTTTCTTAGGGCACATGCTCGCCACGTGCCCTTGTTCTCCACATGAATAACACGAACCTTTTTCACGTTTCGGTTTCGAGCAACTCGTCGCAATGTGTCCTTCTTCGTTGCAATTATAACACTTTGTTTTTCTTGGTTCACTTTTATTAAATCCTTTACGATCATTATTCTTTTTATTGGTTACTGATTCAGATGTTTGTTTATTATTATTGTTAACAACCGTTTTAAAGCACTTATTGATAGTTTTGTCTTTCACTGTTTGGTACACATGCAACTTATTTTTTAACAGCTTTAAACTAGTGGCTTCGTACAACGATAATTTATTGTTCGAATAATCTGGTATACCGTCCACTATATAGCTAATAAGTGCTTCTTTTCCGATGTCACCTCTGGAAGCTAATTCTTTCATCGATAATACGTATTCTTGCAGTGTTTCATCTTTCTTCTGTGTTCTTTTTCCCAGCAGTCTATGTAAATCAGCACTACTTACTTTTTTAGCGAATTCTTCTCGGAGTACCTTCTTCAGCTTTTGCCATGAACATAAGCCTTTTATCACCCTTAACGAACAACTTGGCCAATCCAGATAACGACTTTTTGGCGAACACTCATTTTTCAAGATCACCCCATCCCATGATTTTTGCAATATTTTCGAAATCGTCGATCCATAATTCAACCTGGTAGCCATCCTCACCCGAAAATGATCGAATTGTATCCTCAACATCTCGATAACTTAACGTAAATTTCGGTGTACTCGAATAATTTTGGGTTGATCTTACTCTGTATGATTTCGAACTTGTTTCTCCATCATCATTTTCGTCGTTGATATCTTCTTGATCGTCACTTTCTTCTTGATCGTTGTTTCCTTCCGTTGATAATTCCGATCTCAGATCTTCTAAATTCATTAAACTACTACAAAATTTATATGATAATTCTTCTTTTTGTTCATCTTCATAATTTAAGTTTAATAAATTCATAATAGTAGTAATTTCTTTCAAAGAAAAATCATTTGTCAATTCTGTACATTTTTCTTGAAACGGTTCACAATTGGTATCAAAATCAGAGCCCGTAAAATTTCTCAATCGTTGTCGATTTTTTCGATCGCCTTCTTGGCCAAATACTAATTTATGGAATGATTTAATTACCCTCGTACTAGCGCCGGTGATATTTTTATTGTTAGTAGTATAGTAATGCCGATTCTGGATCACCGGTCAGTTGTGCGCATGCGCAAAGGCGGGAAATTCAAATTTTGTGGATATCAGTGATATCAAGTTAAAACAGATACCGTTTCTTTGTTGCAAACCGGAAAAATGCGATTAAGATGGTCGTTCCCGTACAATTTAAGTGCATTAAATGTAGAGGTGGAACAGATCAACCGAACACAAAATGCGTTGCTTGTAGTTTTGAGGAATTTGTCAGAGAGTCACATAAGTCTAAGCATATACCAAGTCAATTCTTCTATCGTTCCTAAACTTTATAGCGCATGCTCGACTGATGAATTGGTATATATTCCTTTTCGCAATGCTAAGGAACTGTATTTGGAAGTGAGCTACATCAGAGGAAATGGCTACTCCCTTTTTAAATTGTGTCAACTCGTCGCTATACATAAAACCATTTGTTGACGTCAAGTCGTTGGAAATTGGTGAAAGATTTGAGATCAAATCGTTTGATAGGATAAACACTAAGAATGGTGATGCAGTGGTAGTGGAGTGCAAAGACTTCAAAGTTATATTGCCTCACCGCTTTGCACAAATGTTTACAGAATGTAAAATAGATGATTTAAATGAAGAAATTTTTGAAGGAAATTTGATCTTCATGGTTAGTGAAGGTCCTGCTGGGGAAACGACAAATATTAAGTTTGTCTCAGGCTAGCTCCAGTGCGCATGTCTGCAGTATTTTGCTTCATTTGTCTTTGACGGTCACATATAATTTATCATTACTCAAAATGTTTCCATCACAGCTCTTCATTGTAGCGAGTGTACTCGTGAACCACAAATTATTCACATCAATTCCTTTTGATATTTCGGCATGCTTTGCAACAGTTGACTGTAGCAACACCTTCGATGAGACATGGCCTAATAAATGGGGTAAAATGAATATTTACGCAGGAATGTGTACATTACCAATACATAAGCCAAATGATATTGTTTCATTTAAAATACGCTACTTGTTGCCAAATCAAACATATATTGATAGTGAATGGCAAACAGTAGTTGGTGAGAATTTTGATAAAGGTGAATATATCTTAAACAAAGACTGTGCATGGATCACTCAATGCGGTTATCAAGATGTTGGTGTTATGATGTTTGCTGTAATAGGAGTCATTCTCTTTTGGTTAAGCATAGGACTGATTGTTGGCAAATTGTGTGTAATGTTAACCCGACGTGTGTACGAAATTAATTAATGTATTGGTAGGAAATTAAATAGAAAATCGTTGATATTGTAGTGTCTTATTACTATAGTTTTCTTTACATTTTATTATATTAGGCTACTTTTACTAATGCAGCTGTTGAATTTCTTATCAAATCCAAGCCATTTTACAAACAGTCTATTTCCCTTCCTATTGAAAACTTTTTCCACTGAAAATTCATTCGGATACTAGACTTTTTGAAATTCCAATTCGCAAAATAGGAATGGTTATGAAACAAGCGACCCATCTTATTCAATTGAAAACATAACAAAGAACAACCAAGCCATCAATGTGTGCATCGATCAAGCAACTTGTGAATCTGCATATTTTTCAAACCATAAGGCTTTGAAAGTCTTCATTACAACCTTAGACTCTTAAAGTTTGAGCCTGATTATATGGTTTGGTCCTCAACCAATTTATGTGACTACCTAAACACTATATCACTATTGTATTCAATAACCGAGAAATAAATAGATCTTAATAAAAAACAATTGAAATTTTATTTCCTTTATTCAGATACTATCGTACAAATAGTTACAAATACATGAAGTGAGAAGGATAATCTATAAAACAATTCACATTGCCACTCTAGACATGTTTCGCGATGGGACATATTTGACGACTCTATCGTGAATTATCAAACAATAGGCCCTTGTCTTATCAGGAATATTTTCACTGGTTTCAAATTCGATTCGTATGTCTACAGGACTTCTTTTGACTTGCTTATTTTGCTTTGAACAGTCGATGATTACTATAGGAGCAATACTCTTAAACTCTGCTGGCGTTAGAAGGGGCTCTCTAGCTTTTTCCAAATATGATTCTTGGAATTCTATATACATTTCGTATAGAACTGCAAACTGATTTTTGTTAAAATTCAAATTTAAATTGTCATAGGGATACATAACGTCATTGAGGAATACTTTAATGTTCGTCAAAGAACAATGATCAAATTGACTGATGTCTTTATTGTATTGATTTTTCCTATCAGTTTGTAAGCCAAAGAAAATGTATTGTGACCTCTCCATAGATGTTTTGATTGACCACATGTGTCTCTGTGTCTGTGGCAAAATAAGGTACTCATAGAATTCTCTATTTCTAAAGGGAACGCTCAACTCTCTATCTTTCTTCAGTATATTTAGTAATTGTATTCTCTCAGCAGTTGATACTGAAATATGTGGCATTCTCCAGAATACTTTATAGATTTCGACTTTAACAGATTTGCTTCCGTCGTGCAACAAAGCATTAATGTCGGAATTACTTCTAAGAAGGACAAGTTCCTGTTGCAAATTTAAAATTATCTTTCGGAAATCATCACAAAAACCCAAAAACATTCGTAGCGGTACTATAACATTGAATGTTCCAGTTGCTGTATCCATTATTGTGGGTTTCTCTAGAGGGAATCATCCTGCATTCTTGAGCGCAATGCTTTGATTTTTATTGTAGGTAGCAAGTCCTTTCAATACGGTTGCCATTCCAGGGCTCTTGATGCGATCGATAACGTTTCCACCTATTTCATATCGTATTTCATCAAAAAGAAATAAAATTCCATTGTTAATAAATCGTATTCCATCAAGTCGAGCATTAGCATCCCCTTGCGTCGCTACAACTTTGCTTTCAATGTACAGGTCACTGTACCATGGTAGCGAGTACAAGTCTTGTTGTTGGATCGGTATTCTGATTTCATCGTTGTTATTGTATGAAGTAGAAGCGTAAGGTTGTTGAGTATGTTTCTCTGCATCAAGAGCTACTTTTTCATTTACGTAGAGAATATTTCTGTTCATTTTGAACAACCCAAAATCCTAAAGATTGGAGAAATCTTCTATTGTTTGCTGTTAACTGCGTGAGACTTGAACCTCTCCTGACCACAATGTTTTAGTTTACACGGCTTTTATGTCAATGATGAGCAACAGATTGTTGTTGGCTGAAAACAATGCTCATAGCGGTTTTTCAGAGCTTTTGAAGATGCAGTCTAACTGTAACGACTTCACCTCGAAAATTGACGGTCTTTCCGTCTTGGTCTGTGACTTTTATAATAATTTCAGCAATTTCGCTGACGCTGATAGGCAAATAGATGACGTTGAATGGTGCTTCCACAATTCGATATCCAGGAGGAACAAGCGGAAAGAACTCATGAATTATGTGAACTTGCTTGCCGTTTCGATAAGAGCCTGCTACAATGTTACATTCAACGCACAAAGCATTGAGCTTCAAAATTTTGGATGGATTGTCGGATACATGTTTCACGTATGCCATTAGTTTTCTGCGTTTGTATCCAAGCAATTCACCTACTGTACCTTCTTCAGAAAAGTCTACATCAAACGCGCACTTGAGTTCACATTTCAGAGTATTGTTGTTACCTTTAATTGTTAAAAGGCGACTATTCCTATAGCTTGACTTTTTACCTGGTTCGCCAAAAGCCAGTCTATTTAGCTCCCTATTACGGAAATAGCTTATGTCATCGATTTTGTATGAGCCCTCAGGGATTTCTATACATACTTTACTACCATTTTCAGCGAAGAAGTGAAACTTATTATTGCTTGCGTCAATATTGGGAATGGAATTGTATGTTTCTAGGTTGATAAGTCCAATTACATAATTTGCATTATCCAATATGAGAGGAGGATAACAGTCAGCTTTTAGAACTGACTGCGTTCCAGACAAAGTGAATGTGAATGACATTATCCGTCCGTCTGTCTCGTAGCGAAAGAACTGATTAGTAATGCTTCTGACACAAATTATTATAGTACATGAGGAATATCAAGCAAAGATGATCACACACAAATGTATCATGGTTATGGAGAATTTGACATTGACCAGAAGACCTCAGGTATTTTACTAATTCTAATGGAGGTCTCAAGTCACCAAAGCTGTCAAAATAAGTTGCTCTGCTGCCACATTTCACGTAAGCTGTTCAGAGAGTTCCGGGTCCGTTCAAAGTGTCGTGGTTTACAATTCCACATTCACTGAAATTTGGGCCTGATTTTGGCAGCGCATCTCTCATGAAGACTCCTCTGAAATTCTTGATCTTTAACTGTCTAGCAAATTTAGAAAGTTCTATATCGGTAAAGGCTCTATCGGGTAGCTTAATTGAAGGTACTTTGGAGGCTTTGGAGGGGATAAAAAAAGCCCAAGCCCTGATTTATATGGTTTAAGGTAAAGTCCTTTCCCACGTTGACCAATTGATATGGCTTCCATTGTTTTGTTGTGCCTTTGACTTTCCTTGAGTTGCTCTTGAGCGGCTTTGGTATCATTAACTGTTTTCGCAATTGCTGCAGCACAACCTGCGACTGAGCCAAATACTCCAAGAGCAGCAAATATAGGTATTAAGGGTAAGAAACCACCACTCTTGGGTACAGGTATCACCCTGACAGACGTTACACTTCTGAGCCCTTTTAAACTTTTTGCTGCCTTAAGAGCATCACCTAAGGCTTCTTTAATACCATTAAATTTTTTTGCTTTCACTGCATTTCGTGCTGCTTTTACAAGCTGACTAAATGCCATCTTTCCACTACGTTTCTTGCTTTTTGAGGATTTGCGGTGAACTCTTGTTGATGATCGACTACTGCAGCCCATTTCTAATTTAATTTTGGCTGTCATGGCCGCAACTACTCCTAATGCTGCAGCTTTCTCACCGATCGAGGGGTCAGAGGAATGGAGCCTTTGTTTTGCCTCGTTCAATAAAACCTTATCTGCCGCGTGTCTTTGATCTAAACCCTTCTCTGTTGCGTAAGCGATATCGTGCGACTTGCAAGCTTCGTCAAGTCTATTAACACCCTGGTCTCCTCTGCTAAGCCTTTTGGAAAATTTCGTACCAGGTCCTCAATAATTGTATCCAGGAATATGCAATTCAAATGGAAACTTGTCAATCAGTTTGTTCACCAATCCGTTACCTTCAGTGACGTTTCTGTGACTGGAAGTCTCCTGAACGTTGACAATCATTTTATAGACTTCCAATAGATTCAGAAGTTATGCTCGTTATTCAACATGTGCCTGATCTATTTATAAGGTCACGCTCACAGCGGTAGGAGATCAGTCAACTTTCACGATGCGATTTATTGAGCAGACTTTGAAGCTGCCAATACAAAACTATGATATCAATAACTCAAACAATCTCAAGAGGCATGGTGAGTTGCTGCCAACATCTATTCGCTGTCTTGTCGTTGGACCATCAAATTGTGGAAAGACAAATGTTGTAGTGAATCTGCTGGAACATGAAAGAGTATTTTAGCATGGGTAGACATATGAAAGTAGACTGCTTCTACTTATGTCAGACATACGTTGGTATACCAAAGCACCTTATTCGCGATAATGCAAATTTTCTCATATTATTCAAACAAGATCATCAAAATCTGCGACACGTTTATGTTGAACATGTAAATACTGACTTAACTTATGATAAATTCAAAGAAATATGCTTCGTCTGTTGGAGTAATAACCATAGGTTCCTTACAATTGACAAAGAGAGGGAAATTAATAATGGTCGTTATCGCAAAGGCTTTGACTGCTTCATCCAGTTGTAGTATTATATATGCGTCGAAATTATCTTAAGCTGCACAGTATTAATTTGATGTCAGATCAGGTCAGTGATCTGTGATAATGGATTCTCAAAATGCAAAAATTGCTGAGTCTATTTCAGTAAACAAAGAGCTCATTAGAAAAAGAAATGAGATTAGAAAGAAACTTGACTCGTTAAAGGAAGCCCAATTGAGTCATGAGAATGCGTTCTCTCCTATCACAAAGCATTTAAAAACTACAGTGAAAAGATTAAATACAAATGGGGACAAGCAATTTAAAGCAGAGAAAAGTGAGCCATGATATGATAGTGAAACATTCAACACTCCACAAAGGGCTAAGGTAGATGACAAGGTCTGCAGGGCTCCAGAACCTCATGCCACAACAGCTTCAAGGCGAATATCCATGAAAGTAACAAACTTAAGGAAAAGAATTGACTCTTTAAAGGAAACACCTGACTTAAATCTTTCTACAAATTTCAAGTCGGAAGATGAGGAATATAGTTATGATCCAGTGCAAAAACGGGAGGAACAAGAAGAAGTGCGGCACTAGGACGACGACGATTTACTTGAAAAATCAGTTCAGGAAAGTAAAGAAAATATTGAAGGTCTGATAGATACACAAGTATATGAGGAATACTTACAAGAGTTCGATGAACTTCCAAGGCGATATATAGACGACATGGTTCATGACAAAGAGAGAAAATATGACCATCGAACCAGAATACGACACGATAGCTTCAAAGAGAAATACTTCATAGGCTCATCCGAAGTTCAGCTTGTAGGACCGGATATTAAAGTAGGTAATCATACTTTCAAAGGTACACGTGGGTTATACGAGCTACTGTTCAAAAGGGAACCCGCAAAATACACGAGGAAGGATCTTGAGCTATATAAGAATATTTTGGATATCAGCAATGCTGTGAGAAGGAACTTTAAGCCCGATGCTCAAATACATGGGACAAAAGATGAAAAATACAAGTCAGTTGTAGCGCCATTGTATTACCAAGGAAAGGGAATGTATAAGTCGCTAAACGACAATCCCATTAACTACGTATATTGGAATGATACAAATGAGCTGGTTGATGGACTCCGCCTGTTAGTATCGTCTCAGGCAGCAGGCAATACAGGTCTCAGGAACGAGATTGTGTCTATTATAGAAGAACTGCGTGAAGAAGGTGTTATTGTGTGAGATGACCGTTGACAAGTTTGGTCGTCACATAGTTAAACATGGTGTTACAGCACGACAAGGATACTTTCCCGAAGCATCGAATTATATATTTTACAACATAATTCTTGAGTTTAATTCAGAGAAGACACTTGGAAATTCTTATGTGTTGAAGAATGGTCTCACAACCTATTACTTTCCTTTGAAAGAAGCAACAATAGAGATAATAAGACTCAATTTTAATGACATTTCTGTGACTATTAACAATAAGCAGTATAGTGAGCCTGAACTGCATCACCTGCCCTTTAAAGTTCAATGACATGCTCTCTTTCAAAAGAAAAAGCAATGACACAAGGTCAGTGACACTAGCTGCTGAAATTGTATTTAAATTGCCTGCCATCCTGGAGTCTGTTATACCTGAAGAGCCTTCTGTCTAAGAAAGTTAGAATGGAACATTCTTCCGTAAAGCGAGATATTGTTAACGAACTACACAAACCTGCAAGGCTTAATTTTAAACGGCGTCGTGTAATAGTTAAGGGAATTAATGAGACACTTCAAGCAGACCTTGTTGAAATGATACCCTACGTTAAGCAAAACAAGGGATACAAATACATACAGGTTGTAAAAGATTGCTTTTCAAAATTCGTCTGGGCGGTTCCACTAAAATCCAAGGAAGGTAAAGAGGTTACTTTAGCCATGCAAAGTATCCTATCAAGTTTAAAGTGTCCACTCAAAAACCTGCAAACAGATGAGGGTAAAGAGGTTTATAACTCAGACTTTCGAAAGCTGATGAATAAACATGGAATCAACCATTACAGTGTATACTCAACTAAAAAGGCCTCTATTGTTGAGCGAGTGAACCGTACGTTGAAACAGCTTATGTGGAAACAGTTTAGTTTTCAAGGCAATTACAAATGGGTTAACGACCTTCCACAAATTGTTAAAACTTATAACTATAGTAATCATAGAACAATTAAAATGGCACCCTCTGAGGTGAATAAACGTAACGAAAAAGCTATCATAAAGTCAGAATACACATTTGTTAAAATTGCACATCCGACTACAAAGTGCAAAGTTGGCGATAAAGTACGCATCAGCAAATATAGAGCGTTATTTGAAAAGGGATACACGCCGAAATGGACCAATGAAATTTTTACTGTGAAAAAAGTGCAGCTAACAAATCCAACAACTTATATTTTAGAAGATGAGAAGAATGAAACGATTAAAGGAGTTTTCTATGAAATGGAGTTGCAAAAAGCCAAACATCCAGACGTTTTCCTTGTCGAGCGGGTGCTGAGGAAAAGAGGGAAAAAGCTGTACGTCAAATGGTTAGGATTTGATAGTAGTTATAACACATGGATTGATAATAATCAAATTGCGTAACTTGCATATACTTTGTAGTTAGATAATTAAATCAATAATTGAGAATCTAACGAAATCAGCATATAGAGTAATGTTTTTTTTTCTTTTTTTATCTGTAATTTATTTAGAAAGGTTTTTGAATTAAAGCAAGGATTACAAATTCCTAAAGTTGTTGTTTTATTGTTCCAAAATTGAATGTAACAATTCTAATGTCTCTACATAGTTTTCATAACATGTAGATGGCCATATTGCAGAATCTGGACCGCATGTCCATCCCAATCTTGCACCTGGATGTTTCTCTCCTTTGACCACGTTGATCTGTATCCAGTCCAGTATCCTCACGTGTTCAACGTTATGACCTGGACAAAAACAGTATGGAAGGTCTTCGTTTGCTTTAATAGCATCCAGTATGTTTTTGAGGGCCTTGGAGTTCGCCAAATAAGCGGCTTTACACACCATTTCATCTACGAGCGCATCAATCTTCTTGTAGTTTTTGGTAATCCTTTTAACGGGGTAGAACAAATGTGAAACACCCTGTAGGTTACCATTGGAAAGCAGACCGAAGATTAACGTTTTATAGTGTATTTTGTCATGAAAGTCGTGTTTCCTCGCAAGTTTTTTGAACACATCTACGCTCAACCATTATAGATTTTCTTGGTCACATACCGAAGCGACTGTGTCAATGTACAAATCCATACCCAATTTTTGACAAAACACATGTTTGATACTGTCAACAGTAACATCCAATCTCCCTTTCGCTATCCATGTAAATACACCATCTGACACAAGAAAGGATGCTTCTTCGTTAACTAATTGGGACAGTAACTTGCCTGCGCCAGCTGCACATTTCAAGTAACAATCATAAGCAACCTGTGATCCAACACAGGCTTGCATCTTGACTTCTTCACTAAGATCCATCATGAACTATTGATTTGATGCGGCTTCCTGTGCAGTTATAAGGACTGTATCCCCCACCAGATGATATCCCCACGGCCGTGTATTGGTACGGTTATAGCTGACCATGCGCTTGTCATCATGCGGACTCAAAACCACTTTATTCTGTTTTATTGAATATACGACGTGTTTCTTTGACCTTATAAGCCTCTGGGTGCCCTCGAATACCGTTTTGTCAAATAGACATCTCTTATAGTCTTCTACCGTGATGCTTCTTATAGACGATTTTGTGGAACCTTTAGATTTCTTTACAAACTTTTCTTTGTTAAAATCTTCCTCAACATATATGCATACATTTTTGAACGAAGCCCAACAAACGCTAGCGTGACTTTCCCATTATTTCCATCTTTCATTAGACCGGGTACTTTCTTGTTTAGTAGTGGAATACCAAATACCTTGTCAGCTTTGTATTCTGATGTATCGAAACGGAAGCTGTCTCGTTTAATGTACTCATAGATGTTAAGATTTCGAAAATGATATATCAAACTGTCAGTATCAGTATAGAGCAACTTAGCATTTTCACCAAAGGTATTTCTGATATAGTTGTAATGGAAGTCATAGAGAAATATTTTTGATAGGTCCAGAATAGCAAAACCAACGTAAATGGGTTTATTCAGGTATACTTCCAGCTTGTTCATCTCAATAATTGCAACATTATCGTCAAAAAACTACTGAACTATGAAAGTTGGGTTTTGCAATAAGCGATCGGGCAGCCCACCGGCCATCCCATTGCGTAATTAGATGAATGTCATTATGTTTGCGCACATTTTCCATACATTTACCATATATAGCATTGTTCATAAGCTTGTAAAAGTCCTTTTCGAAATCGTTCTTTGACTGTTGTCGTAGTTTAGTGTTCAGGTCGACGTACTCCTTCAACCATTGGGACTGTTTGAATTTTAACACTTTATGAACTTTTGTTAACTTCATTCCATTGGCAATGTAGATTTTCAAATTTCTATAGTGAACAATGTAGTTGAACTTTGGATATAGTGTCAAGAGGAGCTTCTTAAGCTTTGATTTAGCTGTAGGCGGAACCATATGACATAGTGCAAGTGTTAAATCACTATGATTTTCATGTATATCTGAGGGATACTCCAAATCACATTCTACCATATATCCGACATCAGAAATGTCTGGAGTATTCAGAATCTCAGATAAATTGAATTCTTTCAAAAATTCGAAGTCTCCATAAGGCAAGTACTACGACATTGCTGCACCGTAAAAATTATTCAAATCAAAATACATTAAATATGAGTCAGATATATTCGGATCATATTTATCTTTCATGTATTTATTATTTGCCTTGGCATATCTGTTAGAGCACTGTGAGACACCGCCCCTTATTCCACTCTCAACAAAAAGAACTTTGTCTATGTCAGTAAGAAGCTCAAGTTGAACGTTTGTGGTCTTCAACATAGCATCAAACGTTAATCCAGGAGCTGTATAGTAGTGTAGCGGATCCAGCTTGTAGGTGTTCATACAGGTCTGTCTAAAAGCCTCAAACAACTGCGAGAAGGAGGACATCTGTTTTCAAATAGAGGTCTGAGTACTGTCCCAGGGTTTGGATATGAAATGCATGCCAAACTCTCAGTGCGTGATTGTAGTCTTCATCAGTTATATCCTCTTCTGTTAAAAAACTTCGAAACTTCTCCTTTGGAGGTAGAGA
>JAJEOX010000094.1:0-150489 GCA_020740385.1 Mylabris phalerata | reverse complement strand
TCTGTTGACGAAATACCAGATAATTCTGTCCAAACACTTTTGCAGACGATGTTCCAACTTTTCTATACCCATGTTGTAGAATTCTAGCGCCAATCCTTTGAGGAATCGAGTAACCTCTTCCTTGAACGTGCGAGGCGCGAGTGGTATGGTTAGAGAGAGGGACAGCTAATGAGTAAGACAGTCTTGCTAGATTTCTCCCAGCACATCGCACTCTCTCTGGGCGGCATAGGGAACCTTATTTTACTAATACCCCTCGTATATTTTTAAAAATCTAGAAAGGGGGGTAAATATTTTACTCTCGCCGAGAAACGATATTTGACAAAGTTGGTTTTGTTTGCAATAGACGATTTTTATATTTCGAAAAGCCGTGGTGCTTGAGTGGCGGCAATTATAAAAAAATGTACCTCATTTTTGCGAAAATTTCAAAATGGATTACTCTGTGCTAGAGTCGTTGACATGAGATTTCCACTTATCACCTGCATGTACATATACACAAATACATATGTAAAGAAATATCCATGGTGTTTACTTATAATCTTTAACAAATTACATAATAGCAATTATAATTTTATTTTCAAATATTCAATTGTTTTTTTTAATGTAGCTAATATTTCGATAATTTTATCAATTTTTCTAATCTGTATTAATTGTTTGGATGTCATAACAAATTTTTACACACACTGATTTGATTTTATCCATTCACATACATATCGTTTATAAGGGTAAAGCTTCCTACTCGGCTAGTCTATCGCCCAATTCCATATAAAATACATTGCATCGTTCAAGTCGGATAACTCAAAAAACGGTTAACAGATATCGAAATGATAATTGGCTCATTTTATTCTAAAGTGTGATTCTCTAACGGCGTGCGGTATAGAAGTTTTTTGAAAAAAATTAAATGGATTTCCACTAATCTGGAAAAATCCATAAATTTTATGTAGGGAAAAAAATAGATGGTTTGGTCCAAGTCGGATAACTTTTTGTATAGTTACAACAGAATGCATAGACAATTTATTAGAATCCAATATATCAAGGTTGCCTCTAGAAGTTGGCGGTCGCAAGATTTTCAATTTTCTTATTCGTTTTTCTGGAAAAAATTGCATCGAAAAGTCATTGAATTTTAAGAAATTATAACTCGAAATAATACTGCATTATCTGTCGGTGACACCTCTTAATCAATAACAATTCTCTATTGAAGATAGTCCCACCATAGCCATTTACCTTGATAAGTGAACAGGGGACAAGGTCGGTAATCAAAAGGGACAGCAGTCGATATCAAAAGAAAGATAAGCTATCTAACAGAAACTGGTTTTAGATTGCTATAAATTGCACGGAAAACGTTTTTCAAAGTAGAAAAATTATCGAAATTTAGGAATTAGTAGATCTTTACCAACAATAATTACTCATTATTACGTTATGTAATTGAAGGAAGTTTCTGAAATTTGGTTTACATTTGTTTCTCTACCTGTACTACCTCTAGAAAATGTTTTTATAGTTCTATCAACCCCCGTATATGGGGGTAATGCACCCTACTTTCTTATTTTAAATAGAAATGGTATATTTTTTATTGTATACCTAAATTCTACTGGAAAATTGAAAGGTTGCTTGATAACATGATTTGTGGTCTAGAATTGAGTCTTTCAGGAATTTTTTTTGAAATTTATAATTTAGCGATGTTTGT
Source organism: Mylabris phalerata (assembly GCA_020740385.1). NCBI lineage: Eukaryota > Metazoa > Arthropoda > Insecta > Coleoptera > Meloidae > Mylabris > Mylabris phalerata. Next base: position 148,808 of record JAJEOX010000094.1, on the reverse strand, counting down.
TTGAAAAATTCATATTTGAAAAAGCTATTGCGTTTGAATAACTAAAATTTGGAATTCTAATATTATAAATATTGCCCTTTTTAATACATTTTGTAGAATTGAATTATCTTTCAGCAATTTGGCGAAATTAATTATTAGCTAATGAAAATTAGCAATTTAGACCATCACTATTGATCTCTAGTCTGCGATGCAGAGGAAGGCTTTTTCTCGATTTTGCTTCAATTCATTGTTAATTTTTTCTGTTGTTTTCCATTGAAAAAAATTACAATTATTTACATAGATGTCAATTGTGACAATTGAATGGAAAGTTTCATTTAAAATAAGAAAGATAATACGATTTGAACATTTCAGCAAAACACTGAAAGATAATTTAATTTTGTAACCTTTGATGAAAAATACATAGTTTGATCTATTTTAATTCCAAATTGAACACTGCAAAATAAAAATTTTAAAACAAATGAAAATTTTGTGAATAACTATCAGTACTAGACCATAAGTTATGTATGGTCAAAAAAACAATCGTTTCTAACGATTTTGCGCCTTTCAAAAAAAAATATGCATATAAATTGATTCAGAATGACTGAAGGATGCTACTAACGGGTAGGAATACTTCGTGTTTTTTCCAGAATAAAATGGAGAAAAAATGAAAAAAGTATATGAGGGTTATCTTTGAGACATTTTGAGTCATTTAATGTGTTTATCTCCTTTTCAAAAATCGCAGCCTTTTCTAAAACGAGTGTTTTTTGACCAATTTGCTGATGAGCTACGGGGTTCAAATTTCGGTAAAATGACCTCCAATGACCCTCCTATAGATCCTGAAATATTCTTCAAATCGTTCGTCTAACAATAGGTGTTTCCATTAGAACTAGGAAAATTTAAGTAAAACACGCCTTATACGAAATTTTTCTAATCAATTATAAAGAATAAACTGTGATAAATATTTATATAAGTACCTATGTTGATTTTTACTAATTATGAAGAGGATGATTAGGTACAAATTGTAAACGAAATTGATCAATCTTTCTAAGAAAGAAATCTAAGGTAGATGAACGATTTGGTGTGAATAATTGAGCAATTAAAAATTCAAATAATTAATTATGAAAATTTTAAATAAAGATACATTTCAATTAACGGAATGATAGCGTTAATCAAAAACATATTTTTAATATAAAAATCTGCTGTATGAGTTGTGTAACAAAACAAGTACATTATATTTTTCGGTCGTCCATTAAATTTATTTCGCTGATTAGATATTGCAAGACTAGTCACACCTTTTGTAAAAATAACGACTGCCTACCAAATTTATTGAAAAACGGAGGGGGAACTGCTCACAGACTACATCGAAATAGGAACTATACCCTTATATTGTTTAAATATCGGCTTTAGGGTGCCACGTTTAAAATTTTTTAAATGGGACCCTAGTTTAGAGCAATTAAATTTTTTAGAATTGAAAAATAAATTCATTAAAAACGTTTGCTCCAGTAGAATTACCAGGAATTAATTTAATGAGATTTGGTATTTGTAATCAAAAGCATGACGAGACCGTTTACGAATTCGTTACGAAAATATGGGCGATCGGCACAAAAATTTTAATTAAAGACTCCGCTAACGCCAATCGGGAAGAAATTCAAATATTTCAAAGAAAATGTGAATAGTTAATGCTGAATCAATTTAAAGTACATTTGACCGAGTGAATAACCGAAGTTACATGACGAGCCTGAATCGTCATTGGAATTTAACATGTTTGTTTATCTAATTTTGTATTCATTTACTTGTTTTCTGAATAAAATTTTATTTTGGTTATGTTTATAAAATAAATGTATTAATCATGATATTACAGTAAAATTACATACGTTCAATGTATTAAGAAATTTCAAATAAATCGGGACTCAAGTTAATTAGTGAGACCATTCAACCGGAACCTATATTTGTGTGTTGTCGAGATGAAGATGGCCATCGATTTTATGCCGCAAAAGACTTTATCAACTACGTTGGATGAATTGAAGACACATTACTACTTATTTTTCCACAATATGGTTACATAACCAATGTACTAGCTAAAAATATATGCAGTTTTGAAAAACTTTTTGTAGGTTTGTATGTGATACTCACATGAATGTAGTACAACATACAATTATGAGATTAACTTCTTGGCTAGTGGTTAATAAATTTTATAAATCAGAGCAATAGACTCACTTTATGTAAACCCATTTTATATATTCATGTCAATAAACAGTTGCTAAACAAACTATCAGCGTTAATCATTATAATTTCTATTTCCATTTGAAGTAATGATAACACACAACTACACACTGCAAAAATACCCCAAATTTCATAGCCTAATATTATTGTATTAATAAATAACTTTTCAAATTATCTACATCACAGATGTAAGTATTTCAACATTATTATATTATTAACAAGTAAAATTTCACAATTTATTAATTAACAAAATCGAAGACTTTATAACGAAATAGTTATGAATCAGGAGGTACGCACTCCCACTATTCTACATAAATTTCAACTAAATTTTACCTCCTGTCGCTTGTGGCGCTGATATCTGAATATGACGGAAGACCGTAAATTGACGCCATGGCCATGTTGTTATTGTCATTTTACCGATTTAATTCGAACGTAGCTTGAATTTTCATGGAAAAGACGTTTTCTTGTGAAACTGTAATTTTTTTTTGTGATATTAAGAATGCCCTACACATGTTGCGTACGCAGTTGTTCTGCGAAAGACCAAATGCTGCACAAATTTCCTAAAGATGAGGAGGTAAGCAAATTTTGAGGTTAACATCGTTTATATTATTATCGATAATTATTTCATAATAATTAAGCTAACTATATTTTGTTGTCTGTTGTAGCTGTGCAAAATATGGTGTACTGCCATTGCCAGAGATGACCTTAAAGACAAGATTGCAGCAATTCAAAAATATTATCGAATCTGTGATGTACACTTTGATAATCAATCAAATTCATAATTAATCGTAACCGCACAAACTTGAAAAGTGGTAGCATTCCTTCCTTACATTTATCAGGAAGGCAAAATATTGATTTGAACGACTATAGATTTAATTAGTTCTGCTTTGTAGTGCTAGAAACAAACATACCAAGTTGTAGTAAAATTGCACAGGTTGAGGCGCCAATTCATACAGAGGAAACTAGTGACGGTATAACAGACAGGGGTAGAAAAAAGAGTCATGTAGAAGGTGACAATGGTAGTAGATCAGAAACTATTACTTCAGAAACTGATACTGCTGTTACACTTAATATCCCCTGTGAAGAGGGAATAACGGATTAAGGGGAAATAGCCGGCGTTAGCAAACAGAAAATCACCGTAAGCAGTAAGAAAACTAGAAAAAAGAAGCCTTCTGAGAAAAAAAAGAAGAAACTTGCCTATTAAAATAAATGTAAGAAAAAAGCACAGCTAACTTCAAAAGCAACAAAACTGTACCAAATTGCAAATGAATTTAGAGATTTGGGCAGAAAAGTGACAAGTAAATTTGATATTTTGGGAATTTTTAAGACAAAAATTAACAATGCTACCTTCAAATTTCTACAAACTCAAATTCAGTAGCAGTCAAAAAAGCCACGAGGTCATCGATTAAGTATGGACGACAAAGTGTTTGCCCTAGCCTTGTTGAAGCAAAGTCCGAAATCAATCGATTGCTACAAAAGATTTTCGCTTTGCCTTCGAGGAAAACCTTGACACAGTTATTGAGTAAAGTTCCTCTTTAACCAGGCATTAATAAGTCCATCGTTCGAAGTCTGGAACAGGATGTCAAAAAGTTGAAACCACGCGATCGTCACGGCGTTCTAATGTTTGACGAAATGAGTCTGCAACCTGCCCTTACATACAATAAATCGACTAGTGATATTGAGGAATTTCAAGAAGCACCTGGGTGTCAGATTGCTGACCATGCAATGGTTTTTATGATCGAAGGAATTGCCAAAAAATGGAAGCAGCCAGTGGCATATTTTTTCACCCGAAATGGAATGAAAAATACAGAAATAGCAAAAAAATATCAAAGAAATAATTACTGAACTGAAAAACATTGGTCTCACTGTATACGCCTCTGTATGTGACCAATATAACAAGTCAGTAATAAATTATTTGGTTGAAGACAAAACTTAACAAAAAGAAAAACAATGTTGACCATGAGACCTACACTTTACTCATCGGCGATGATGAAGTTTTCCCTTTATACGATTTCCCACATCTCTGAAAGGAATAAGGAGTAATATGCTCACAAGCAATGTCCATTTTAATTGGAAGGAGGGTCAAGAAGTTGCTTCATGGAACCACATTGGAGCATTGTCTGAACTTGACTGTGGTGAAGATTTTAGAATGCTTCCGAAACTTTCAGATGAGCATGTGATAAAAAATCGCATAAAAAAAAAGAAAGTTGAAAATGCAGCTCAAGTCTTTTCCCATCGAGTTCAATCAACGATGAGAGGATTAGTTAAACATGTTAAGTCTTATTTTATTAGCATACAGGATGGTGCTATCTCTCTTTCCCACTATTGAACTGTTTGGGTAAATTATATAAAAGTAGCGTATTTTAAAGGAAATTATTATTGTTGTTGTAAATTCCAAATATTTTTTATAGTTTATGAAAAATTGGAAAAATAAATGTATAATAAATAAATAACTTATTTATTTATTGTGGGCGTTATATTGTGAAAAATGTCATCAGGAGTTGGTTACGAACATTGATGACGGCTTGGATGAACACTTATTGATAAAGTGTCGAAAATATAAATGATTGCTTAAATAAACAGATGTTGATCCGATCCAGAATTTGGTATACTGATACAGTGTAATGATCTATATATCTCTATTTATATCTCTCCTAAAACAAGCAAAATATCCACAAAATCGAGAAAACCCTCATTTAAAGAATTGAAAAACAAGCACCAATTACAAATTTTGAAATTATCCAAATTGTCGTATCAATTAGACATACGAAACAAAAAATTGCAACACGAAAATCTTTTATTAGATTTTAAAATAAAAAAGAGCAATTGAAAAAATTAATAGAAAATTAATTATTTTAATAAATTATTTGACAAAAATGTTTGATGTTTAATTTCTCCTACAGAATATTGTTTCAATAAGTGCTGTTCACATCTCCAACCCTTTCGAATATTTCATTATTTTCGACCTTCGAATATTTCTACTACTATTGGTTGGTCGCTGTCCGCAAGGTCGAACAAGTTATTATTTTTTTAGTGTCATGTTGTGTAATAAACATCAGGCAAAAACTGTCACCAACACTTTTTCTTTTATAATTGACATTTTCCCCCAAACAGTAAAACTTTCTTTTTCTAATACTGCAATGTGCTTTATTGTAAGCACGTTCACCTTCCATTTGTGAATTAAATATAGGTGTAAGGAGGAAGTTTCGGCAAGCATAGCCAATGTCACCCAACAAATAATCATTATCGAATTCACCGCTTTCAAAATCGGTCCATAAGTGACTCTTAATAAATATTGTACTGTCGTGTACTGAACCAGGTCAACGTGCTATTACATTCCGGGTTTTCAAAGATGCATCACATACCATTTGTACATTATTTGAAAAATATTGCTTTCTGTTTCTGTACAATTCAGCTCGATCCCCACCAGGTGATTTAATTTGTACGTGTGTACAGTCTATAGAACGTAAATAAAAGGTAAAATTGTATAAAAAAGATGTTATAAATTAATTTTTGCACCTACAACACCTGGAAAACCACTTATTCTAAAAAAAATCCCTTTTTGCTCTTTCTGCTAGCGTGCAGAATTTCATTTCTGTGAATGCCAAATAGCAAATTCTTTAGTGACTCGAAATATGGTTCAACACACAATACTTTTATGTACATTCATTAAATCTCCTATTATTTGTTGGAAAGATAGAGTTGTAAAAAATCGGTGTGTTATTAATATCTACATTGTAGCTGACAAAGGGTGTTTTTTTTTTAATTTGAATATTCTGGTTTCTCTCCCAATAATTCAACAAATTCCATTACACTTTTTTTTTAAACGGTATCTAATTTTAAAATTAGCATCATCATATTTATAAAATATATTTTCCCTAGGTAGAAATCTTCTAGGGCGTACTATTTGAATCTTTTTCTGAATCTTCAGAAGAACTTAGAAATGGATCGAATTACATTTTCATGAAAAAATTAATGCATATTTGAAAATAAATTGTTCAGATATAGTATACGAATAATTATCCAAATCAATAAATACAAAAAATTATCAAAAAACTCCCATAAACACTTACAAGAATTATATTAAATACAAAAATTTTGAATTTTCAAATTTAGCATTGCTGTCAAGCAATTGCGCTGTTAAACAAAATTTGACAAAGATTGTAGTGATTTTCAAACGAATCTTCGATTTAAGTTGGTTGAACTGGGAAGAACATAACCTGAAATAAATTGAAATTTTGCCATAAAAATGAACTTGTTTAATAATTTTTAGGCAACTAAATAAAAAACGTGTCAGTAGTTTTTTTTAGACTCTTATGATAAACAGAATTATAATTTCATTTCTCGAAAACAACATCGGTTTTTTTCAAACTTACTACTAAGAATTATAATAATTGTGATTTATGTGTTTATTATTCCGTTTTTGATGAATTTCTTATTTTTCAATCTGCAAAGCGTGCTGAGTTTTCTCAGATTTTCAAAAGGATTCCGATTTTACGAATATTTCTTGTTCATACATAATATTTAAATTATCAACTACTCACATTTTCGTTAGATATTTTCGCCAAATTTTGAAAATATTAAAAGTTTTGACACTATTAAATATTTGACATCGAGCGGTGTAACCGACTCCTACCCCTGGCGAGACGTTACTTGACCAAAGATCATCTTTCCATCCCTTTTTTGTGAAGAAATTAAAAAGAAAACTAAAAAAATGGAATGGAGCAAACTTCTCTTTGTCCTTGGTATTGCATTTAATGCCGCAAATATCAAGAAAAATTAATTATTCAATGCTTCAAATGTATGATATGGGTGCACGACAGCTGTGCAGGTGTAGGAAAAGCCCCATATTCTTACACTTGCCAAGACTGTATCAAAAGTACGATTAAGAAATAGTGTGGTACGACAATCTGATCTTAAATCGTACTTTTTTCTTTTTTTTTAATATTTTATTTTCAATATTACAAAAGGGTTTGTTAAGTTTTTACATATGTCTGAACTTTCTTCTATAAATAAAGTTTCAACAACCATTTTGTGAGTATTCTGCAACAAATTAATTAAAACTGGTACGATTTAGGCAAGTTTACCCTATAATTGTCAAACAAATTTTCCAGTAATTATTTTAATTTTATTCAAGTAATTATTACATTAATTAATATTTAATATAAATGCCAATCATCGTAAACTAGACACTGAGAAAAGTTTGGCTCGACGACTGGAGCCAAACTTTTCTCTTGTCAGTGTCTAATTTACGATGATTGGCATTAATATTAAATATTAATTAATTAACATCTACATCGTATGGTCGGATTTATTCAAATTATTATATTAATTAAATAAAATTCAAGATATGGTGTAAAATTTAATCACTATTAAAGGAGATAGAATTAAGATGACGTTAAATTATACACCTAGGAATGAAACGTTAACTAAAAAATTTGGGAATTTATCTGTAAAATACACGAAGATGAATGCTAAAACGTCGAAATTCGATTAATTAGAGATGGCCCAAAAAAAATCAAATTCAACATGAGAGGAAGAAGTTAATCAAATAGCAATTCAACAGAATCAACATCTACCCATTGAAAATGAAAATCAAGAAAAAACTGATAGTAAAACTTTACACAAATATTTAATGTAAAATATAGTCTTTTATTGGGAAATGTGACAAGGGTTATACACTCTATTGGACAACGGAATTGTTTAAAATTATAAAAGTTGATAATACCAATCCTGTAACGTATTTATTGGAAGATCTTCATAGTCAACCAATCAATGGATGTTTCTATGAATATAAATTACAAAAGACCTATTATTCTAGAATTTATTTGATTGAAAAGATGCCGCGTCGTGCTCGGGTTGAACCCTGACCTCTCGTTTTCCGGACGAGTACTCTGACCACTAAGCTACCGAAGAGCCTCGCTAACTTCAGTGTCTTGTATTAAATTTAAATTTCAGGCGGACGATACGAATGCAATCGCAAGCAGATATCGCCGGTCTACGTCAGATAGATATATACTGGTTTAAAGCCCGGCCTGGCTGATAGAGAAATTTGAATATATCAAACCATACGATGTAGATGCTAATTAAATTAATTAATTAATATTTAATATTAATGCCATTCATCGTAAACTAGACAATGAGGAAAGTTTGGCTCGACGACTGAGGGTTGAACCTAGGACCTCTCGTTTGCCGGACTAGTGTTCTGACCACTAACCTACCGAAGAGCCGCGCTAATCCCAGTGTCTTGTATTAAATTTAAATTTCAGCCGGACGATACGAATGCAATCGCAAGCAGATATCGCCGGTATGTTTTTTTTGTTCATAATCTTTTTTAAATGTTATTATCTTACAAGACACAGAACCCCAAGAATGAACAAAAGAAAGTGTCAGAGTTCTGGGAGAGCTCAGTAAAATATTCTAATTTAGCAATAACAGGATCTCTCTCGTCAGAAGAAATTAAAAAATCATATCAATAAATATCATTTCAATAAATTAACAGCAATGGCAACATCGTTCAATGTGGATCAGATATACTAAGCCATTTGTAGAATTTTCAAAACATTGCTAACGACCGTGTGTGAAGAACCCACAAAATATCATATCGTAAACAACTGTATTCAAAATAGTTCTGATATGAAAACTATTTGTTAAAAATTCATTAAAACCAACATGAATGTAATTTTAATTGTTGAACCTTTGATTGTTTTTAAGTAACATAAAGCGTGGTGATCAGTAATAACTCTGACTTCGTCCATAAATAAGATGGCGAAGATCAGTAGCAAAGACTCTAACCGGAAGCAGAACCAATTATGGAATGCAAATTACAATATGCATATATCTCTATGAGATACCTATCTGGATGCCTGATGAGCCTTGCTTATTGTTGTTGAATCGACAATTATAGCAATCATGCAAAAAATCATCCAAATCGGAAGTTTCGACTTCGGAAGATATACTTTGGTGTTCGTTGAACGTGATTAATTCTTATGGTTACATGTGCCAAATTTTACCTATATGTATATATCAAAATTGTTACCTACAATTTATAGCTTTTCCAACACAGGAAAATACAAAGTATCCCAAAAGTGAACGTGGTGCAAACAAAGACGGGAGGGGGACGTGCGAGCGGTGTCGTTTGCAGGATCTGTCCTTACCAGGTGGTAGTAACTTATATAGGCAAACAATTCTCCTATTTTTTGTTAACTTGGTAGTTCAATGGCCAGTTCTTAGGTGGCGCTTTTGTCAAAAATAAATATATATGTGCGCGTAAATGTCGTTATAGTGACAATGACATTTCTCGATTCGAACAAAGAAACGAGTAATGTCACAAAATTCTAAATTTTATCTTGTTATTTTTGAGTAGAAACATTTAATATGAATAAATATCCCAATTATTACTAAAATTTAAGTGTATTAATATTAGTGATTATAGTGCCTTATAGTTATTATTTTTATTATTAAGTTGCTAAAACAAACGGTACTTTCTTAGGAAAATTTGTACAGTATGGTAATGCAATTGCTGCCCTTAAAACTCTACCAGAAGCGTACTATTTTGGTGAATGTTAGCGGTTACTTAAGATCTTTGGTGTATTTATTAAGTGTTGAAAGTAATATTTTGTAAGTTTCTAATATTTTAACTGTTTATATGTTTGTATTGTTTATATACATATGTTTGTGTTGTATTATTTGGATTTAAATTGGAAGTAAATTCGTTTGATTAAATTTTTCTAAGTTTCATTTTCCTGATAAGATAAAAATATAAAGATATGAATACCAATATGTATATTTATATGACGTCACTGACGTCATTCAAAAATGCGATTTGTGCGCCACCTGAGAATCGGCCGTTGAACTAAAGTTGATAAAATGGTGGTGAATATCAACAAAAAGAATAAAACAGCGTTGGCAAAGCATCATTTCGAATTGAGACATAATTTTGATTTTAATAACGAGTCGGTAAAGATTTTGGACATGGAAGATAAAAAGCGTTGAGACTTTTGAGTGAATCTATTTTCATAAAGAAAATGCCCAACATAAATTACAAAGAGGACATCGCTAACACAACACATGCTCAAGATCATTTGTTAAATTATGTTCACCCCTTTAGAAAAATAATCGACTTTTTAATGAATATGTTCAAGTGTGCACATCTCCATTTTGTAAAAATTTGAGTTTAATTCGTTGTTGAGCTGTGCATTGATTGATTACTTTTCGTTTTGTTTATTGTGTATTGATTGCTCATCTAACGGACTAATGAGAAATTTGGAGATTGAAATAAAATCGATTTTATATGAAATATTAAACTGTTTTTCAAAAATTAAGATCGGGAGTGTGTATTACTGATTTCTAGAATATTCCAAAGCAACCAGGTAGTTGAATTTTAATAAGTTGATTGATTGTTTTATGTTGATTTTATTTGTTTTTAATTGTTTTTACATTTTTGATTGTTTTTGATTGATTTCGATTTGACCTTGCAATTGAGTTGAGAAATTGTTGTCGTATCTTTATTTTGTAGCCCTATGAAGTGACCACAATAAAGTCACGAAACTGTTGGCGTAGTTGTTAATGTGTTTTATTGTTCAATTACCTCATAATCAACATCGATAATAGTAACGTGAATAATTATGGATGATATCGGTGTCTCAACATCATTGGATTCAAAAATTAATAATGTCCCACCTTTATCAAGTGTCGTGGATTAAATAAGGCAAGAAATCAATTCAATTGATCATTTGTTGTGGGCAAAGTGTATCAGCTACCTCAAGTCAACAGAGGCAAGTTATTTAGATGAAACTCAACTCCTTACATTTTCATCAATACGAATAATTTAAGAAATTCGAGTTATGACAACGAATGTGAAGATTGAAGGTGAGTCACAGATTTCAAGTCTACAACGTGTCCCATAATTGGCGCCCATCCTGATAGGTGTAAATTGAGGATGAAATTAAAAATAAGACGAAAAGTCTTATACCATTTTTTAATCTGACACACAGATAATGAGTAATTAATTAAAACAAGTAACGAATCAGATGCCCGCTATAGCGATAAGAGAAGCGGGAGGAGTCTAGCCTTGATATGACCGCAGTTACAGATTTCAACAATAAGGGTGCTCGCACAACACCGAATAATGTTGGATTGTTTTTAATGAAAATCTGTAGGGTAAGTGAATTTTTAAAACAATTACGAAAGTCTTCACTTTTAGGTGTATTAATTAGTAATTTTAATAAAAAGTACACATCCACCATAAATAATCAACATTTCGACATACTCAGCCGCACTGTAATTAGCCATTGTAAAAATTACCAATGTCGAACGAAACAACTCGCCAAAGACTGATACCAGTCAATAATTTGCTTAGGTACATTTTAAAAACTATTGAAAAATTTTAAAAAAAGAAACGATTTTGACATTACTAAGAAATAATTCTCCGTCGCCTTATCAACTTCCTGTCTGATGATATTACACCGATACCTATGTAACATTATCCAAGGTGATCGATTTTGCCAATTTTATTACATTTATTCATTATTTATTGTTGTTTGCTTAGGGATTTAATTGTTAAACAGTTTACTAAATGTAACACAAAGAACATTTCGAATTGATCACTAACTATTGTTACTATTTGTTACAATTTACAACAAAATTGTTGATTGTTAATAGAGAAAGAATTCTCTTTTGCATTATCTCAAAATCTTTTGATATTATTCCTGACTTGGCAAACTTGACTAAATTTACTTTCTCTTAAAATTACTAATTAATATAAAGTGAAGACTTTCGTAATTTTTTTTGATTCAATAATTCCACAGATTCTCATTAAAAATCCAAGATTATTCGGTGTTGTGCGAGCACCCTTATTGTTGAAATCTGTAACTGCTGTGGCCATATCAAGTTTAGACTCCTCCCGCTTCTCTTCTTATCGCTATAGCGGGCATCTGATCCGTTACTTGTTTTAATTAATTACTCATTACCTGTGTGTCAGGTTAAAAAATGGTATAAGACTTTTCGTCTTAGAATTTTATCTTCTATTTACACCTATCAGGATGGGCGCCAATTATGGAACACGTTGTATATTAATTTGAACATAATTGAATTTTATTTTATTTTTTACAGCTTCAAACATTCTAATTTAATTAATTTATTACAATGTAAGTAAAATAAATTTTATATTAAGGGTGAGGTCCGAAGAAATGCAACCAAAAAATTACATTGAAATGCCATAAGCCGTATTTTGCAAATATCTCGAAAACGATAAGAGATAACGAAATGGTGAATATTGCATTCGATTCGAAATGTCATTGTGCAACTCAGTCCCAATGGAAATTCGTGTTAGTCGACGGGATTTTCCGAAAATTGTGATAAATGTGTTTTTCACACACAAATGCATGGCTTTAGTATTTTTCAAATAAACTGCATATAAGTTAACAAAACAGAGTGAAATTCACATGAAAAGATTTATGAAAGTTAAATCTATCTCTGTCCCAAACCCAGAGTTGAATTCCGTTTTCTTGAAAATCGCATTTAAAAATACATAATTTTTCCGAGATTTAATAGAAATAGAGACACCCCGATGACAAAACGGACCAATCACAGAATTCTGTTCAACCCATCGTTCACCTTGAAAACTGCAGAAAGGACAACAGAGAAACAGATATGTGTTCATCACTTTTCTAACATCTGCAACAACTAGCAACTAACAACTGTGCTAACAAAAAAAAAACTAACCCATATAAATTGTATTAAATATTCTTTTGCTCAATGAAAAATCACTAGACTTCAGCATCAAAGAAATTAATCTACTATTAATGGACTTTTTAATAAATTATAATAATAATAAAAATCATAAGTTGAGCCACAGTAATTGTTACTATCATTATTGTTACTATTATTATATATTGATTTATTTATTTATTTATAACTAAAGTAAATAATTTTGAAAAAAAAGCATAAAAAATTTTCTGTCTATATCTATACATTGTAAGTTAGGTCAAGACTCAGAACTTCAATAGCTCGAAGAGCTCCACATTTGGTTTTAGCACAAGCGTTGAGTGGTTCAATCCCGCAGTAGGATTTTGATATAAATTACTTTTTTCACTCTTTTTACCTAAACAAGTTCACGTTCATTTTGTTAAATTTGTAATTATTATTTTATAAGAAAATTTTAATTCTTTTTATCTTATAAAATAGAAAAAAGTTTCAAATAAAAGCGTAAAAAAATTACTATCTGGCAGAGGGTTGAACCCACCAACATTCAATCGTAAATGAACAATACAACTATTTTAGACATAGGACATTCCAGATGGACGAAATTTATCAGGACTGGAAATTTTAAGTAACTGAAAAATTATTAGAGATAAGTATGGGAAATGCCAATACCGTAGAATTTTTTCTTTATCCAACTGTATAAAGAGAAATGTACCGTTTCATTCAAAATAAAAAAGATTTTGCGCTTTAAAAATTGGCTGAAAGAAAAATTGATTTCTGCTAATCTCTGAAATCAGTTTTTTTTAAATTCATTGCAAAGTACATAGTTTGAATTTTACATTTCGGATATGTATATGTATAATCTTAATATCCAACAAAAATATACCATTTCATTTAAAATCAGAAAATAGAATGCTCTAACTCATATATCGGAGAGTGGTGGAACAACGAAACTATTTTGTAGAGGCTGTTCAAGAGGGAGAACATCGGTATATCAAATTTCAGAAACTTCAATCAATTAAAACTTCTTATACTTTTAATAGGCCAACTTCTTGGCCCACTCTGTATAGTTTGGTATAATAATTTTCAAAAATACTATAATTATTTAAAAAAAAAACAGGTGGTAATTTTTAATTCATAACTAAAGTAGACAGAGTACCATGAAACAATTGTTTATATGAGATATCCGAGAATACCATCAAGGTACATTGAAAATTGTAAAATTTACAGAGCATTTCAACAAAGTTGTAAAAGAATGTAGGCATGCTCAGTCGAGAGTGGTAATTTTAAAAAAGGCAAAAATTCGTAATCTCATGTCAACTACCCTAGCACCTAGTAATTACCTACGTTCATTTTGAAATTTTCGCAAAAATTGGATACATTTTTTGTAATTGCCTACACTCAAGCGCCCCAGCTTTTCGAAATATCTAAATCGTCTATTGCAAATAAAACCAACTTTGTCAAATATCTTTTCTCGGCGACAGCAAAATATTTACCCCCCTTACTAGATTTTTAAAAATATAGCACGCCCTTTGGAAACATAACGACCACCTACTAAAATTCCCAAAAAAGAGTGGGAGAAGTATGGGACGAATTTTGGTGAAGGTGCCCGGAGATGGTTCAAGGTCGCACCTCACCCTTAAAGTAAACATATAAGAGTGTAATTTATCCAGAGATTATGTTTTGCTTTTGTGTTTGATAGCTGTATGTTTTAGGGGGAATATGGGGAATACCAACCCGCTAGGTAAGACCGACCAGGCGATTTAATTTCAAACCAACTGCCAACTGCACTGTTAGGCAAAGCGCAAATTGAGACACGTATAGCGCGTGTGAGATGGCGCAGCGTGACGCGTGTTTTTGTAAACTTTGGGATTTAAACAGAACGGCGCAAATTGACAACTACGTGCAACGTGTCGCGACACGCGCGGCGTTGTAGTTGAGGCACAGTTTCTCGTGCACGTGTGAATAAAAACTTACATATTTATATGTTTTTATTTATTAAAGTGTAGTCCCTTTTTCTTTAAATGGCAGACGAGAGGTTAATAGAGGCGGTTAGGGCACATAAAGAGCTTTATGATACCAAAAATGCCTACTACATGAAAATTAAACTAAAGACCCGTATTTGGAACGATATTGCCAATGATTTAAATTTAAAAGACGGTAAGTTTACAGATTTTATATTTTAAATATCTGTTTAGTTTTCATTTAAATACATAATAATTTGATATAATATGTTTATTGCAATTCACTTTCTAACACGTACGTTTCAAATTACATTACTTAACCTAAAAGTGTATACAAATGAAGAGTTCTGCATTGTCAATATTTTCCAAGCATAACGGACTGATGTTGCCATGGAACTGCACCCCAATGGTTAAAATAGTTAGTAAATTTTTCCCTTACTCTGAAAGCAGCGGATGAAGTCCTCACTTTACTTCCTTGCACATGCAGTAATTGAGTTATTGGCAACTGGTCAGTATTATTTTCATCTGCTACCACAACTGAATGGAGTAAATAATTGTGCAAAACACAAGCGGATTTCACAACATCCCTCACAGTGTCCACTTTACTTTCAAATGGTTTTCTAAACACACGGAACCGTGAGGATAGTATACCGAAGGCACATTCTACGGTTTGTCGTGCTCGAGAAAGCCTAGCGTTGAAAACTTGGTGTCCATAATTTCCAGTTACATGTCTCCTAGGATATGGTCTCATTAGGTTTTCTGACAAAGGAAAAGATTCATTCCCCACAAAAACGTATGGCAGCGATTCAGCAATCGTAGGTATTCGTTCTGGTGTAGGAAGTTGTAAAGTGTGATTCATCATTTTCTTGCCCAAGCCACTACTTGCAAAAACGTTTCCATAGTACCAATATCAACGGTGGTCAATTTATAATCCACGTCAACTGTTGCCATCAAAACTATGGAGAATGTATGTTTATAGTTAAAATATGATGATCCGCTTTTGCCTGGTTTTTTAATAACAACATGTTTTCCGTCGATTGCACCAACACAGTGAGGGAATTGCCATCTTTGCTCAAACCGCAAAGCTACGGATTGCCACGTTTGTGTTGTGGGTTCGGGTAAATATATTGGTTGCATACGATTCCATATTGCGATGGCTACCTCTTGTACAATATTGGACACCGTACGATCTCCCAACAGGTAGTTATAAGCAATACTTTTGTAGCTATCTCCAGAGGCCAAATACCTGAGACAAAACGAAATTGTAACTTCAAGCATTATATTGTTAAAATTGTTTCAGGGGATAACGCAAAAAATGTATGGCTTAAACTAAGAGGTAGCTATCGAGATGTATGACGGCGACAGCTGAAATGTATGAAAAGTGGAGCTGCTCCTGAGAACATCAAGCCATGGAGATTTCAGAAGCAGATGTCGTTTCTTGATCCATTTATGTCTACAGGGCCGCGTGATGGAAACGTAAATGATAGCGATGACGATTCACAACTTCTTCCTGCAACACCATTAAGCGATGAAAATACGGATAGCGAGGAAATCGAAGGAAATAGTTCACGTCAAAGTGAGAGGCATGACTTATCCGAAGTTGTTGACATTAACGGAGACGACAGAGATAATTCCTGTAGGAGAGCGAAATTTATATCACCCAATAAAAATAGTAGCTTGATTCCAGTGGTACACAGTAAAGAGTCAAAAAAGAGGAAACAAGACATACAAAGTTTGCTCAAGCGATCTCTAGAACAGCGAGAGGAGAGGGCAAAACAACGGGCTGAAAGGAGACAACTATTGGAATCAAAGGAAAGCCCCACGGATGACCCCCTGTATAATTTTTTTATTGCCATGTACCAGTCAGCAAAACAGATGCCCCCCAGTTACCAACATAAAGTCAGAAGTCAACTTTTCCAGGCTGTATCATAAGCCGAAGAAGAAATCATGAACATCTCAAGCCGACCACTTTCGACATTGTCTTCGTCCAATTACACACCTTCTCCTTATTCGTCGCCGCAAACTTGGACAGATTCTCAGACACTGTTGCTACATTCTGAACAGCAAGGAAACCTACAAAGATCTGACACTTCCGATTTAGAAGACTATGTAAGCCGATTTGAGGCACAGTAACACCAATAATGCATAGTATATTGTAAATAAAGGTAAATTAATAAATAATAAATAATCTTATAAATCCCTAAATACCTGGTAAAAATAAAATTGTTTATTACTTACCTTAAGAAGACTCCTAGTTTTTCCTCAGTTGAGATCGACTGTTGGGCATTACATCCATCTGCCTCAATGTCTTGTCGAATAATCTCATGTACTTCGGAAAATTGGTTTCGATTCATACGAAAGTAATAAGTAAAATCATCATCACTCATTTTAGTTGTAATTTTTAATTGACCACTCTTTATTCTCTCAGGCAGAATATTCTTATTAGGTGATTTGAATTTCTTCTTCACTAACGAATAAAGCAAAATTTCCTCTTCAGCATCATCTGATGATTCTGATTCGGAACTTAAGTTTAATAACAACTGGAAGTGCGAATAAAATCTGCGTCTCAATTTGCGGATCACCACGCTACGCGTATGGCACGTGCGCGTCATGTCGCTCGTGCTATGTCACCTCACACGGGCTATACGTGTTTCAATTTGCACTTTGCCTAATGAAACACCACAGATGGATATACGGCCTGACTGTCCAGCACAAGTGCCGGCGACGACGTGATTGAGCTTTGTAGAATTATGTGCGTTAAAGCATATTTCCACGTGAATTGTTATATCTGTTTTGATTTCTATAATACGTAAGTACTCCGAAAAAAAGTGATTTCCCCCTATATCTGTATGACATTTATTAGCTTGAGAATTTGTTATGCAGAAACCGCATGGAGACATAACCTCATTTTTCTGATAATGCCGTGGTGATTTATTTTTAAATGCATGCATTTTCGGGTAAAACCGACCGCAGCTGGTCGGTCTTACCCGAGCCCGGTTGGTATTACCCAAAATTCATAATAATTATTCTTTTTTTCAGAAGCTGTAAAAATACTTTTCAAGTACAACAGAAAAACAAACCGGAGTTCACGGTCTTCAGAAGATATGACTCGAGCAATAAACGCCATCCAAACTAAATCTATGGGAATAAGAAAAGCATCTATAACGTATCACGTACCTTATGCTACTTTTCAGGACCGTCTTAGAGGCAAAGTCGATCAAAATAATAAGAAATTGGGAAGACATGCTGTTCGTAACCCTGCCCAGGAAAACGAGCTGTGCAATCATATAATTAAAATGTCGAAATTGTTTTATGGAATGTCGAGACTTCAAGTTAAAAAGATCGATTTTCAATATGTGGAAGCCAACAATATCCCGAATAATTTTAACAAGGATAAAAAAATATGTGGTAATGACTGGTACTGAGTTTTTGAAAAGGCACCCTCCCTGTCATCTCTTTGAGATAGCCAGAGAGTACGTCATTGAACATGGTAAAAGAGTTCAACAAGTAAGAAGTAGACTTATTTTTCTCTAACTTGTCTAGAGCCTTCGAAGACTATAATTATCCTGCTAATCGTAGTTACAATGCCGACAAAACCGGTGTAACTCCTGTGCACATTCCTGGAAAAATTCTGGCGTGTAAAAGACAACGACAAGTTGGTACCATTACAAGTGGAGAACGGGGTAAGTTGGTAACCGTCCTTTGTTCAGTGAGTGCCGCGGGAGAATATGTGCCCCCCATGTTCATCTTTAGAAGGGCTAGAATGAAATATGAGCTCACGAAAAACGGCGCTATTAATGCTCTCTATAGAGTTTCAAAAAATAGATGGATCAACGAAGACCTCTTTTTTGAATGGATTCAGCATTTTGCCAGGCATACTAAATGTTCAATCACGGACAAAGTGTTATTAATAATAGATAACAATTGCTGTCACTGTACACTATAAGTGTACAATTTCTGCAAGGAGAATGATATAACCATAGTGACCTTATCACCTCACACAGCCCATCGACTACAACCACTTGAAGCTTGCTTTTTTGGACCATTGAAAACCGCGGATAGTTGCGAGTGTGACTCCTTTCTTAAATCAAAAAACTATCAAAAAATTGATCAGTCGGATATTGCCCGGCTGTTCAAAAAGGCCTACAAGACAGCGATAATTGAAAAAGGTGTAAAAGGATTCGAGGCAACAGGGATTTTTCCAATTAACAGATGTAATAAATGAGGAAGACTTTATCATTATTGAAGAAACCATGATAGAGGGAGGGGAACCGCAAAGACAAGATGACAACAAAAACGAAGAGGATAGTGTAAAAAAAGACGTAAGAACTAATGATAAAACAGCAAATAAAATAACAAAAATGATAAAAGATACTGTCAAGGAAAACTTATCAAGTAAAGACTTGCCAGAAGCGCGAATTTCGGAACAAAAAGCTATCGATTATATGTCAAACGATTTTGGTACCGATAACGAATCAGACGCTAGTGTAGTTTACTATACAGATCAGGATAGTGATAATGACTTAGAAAAAAGCGTGAGAGTGAATGTATCATTTGAAGACCTTCTGCCAACTCCCCTGATTTTAAGGTCCAGCCTGGGAAAGGGCAAGAAACACATTCTCAATTATTTACCTTAACACCAAATAAAGAAGAATTAGAGAAAAAAAAGACGCAAAAGTAAAAAAATTGAACTGGCGAAATCAAAAGGAACAAAATGAAAATTAGTGAGAGACGACGAACCAGAGAAAAGCAAGGACAAGCCAAATAGAAAGAAGAGGCATTTAGAAGAGGCCACGGACCCGTGCATGTGCAGGCGTAGAGATCACCCAAGTGTATATTTGTCATTTTTGTCAGCCATAAATCGCTTACACAGCTTTCATGTTATATGTTTAAAGTTACCATGCATGTTTGACATCTTTGGTCCATTGATATTTTGTCAATAAGAGATATTTTTTCATGTTTTACATGGTTCAAGTATGGTCGATATTACCCAAATAGGTAGGGTAATACCGATCATTTTCATTTTGTAATGTTTTTGAAATAATTTTTTTATTTCGTTTAAAATCTAAGTTTCCGCCTTTTTTTGGTCTTCTATAATTATACTTCATTAAATTTTGCACAAAATAAGTTTTCAATTCTAGCTAGTTTGATATATATTAATTATTTCCCTTAAGTGGTCGGTATTCCCCATATCTCCCCTATTTTAAACAAGTACAAGACATTTAGAAAGAAATTTCCTAATTTGTGGAAAACCGATCCTTTTTTTCGAATTTTTAAGAAAGCATCAGGTTGTTCTACTTATAACAAATTTCTAAAATTTAGTATATCAACAAAGGGCATGAACCCTGCCAAATATTATTCGCTGAATCTACTGTGGACTTATTTCACAACTTCATTGCGAACAAACAATATAAACTGTGACCGAAAAGTTCCGCTTAATGCAAATAACTTTTTTATTTATCAAAATTTTGAAGAACGCCGAGACAGATAACTTTTTATTTTTTAATTGCCTATTTGTGAGAAGGTCAAAATGACACTACTAGTTACCATCGCGAGGAAATAGCGTCATCATCATTTTTCTTTATATCGAACCCCCATTTTTGATTTTTTTTTTCTGAAAGAGCATATTTTTCTGCATTTAGACATGTAAAAATTGTGGGGAGTTATATTAGAAAATTTTTGAGAAAAAAATTGTTAAAATTTCTAATATTTTCTGTCATCGCAATATCCGCATAGTATACGTCAACCGCAATATCTCTGAATAAGCATTGCAAGCATTGATTTATTAAAGTATCAAGTAGACGTAGGTTGAAAATTTGACATAATTACTGACAAACATGGCGGATGAAATTGTCAACAATAAAATGAAAAATTTGAACGATTGAATGGAGATGATACAAGCCATTAAAGAGATCAAATACACTTCAATTTTATTTCGCCCTTCATCTCCATTGCTAGAAATCATCCACATTTCTCATTTTATTTTTGACAATTTAATCCGCCATGTTTGTCTATAATTATGTCAAGTTTTCATCTGATGCCTACTTGATCCTTTAATAAATCAATGTTTGCAATGCTTATTCAGAGGTACTGTGTTTTGTGTATGCCATGCTGATGGAAAAATATTGCGATGACTGAAAATCTTGCAAATTTCAACTATTTTTTTCTCTAAAATTCTCTTATCTAATCTAAAATATGCTCTTCCAGAAGAAAATTCAAAAATAGGGGTTCTAATTTAAAAAAATTGATGATGTCATTTCTTTGCGATGGTAACTGGTAGACTCGTCCTGAGCCAGCCACAAAAAATAATTAAAAAATTAAAAAGTTACCTGTTTCGGCGTTTTTCGAAATTTTAATGAATAAAGAAGTTATTTGTATTATGCGCTTCTTTTGAATCACAGTGTATAATTAATTTAATAATAGTTCTAAAGGTAATATTGAGTTCAAAGTATGTGAAGTTTTTTGTGAGGAAAAGCCATTTTGTTTGTTAAGACCAAGTCAGACTCGTTGGCTCTCTACAGCAAGTCATTAACAAAATCCTGGAACACTAGAAATCTCTTACTCTGATTTTCACAGAAGCTGTCGTTAAAGATAAAATTTATGCAGCTCAAAATATCGTAAGTGCTTCACAAAATCCGATTTGTAGTTGTTACTTTTTGTTTTTATCTTATATTTTAGAAATTATTAATCAAATCTCGAATTTCAAACAGAACCAACAAGTTAATTTTAAAATCTTTTCTATTTAGACAACACGGAACTTGATAAAATTAATGTTTACAATTCCACAAATTATTTATCAGTTGAAGAAGTTTATTGTGGAACAGCAGTATCTTTATTTATTAAAGAACGTACAGAAATAAGTAAAGCAGATTTAGAGAACTTCCAAGTAAGACTGCTAGATTTCTACAAAGAACTTACAATACAAATTAAGAAAAGATTTGATTTTAAGGATCCTGTTCTAAATTTTGCAGTAAAATTTGATCCAAAAATTACAATCTCAGGTGAATATGGTAGTATTAATAAAGCAACAGTTCTATTTCCTCATTTAAATTTAAATCCTGAAAAACTTGACTCTGAGTATCGCTTAATAAGTGAGACTAATGAAATGAAGCAATATGCAGAAAGTGATATTGTTGATTTCTGAAAGAAGGTGGGCTCAGTAAAAAACTCACTGAACCAAAACTTATTTCCACATGTAACATAAAATATATATTACAACATAAATATATATTATACACATAACATAAAATATATATTATATAACATAAAATGTATTATGAGCCTACCACATTCTTCAGCCACAGTCGAGAGAATATTTTCTCAACTAAATCTTATAAAACATTAAACTTGAAATAGATTACATACAACTACTGTATGTTCGCTTTTACATGCAAAAGATATGCTTAGATGTGGCGGATTCAACTGTCATAATTGGAGGCCACCACCAAAAATGTTAAGTATCTATTGTAAATCAATTAATTAAAATTTGAAAAATGTTATTTAAATTATTTATATTTGATAATAAAAAAATTCTTTAAACAATTTATAGTAAGTAGGTAACGAATGGACAGGCAATAAAATATTTAGTAATCTCCGTACACGGACCTAATTGAATCTTGACGCGAACCTAACAAAACAAAACTCCCTAGTAGTTGCTGTCAGAAATTAGGGAATCATAAAAACCTCAGATTGGTATACCTTTTATTTTAGCGACGTGGGTTGTGGTCACGTGATGTAAACAAAAGAAAAATTCAAAATTGTAACCGCTATTTTTATTTGCAATCGCTAAGTTAAATTCTTTTTGAATTGTTGTGTGATTCTTTATTGAATCTTTTGAATTTGTGTTGATTATTTTGATTATTAGTCAACCATTTCGTATTTTGATTGTTTATCTTGAATATTTCTATCGATTCCAAATCGATTATTTCGATTTTTCCTTAATTTTTTAATATTCTATTCGTAAAATGAAGAATTTAGTTGATGATGTTGAAAACGAAGTTGAGGTGAGATTAAATATATGTAGATAATTTTTAATTTTAAAAAGGAAAATTGTTGTTAATAAAAGTCGGGTGGTTCAGCAAATAGTCGAACTCGCTTAGTTTGTGCCAACAATCGGGTGGCTCAAAAAATGATCGAGAACACATAGAATTTTTTCAAAACTCAAGGCCAACATTTGGGACCTTCTGTCGAGGTAATTCAAATATAAAAATTGGATGTTTTATTCATTTTATTTTTAGATGACTGTAAAGTGTCTGGGCGTAAGTATTCCAACAGTTATTAAATACAAAAATGGACCTGTTGGTTGCATTAATCCGTTGAAATTTGGAAAATCAAATACTTCTCATATAGATTTTAATGAGAATATTAAAAAGAAATTAGAGAAGTGATGTATAATATGGTAGAAAACAATAAGAAATTTGAAAATATTATGATTTTGCTTTTTTTAGAATTATGTTCAGTTTTTCGTTTTATTTAATTTTGGAAGGAAGATTTCTATTTAAATTAATTGATTTTTTGTTTGAAAAAAGTCTTATTGATGTTTTAGAAAAAAGAATAACATTAGATAATTTGCTGGCCACGTTGAATGAAAAGCAGCTATATGATTATGGGTGGACCAGTTTAGCAAAATTGTTAAAAAATATGGGATTTAAATACGTCCAGGACGATAACAGACGTCTTTTAATGGAAAGAAGTGACGTAAGAGCCAAGCGTCGTTGATTTTTGGAAAAATACACCGAAAATATGCACAGCGGGGAGAGAGATGTTGTCGTTCTGGATGAAACCTGGGTTTTTGCTAATGGTACCGCCCGTAAATCATGGCAGGACTCCAGCATCAGGTCAGTTGGACGACGCTATGGTGATGGAGGTATATTTATCAGAAAAATATGTAATCTAAGGTTCCCAAATATTTATATATTTAATTTACAGTACGCCATATCATTAATGCGGGCAACAATAAGGGATGAATTCCTAATGTGGGGCGTATATTTCCATAAAAAAAGAGCCCCACAACAGACTACCACTGTGAAATAAACGCGGAAAAAGTTGAGGAGTGGTTCAAAAATCTAGTGGTAGCTCTGGAGGAACCATCTCTTATTATTAAGCTTAGGCATCGTGTTCCCGCCTTTAGATGCCGCGCGACAATCGTCTACGTACATCATAGACGTACGTGACTTTCAATTCTTACTGTAATTTCAATTACTAAAACGATAGACCGATTCTCGAACATTGTTGTGTTCGTGCAAGTACTTGAACCCACTCGCTCCGCTTATGAAAATCCAGTAAGAGAGGGGCAACAATCAGCTACAGAGAACAGCTTGTTTATTGTTTGTGACGTCGCTCTCTTATTTCATCAACTACGCTGAATGATTATAGCGATCCAACAGTAACGAGTAGAGGGGTTATTCGAATACGGTATCGAGTCGTTATTGCCGATCGCTAACTTGCAATAGAGTTTGGAGAAGCCACGTGTTTGCCCCAAATTCGGGGCAAAATCCCGCTGCTAGCTTATTATCATGGACAATGCAAGCTACCATTCCCTGCAGGAGGATAAGCATCTCACCACAGGCTGGAATAAATTATCCATTCAACGTTGGCTAGACACAACGTCTCAATGAGCAGCGGTTCTCCAAAACTGAATTGTTGGTGCTTGCGAAGAAAAATATGCAACAAAAAATTCTTGTTGTGGACAAAATTGCCAGTGAAGCTGGTGATGAATTGCTTCGTTTCCCTCCATATCACTTTTTAATTTTTAATTTTTAATCCTATTGAATTGTTATGGAGTCAAGCGATTCTATGACCACGAAATTCTAACAGGCACTGATCCCACTAAAACATGGAAAACTGCTATATATCAGGTCACTGGAGAACAATGGGGTAACTATTTCATGCACACCAATAAAATTATCGAAGAATATTAGAGATAAGAAATTGTAGTTGTCCCTGAGCTAATAATTATTGACGTTACCCTTGACACTGAATTACCAGTGGCACTAAATTAAGCAGTGACGGCAGTGACCATGAGAATTAATTAAATTAATTTAGTTTGTTGTTTATTTACAACGATTATGTCTTCTATTTCCCAAAAATCTACTATATTTTGCAGGCAAGATCAAAAAAAATTCTGTAATGGATTACTTTCCAAATATTATTCTAAAAAAGATTTTTTCGCAAAATTTTAATATTATTATTATTTACTTATTTATAGTATGATTACTTATTTCCTTATTTTACTTATTAATTGAAATATTAAGTTTGTTAGCTCTGTTTTCAATTAATATATTTATTTTTAAATCGATTATTGGTTCCATTTATTCATGATTAAATAAATTACAAAATAAGATTATTATTATTATTACAATATACAATAATGTTGATCTTAAATTTCGCGCCACTATAGCTGCATCTAGTATCTTTTCTGTGAAGTAAAAAACTCAATTAGGTCCGTGTACGGAGTTTAGCTAAATTTCAAATTTATTACGCACTTTGTCGCCAGCTTGGTACTGCAAAACCACCAACGCGGAACAACACTGATTGCACATTAACTCTATTTATACTGTATACATATTAAGGGCACAGAGTAGTTGTGAGATTTTTAATCGGCGAAAATGTGAATGTGTAACTTGCGATTTCTCGTTCGCCCTTGAAGCTACAACAACCGCAAATAAATTTTAGAAAAGGGCATTTCTTATAGCGACTCTTGGTTCTTTCCGTTTTTCAAAATGTTGACGAAAGTTTGAATTACAGATGAAAATCTAACAACATGTTTTTATCGTATTTTTGTACAATTTCTTATATTTTCTCTTATAACTTGACCAATTGTAATTATTTTGCAAAAATTCTTGTACCGTTAGATAGCAAATGAAAAGTACTTTTTAAATATTCAAGAAATTTTCCGATTCCGTCATTAGTTTTTCGGACAATTAAGTAAACTTCTGTACGCTACAACAAGTTTTTTTCCACAGTTTTTATCTTACATTGATCAACCCCTTATTCGAAAGCTGATACAAAGGCAACGTCCTAGATGAAGCCCTTTTTTTGAAATTTTGAAAATTGCCTGAGTTATCGCGGAAAAACCAATTTTTTTTTCTAGCATTGTTTTCACTTATTAAAATTAACTATTTTGCTTTGAAATACTTACGGTTAGGTAGATAATTTTGTCCAGTCTCCAATTGGCCTATTATTTTTGTAAAAAGTGTTGATTTCTCGAAGAAAATGGAATGAAAATCCAGTCTCTTTGTTTGTTTATTATCAAGCAAGATAACCCGCCATACTGGTAGGCAGTGCGCGTTTGTCAAATCGAATTGTGTGTCTCGCTTTGGATTGAGTGTCGATGATTGCACAAACTTTCAATTCGGCAAACCCGCACTGTTTACGTGTGACGCGGGCAATCTTTGTAAAATAACAACGTTGGATTTCCATTCAATTTTTTTCAAAAAATCGACACTTTTTACAAAAATAGTAGGCCATTCGGAAACAGTACAAAATTATCTACCTAACCGTATGTATTTCTAAGCAAAATAATTAATTTTAATAACTGAAAACAATGCTAGAAAAACCAGTTGGTTTTTCCGCGATAACTCAGGCAATTTTCAAAATTTCAAAAAAGAGCTTCATCTTGCACTTGTATCACCTTTCGAATGAGAGGTTGATCAATGCTGTAAGATAAAAACTGTGGAAAAAAACTTGTTGTAGCGTACAGAAGTTTTCTTAATTTTCCGGGAAACTAATGATGGAATCGGAAAATTTCTTGAATACTTGAAAAGGACTATTTATTTTCTATCTAACAGTACAAGAATTTTTGTAAAATAGTCAAAATTGGCCAAGTTATAAGAGAAAATACGAGAAATTGTACAAAAATACTAAAAAAAACATGTTGTTAGATTTTGGTCTGTAATTCAAATTTTCCTCAACATTTTTAAAAACGGAAAAACCATTTCGCTTTATAAGAAATGCTCTTTTCAAAGATCTATGTCCGGCTGTTGTAGTCATAAGGACGAGCTAGAAATCGCGAGTTAGAAATTTATTTTTTCGCCGATTAAAAATCTCACAGCTACTCTGTGTCCTTAAGAGATAATTGTAAAATGGTTTGATTGTTAAATTGGGCAAGAGTAGGAGCACTTCTCTTACTCTAGTCTAGAGTATATCTTTTCTTACGTAAGTATTTGTTGTCTGCACGTGTTTAAAAACAATCAAAAAAAGACCCATTACTCATACGCTTTACAATTGCATTAATATTTTAGTTTTCCTCGATCTGGATCTCCATTAAAGGTTTTGAAGAACAACATCGAAGCATGGACGTGACCAAAGAATAAAGTTGTTTGTTCTCTGTGCTTTTCTGACGAAGATTTTATTAGAGAAGGGGGAAGAAATGTTCTGATTTACAGCTAAAATACAAGGTCCCTTAATTAGAAGGAAGTTGAATAAAATAATATTACTTATTGTAAGTCATGAATAGAAATACAATTTTAACTAATGAGTATTAATTTTTTTGTAAAATATTTTTAAGAACATATATTCAAGAAAAATTGTCTTCAGTATCAAATACGATAAGTACGATATTGCCTATATATTGGTGAAACTGGTAGAAAATTAAAAACGGGACTTAATAAACTCAAAAAACGAGTACATCGAAAACATTTCAAAATACTACCGAGCTTTAAAAAAGGTTTTCATCGAAAATTAGATCAGTGAAATGTCAATTTCGAGCTATTGTTCAAATATTGGGAATAAATGTAGAAAATTGTTTATTTTATTAATTGTAACAATTTGAATAACTCGTAAGTTAAACAAAAAATACATATTTTTTACTAATAAACTGTGAATATTTTCTTATCCATTATATAATATTTTGTAAACAACATTTTATTAATTTTTGGATATGCGAAATGAATTCTTGAAAAAACATTCAAATTTGCCGCTTTGAGTAACCCGCAAAATGGCGGCCTTCAATTTTAGCCAGTTGGCGCAGCTTGAAGCTTATTCTCTCTACTCCATATCTCTGATGCCCACCCCACCAATAAACAAATTCCATGTTGCCACATTTACCCAAATTCTGCAGAAATAAATATTTGTAAAATATTAACAAAATTAAACAAATAAAAAACTTTGATTTGAAAATCACAATGATCATTAAACTCATTCAATTTGATACAGATTTAATTTGTTTATTGTTTTTCTTTGAATTTGTTTTAATTATCATAAAGATAAGGCATAAATTGTTTTAATTTTATGTCACCGACAATTTAATATTCTGAAACATTTATTTTAGGTCAAAACATTGTAAATATTGATGAAATATACATATGAAATTAACTTAACGGAGTAAAATATACGGTGTTGTCAATGTTACAATTTTTTTTATAACTATCCTCTATTCATATAATAATTCTAAACAAATTGGTCTTATTGTAATAAACCACCCTGTAGATTTAATACTAATTAATATAATCAGCTACGCCACTGTAAGTTCCAGCATCTTCGGTTCTCGCGTCGGTCATTTTTAAGGGTTTTGAATAACGATATTCAGACTAATTAAAAATCTAGATAATATAGATCTAGACTAAATAGAATCATGAGAATATAGATAAATTTGATCATAAGTGACGAAATCACGCAAGTTAAATCGTGGGAAACTTAAAGATCACTAAATTTTGTAAAATCATGAGATAGAAGGGGGGGAGAACGGAGATGCAGCATATAAAAGACTTAATTGAAAAAGTCAAAAAGGCAGAGTCAGGGAATCCGTGACCGGTGTTCGTTTGAAATTTCTCGTTGTAAAAGTCAAAGCGCTAAGACGCAGCTTTTAATCGGAAATTGTAAAGTATAGTTTGTGTTGTTTAAATTCGAATATTGAAGAAGCCACTAAGAAGGTCTTCAGTGTTGTATTATTAATTTGACAGAAATTGGAACAAAGTCAATTGTTATACGGGAATATTGTGGCATTATACCTGACTACAACGAAAATTATTAAGAAGTGGCTAGGAATATCCAGTAGCTGTAAAAGATAAGTTTTTTTTTATTATTATAATTTTCTATATCTTACCCTGCTGAATCTAATGCTTAATTTGAGAGATAAACCTATTTTCCGATTTTTGTTAATTTAGTTTAAAGTAGAAAGAATTGCTTGAGCGTTTTTTAAATTTTTGTAAATTTTGCATTTGTTTCGATACTTAAATAATTAATTGATTTAAAGTTGAAATTATTTTGTCATTTTCCACCTTAACCAATTTTGGTGGCAGCATAGACACCAATTGTATCCGCTACCTGTGCAGGTAAGAACCACACGCGCACATAACATTATTGATCTCAATTATTATGAGGTAAATCACCTCTTCTTACATTTATTTCATTCAAAAGAATTCACGGCCGTTTTCTTTGATGTCAATTAAGTCGATTTATGACAAATGAGACAGCAACTCGAAGGAAATATGTGGCAACAGTGCTTGGTCAATATGTTCAAAATGTGAGGTTATGTTCCCAATTTTTCCAATGAGTTATCTAGAGTGCGCATCCGGTCAAAAAACGTGTCCACGTATGGTGGCAGACATCTTGGATATGTCGATATGTTGGTGTCGTTTCAACAGAAACGACACCAACATATCGCCTTCCTTTTCTCAAGCCATGATCGATCAAGGCTTGAGAAAAGGAGGTCCCTATTGAACGACACACTCATAAGTTAGAGAGAGTGAGGACTAACTGTCAAAATTTCCCCATATGATGACCAAATAGGTCTTATACAAGTATAGGGGATGCGCACTCTATATACCTCATTGAATTTTTCCAATGAGGTAGAAGGGGGTAGAGTGACAATCCTCTCGAAATTTTGAAGCTCTCATGCGTTGGATATCGACAGCATTCTCACTCTGTCTAACTAATGATTATCGCAGCCTGTCCTTTGTGTGGATCGATCCACACAAAGGACAGGCAAAAAAATAAAATGTGGAATATCATCGTTTGTCGAAATAACTGTAACAATAAACAAACAATCAGCCAATTCGAACAATTGTTGTATTGTTTACAAACTTCAAGGTATGAAATACGAATAAAATTCACTTATTTTCTCAAATTTCTAATCATTTCTTCGTTTTAGGCAATTATAAATGATTCTTATTGAAATTTATTCAAAATTCAAAATCAAATTTGTAGAAATAACAATTATAATTAAGGACAACCGTCAGAAAAGCTAGTTTTAAAGGTAATATTCAAAGTAAAAATTTCGTGCATTTTTCAATGGATTTTGATGCTCTAAACGGCATTTGAAAGGGCATTTCGTCGTTGTTGTCGTGAATTATCTGGTTTTTGGAAATTCGAACGTAGTCCACATTTACAAAAGAAAAACCGGAAGCATGTTTTTTTACATTTTCGTTCATAACACTGTTAATATTGCTTATTGTTGAATGAATTTCACACAGCATGTATAAAATTAAAAGCGCTTTCCAATTATAATATTTTACGATCGCAGTGTTAGTTTTTCGGGAAATTTATGAAAAACGAATTGTTGTTGTTGTTACGAGTGGCGTACTTCATCTACTACCCGATAGAGGGCCTCATCATAATTACAGATTGCTTTATCATATATCTGAGACAACCACCTTACTTATTTGCAATGTTGTCAAACCTCTTTTTTATGATTTAAAACCACACCTTTGGTTTTTATTTCTTTTGTCAATTATCAGTATTTTTTCTGGTTTTTAACGCAGTTACGGTCATATATTCGTCTTACTTGTTTGAGAGTTTTTAATTTCTATGTTTTTTAAAGACATTCTAAACACGTAGGGACGTCCATATTTTTGTCCATATATATTTTTGTAATTTTTCTTTCAATCAACAGAACAACAAGCGAAAAAAGCTTACAAATAGTCGAAATTTTATAAATACGTATAATATTTACAAAATTACCAAAGGCATGGTTTCAATCATAAAAAAAGAGGTTTGACAACATTGCAAACACGTAAGGTGCTCGCCCCGGATATATGATAAAGCAATCTGTAATTATGATGAGTCCCTCTATCCGGTACTAGATGAAGTAAGCCACTCATTACAACAACAACAATTCGTTTTTCATAAATTTCCCGATAAACTAACAATGCAATCGGAAAATATCATAATTGGAAAGCGCTTTTAATTTTATACATGCTGTGTGATATTCATTCAAAAATAAGCAATATTAACAGAGTTATGAACGAAAATATAAAAAAAACATGCTTCCGGTTTTTCTTTTATAACTCCGGACCACGCTCGAATTTCCAAAAACCTGATAATTCACGACAACAACGAAGAAATGCTTTTTCAAATGCCGTTTACAGCATCAAAATCCATTGAAAAATGCACGAAATTTTTACTTTGAAAATTACCTTTAAAACTAGCTTTTCTGACGGTTGTCATTAAGGGTACGTACATGCCGAGGATGGTCGATGTCGATGAGAGATGATCGTTCCATGCGCGATGGCCATTGCGACGATAGATATTTAGCGATGACAACATGGATTGAAAATTATAGCGTTATGGTGCGTTCAATGATTTAGTATATTAGCTTTACCAAGTATACTGATAAACTCACAAGATGATTCGTGAAATATTTAAAAATTTTAAATAAACAGAACATATTCAAAAATTTTGTTGACAAATTTTATATAGGTCTTCATAACTGAAATAATGTAATTATAAGAATATTACGAGATGATTTTATTGAATTTTCATGAAAAATAGTTCGACTAATTCAATTCAAATATACACGAAATTCTATTTGAAATAGTAAACTATGTATAATAATAGTAAATGTATATTGGTTCGGAATGACGGTTGCATTGTACAGACTGTACTAAAAAAAGTGTACCACGTTATTTGAATAAGCCAATAAACTAGCAGATTCTAATATCGAAGTATTTATCAATGTAATTATCGCACATATCATCGTCGGTCCCATTTAAAATTGTGCCAGCCATCATCGCAATAGTCATCGCCCATAGAACATTAGACCTTGATCATCTCTCATCGACATCGATCATCCTCGGCATGTACGTACCCAAAGATTTGAATCAAAATTGCACTCATATTGAATGTTATGACAATGGAACATTCGTTATTTTCGACCATATTTCAGGTAATCATTCTGACATTTTTACAAATTAGTAAAAGTTTAACAACTCTACTTTTCTATAGCACGATTCGTGATCCATTTTAGATGGAATTTATGGTTGAATTAAGTGATAGAAACTCTATCATCGATTAAATTGGTCGATAGTTTAGCTTCTTATCGAGAGATGTTACAAAAATGTATCGAACCAACAATAATCTTAATAATTGTAAAGATTTCAAAGAAAATTGGTCCTGTATTCAATGGACGATTAGTGATTTTTGAAGATAATTCAAATAATCTTTGAGGTGTGATTTTGAAGATTACTGAAAGTCTAACACTACCTTTTTGTAAACTAAATTCACTAACTTAATGGAAAATTGACGAGAACATGACGAATTAATAGTCCCTAATTCAATCCGGTAAGAATCTAGTAACTTCACATATACTCACTTGGCAGTACATTTAAATTATCACATAACTATTACAGAAATATTCTTGTTCTACAATCGAGCGGTAACTGTCAACTTTCTGCTTCTGTTTGAACACAAGCGTTTGCACCGTTACAGCTTAACATTTAATCTTGGCTTAATGACAAAATTTTGTTCCACCACAACTTAATCGCCACTTAAACGTCACAAAGCTAGGTCTATTTTAATCTCAACCTGATCTATAGATTATCGATTAATCCGAGCTTGAAATGTCAATAAACTATAAGTGAAATAATAATAATTTTACAAAATAGCCGAAGAAATTAAAAACCCAAACTAAAAATGTAAATTAAAAGGATAAAGAAATACAAATTTCACTGTAGTTAAAAAAAACTTCTTCAGATTATCAGTTCAAACAATAAATCATTGGAAAAAAAAGAAAGCAATATTTTAAGGCCAAATTACAAAAATATTTAATCGCCAAATCAATGGCTCGTTCTGACAATTTCATTTGTTGAAAAATCTACATATGTATGGGAAAAATTGCTGCAACAATTCTATAGGTAACTATGTTTCTCTGACGAAATCTTTCGAAAAAGCTTAGTTGGCGCATGATTTCAAAATGACCATTTTGTTCTTAGATCTTATTAGGAAAGTCTTTTTCAATCCGATCTACAACTTCCAAATCATCATCGAAAGCATCAGAATCTAATTCTAACAAATGATTATCAATTTTATAATACAAGTTGGTACTGACACCTATTTTGGCAATTAAAATGTCTCGAAATAAAACATTTGATTCTAAATTAAATGAAGTAAGCGCAGATTTATTAATCCTATGACTTTTTGCTATGGTGCAAACATCTCAAAAATAATCTGAAGATTATTTTTATTTGAAGGTTAACTGATTTCTAGTTTTGAGCTAAAACGTTGCAAACGGCCCAGAAAGTGTCAAATTTCGGTCTTGGTATTTCGTTGCTAGGCAACGGCCGTAAATTCTGATTTCCAGTAGGTGTATTACTTTTTTTAAGTAAATCCTGATTCCTGATTGGTCAATTAATTTTCCGCCCTAGGGCGGAAAGTGTTTTCCACCCGATCGTAGAAAAAATAGTGTTCATTATTCTGGTGGAACATGTCTTTGCGCCCTTGTAATGAAAATAACTATTTCTATGACGTATTGTAACATTCTAAGCTTGTGAACGTTTATAATAATTGTATTTTATTAATTAATAATAGTAATACAATGAACACAAAGGGACAGTAATTAATGAAATGAGTATTCTCAATAATTCTCTTTTTCTCAACCTTGTTTATCTACTTTCCTTAACCACCATATAGTCGCCATACATATTGATCTTAGTTAACAAGATCATAGGTAACTTAATATATTTATTCAATATGTATATGACACGTACTTCTAAATTATTGGTTGTTTTAAAATTGGGCGCCTTTCTAGAAAACCAATATAGACAACCAATAAAATGTTTTTCCAATTAGAATCTAATAATCTGTGAGTGAATCGAGTATAGCACGTTTTTGTTTTTACACAAAATAGACCATTAAATCTAATGGGAAGAAGTTCTGTAATTGAAGTTGTTAAAATCTGGATACTTTTTGTTAATTTCTATAATTAATCTAATGGGAGATCAAGTGTACGTCCTTTTGTGTCAGAAATTTGTGAAAGAATACGAATTATAACAGGTTAAGTAGTTCTTTGAATAAATTCTTAAGTTCATTCTTAATCCTAAATAATCAATTTTCAACAAACTCGGATACTAAAGATGGAAATTTGACGATAGATGAATTTTTTGGTCCTTTATTGAGCTGTTTTTGTAACTTTCCTTTTTAATTCTAAACAATATTCGTTCTAAATTTTCAATTTTTAACTAATCCTAATATTCAAATCAAATACGGGCAAAATAAATGAACAAGACCCATAGACAATATATCAAGCTATCTCATCGTCCAATAAGACTTTCATAGTACAGAGAGAGATAGCGTCAAATTGGGTGGTGTTAAGACTTCCCCACAATAGTTTTTAATGCAAACAATTGTAAAATATACATGTAATTAAAATCAACATAAAATTAATATAATAATCTTACGTTAATTAGTTTAAAATTACAGCCATTAGTAGTTGTGAAAGGACAATAATTTGCGATTTATAAATAATTTAAATATTCAAAATCAATAGTATACTATTGTTTTTTTTTTAATAAAACCGAATTTTATTAAACCTAATTATTAATTTTAAGTTCTAATAATAAATTTTAAATTAAATTTCCTTTTAGATATCGACTGTTCAGCATCAAAGAAATATTAACAGTGACAAACCTAAATTTTAAAGAAGCTATTGAATTTTTCCGATATCTAGATTGGTGAATATAGGCTTGCAAAGTTCAAATTGGTTTTATCATTTAATAAGATGTAGAGATCTACTGATACTAGCAAATTTTCCTCAAAGATGTGTTCAATTCATTGTACAAAAAGTCTTGGATGCCCAACTTTTATGGGTTTGTACCAGTGTAAAATGATAACGTCTATCTATCATTCCTTCAAAGTAATATGATGTATAGTAGCACCAAAATTTTGGTAATTTTATGGCCTAAACTGTAAATTTAAGCCGGTTATTGTCACAATGCAAGTTTTTCCACCAGTAAACAGGGTTAAAATAATAAATGAAGAAATACCTGGTCGGGGATGATCTTTGAAAATTTTATTGTAACAGGTAGACACAACACACTTTTTAAAGGAAAGAGTATTGACCCTTGTTCTTCCAAGAATTATGAGACTATTCAAGAGAAATCTTTAGTAAGTATAATATGGAGGATAAACAAATTGATCCAAGGGAGCACTAATTTTTTTAATATTTAAAACACGATTCAATTAATAATTATAATAATACTAAATTTAATTGAAGTCGTTTACTTAAAATATTGAATGCATATTATTTGTTCCAGAAATACAATTTAAGAGAAATTTTAAGTATCATTTAGCCATATTTGTCAGTTTAATTTGCGATCAATCAATTTATATGAAGACCGAAGATTTTGTCGCTCTATACACATTTATTTATTCATCTATTTATTTACAAATTAAATTTTAAATGATCAACAACAGTTTAAATTTCCACCTATAGTAGCTGTATAATCCCATATCAATCGTATCATTACCATCAACACAAATTTTCCGCCTTCTGCTACACTACTTTAGAAGATTACTCACTATAACTTTAAATAAGAATTTCGAAGATGAAAAAGAAATAATTATGGACTTAGCCAAAAACAATGATTTTCCTCATAAAACAATCAATAAAATTTACCAAAAAATCGAAAAATCAATGGACCCACTTTATGTTAACCCTGGCTTTAAAAGTCCGTTTACATTATCCGAGATTGCATTCGATTTTTCAATTCGAGACGAAATCACGACAAATTTGTGTGTTTACATTATTCGATTTTTGTTCCGAGTCGCCGCATTCGAAATTCTATCCAAGTTTTCATCCGATTTTTTGGGAATTAGACGGTTTCTATTTGCATCCGAGATTCTGTTCGATTTACCACAGAGTGTCATGCGCAGTATGCTGTTCTGAGAATTTGTAGCTGTCCGCAAGTTCGAAGTATGGTGTAGGGGTTGTTCGCAGTTGTTATCACCACCCCGTGTGGATAACAATTACATCTAACAGATATCAGCTGATGATTTTAGGACGCCGCATGTACAATTAACTCGGACAATGTAAAGACGAAAATATCTCGCATCAAAGATGAACTCGGATATAAAAACGGACAGAAAAATCGAATAATGCAAACGGGAAACTAGTGGTGCATGGATGGAGTTTTCTTCCAATGATTGACTTTAATTGGTTGAAATGGTTAAAGAATTGAATGTGTTTTCTCATGGTTTTCATGGAAGTACGCGCTAATGGTTATATGGAGACTAACTTATAATGCATGTGGTGTATGATGCTTGTATATCGATAAATATCTGTATATGGATATATGTTTAGTACTGATTTGCTTCATGATTTATGGCTAGCATTTCCATAGAAATGATAATGGTTGCGATAGTATGGTACGATTTGATAAAGCCTGGTTGGAATGAGCGAGATTTCCCGTTGTGTATTACTGGTTGTATATGCTCCATGGTTTTATAAAATTACAAGTAATAAGTGTAATCTAAGTAAGTTCAGACAATAAGGAAGTGATATAATTAACAATTAATGCAACAAACAATTGCCAATCAATCCTTATTAATTTAATTTATTTTTGCAAGACCGGTTTCGAGCCTAGCGGCTCATCATCAGTTACTCTTACAAATGGTGGTGATTAACAAGATCAATTAATTAATAAACAAAAGAAAACAACCACAAACTTACGTCAATAAGCTCAAATGAAATATTACGATAACGAAACATCAAAAATATCAAAAATATCAAAACGATTGGTCAACGACAATATCAACACAGTTAATTCTATCAAAAGATTTCGGGAAACAATAATCGATTACAATAATACAACTGATCTAACAATAGGGTCTACCTATAAGTATGCCTGCTTCAGGATTCATTGCTTATATTTTTCTTGATTATATCGAACAAAATTATATTCTTTGTAATGATAACCCATTATATAATGATATTAAATTTTTGACCAGATATATGGATGATATCTTCCTTATTGTTGATAATAGTCGTGGTGATATAATTGAAATTCAGCTTGAATATATTAATAGTATTCATCAAAAATTAAAATTCACCTATGAAATTGATAGTCATAATACCTTAAATTTTCTAGATCTTTCTATTTCAATAATTGATAATAAGTTCGATTTCAAAATTTATCGTAAACCTACAACTTGTAGTTCACTTATACCATTTGATTCGGAACATTGTAATACTCACAAAAAAGCAACTTTTCAATACTACATCAGAAGATTGCTAAAGATACCGATGTCGAATACTAATTTCTATATAGAATTAAATAATATCTATAATTTGGCAAAGCTGAATGGTTACTCGAAGGTTTTCGTTGATAAATTGATTCGAAAAATTACCTTAAAACTCGATCCTCTTTTTGTAAACGATGCTCCAATGGACGGTATCAATTATCGATTAATATATTTTAATAAATACTCAAATAAAATTAATAAATTTTTCAAAAAATATAAAATCAAACCCGCTTTTAAATCAAAAAATACTATTTATTCACTATTATTCAAAGGCATTGATAACACACTGATTTCGAAAAAAAACGGAGTTTATAAAATTACTTGCGATGATTGTGCTGCTACCTATATGGGAAAATCGGGAAAAAAACTAAAAATTCGAATTAACGAACACCGCACATGTGAGCGCTCAAAATTTTACCAACACGTGCAATATAATAATCATTCCAGTAAACTCGATAATTTTGATGAATTACTTCATTATTGTGATAAAGGACATCGTTTAACTTTGCTTGAATCTTTTGAAATTTTCAAATATAAAAAACACAATAGTAATTTGATAAATGACCAAACTGAACTATCTTTCGATCCTCTGTTTACGGTTATACAACCCCCTATTTAATTACATTTTTATTTTGTTGTATGTTAATTGAATTATGTTCAATGATCATTATGTATTTTGAATGTATTCCTTGAGTATGGTTTATTGTTTCGATGGTATGAGCATGTGCATATTTTATTTTCTGTCAAAAGTAAAAATACTTGTTTAATTGATGTGACTTGGCACGTGCCGCTAATTTAATATTGTTAGATCAGTTTTATTATTGTAATCGATTATTGTTTCCCGAAATCTTTTGATAGAATTAAGGGGAAGAACCAGCAATCGGAAAGCAAGATTCCTGTTTTCTTTTTCAACGGATTTCAATGTTCTAAACGGAATTTGAAAGAGCATTTCAAGACGGAGGGAAGTATATATATCAGATTATATAAAATCCGGATGTAAATTGGAGTTACAGAAGGAAATATAGAAGCATGTTTTTTAGCATTTTTTACAGTTTTTTTTTTATATTTTACCTCATAACTTGGCAAATATTGCTTATTTTCTAATGAATTTCACACAACCTGTGGCCAATTAAAAGCGCTTTCCAAATCTGTCAGAAATTTTCCGATCGCATTGTTAGTTTTCTGGAAAACTGATGAAAGGTTTCGACATACTAATTTTGTTTTTTTACGGGCAGTTTTAAACTTAGACGACTGAACCAGGGCTTGTTTGAAAGATAATGAATAGCAGATTATTTTGAAAATAGTTTGAGATTGAAATTCGGAAAATTACTGGAAATTTATGGTGGCGAATCTATTATCTATTATTTTTATCTGTTAAAAATTAATTATGTTTGTAGAAAGTATATTGCAATTTATAGATTATTTCATTACCTTTCCAATGGTACCATTGTTGCTGCAAAAAAGTGAAAATCGTCTGGAAAATTAGTGATAAACAAAACTATGTTTATTATGTGGAAAGCCGACAGTGATAGTTCGATAACAACTCGCCAGAGTATAATATTAGCCACAAAAATGGGTTTCGTCCAGCGGCTCACAGATGTCAGCAGGTCTCTTTCTGCAATGTTGTCAAATTATTCTTTTTGTCTGAGGCCTTACCTTTGCCATCTTATTATTGCATAGATAATTGGAGAAAAAAAAAACAATAAACTGATTGTATATAACTAACTTTAACAATTAACAAAAAAAAAATAGTCGCTATTTTAATTGGAATGTTAAAAAAAGAAAATTGTAATTTTTTTTACAAAAAAATAAACGTTTTTAGCAAATTGGCGACTAATTTTTTTGTTTATTGTTCAAGTTAATTATATACAACCTGCTTATTGTTTATTTTTTCTCTAATTATCTATGCAATAATAAGACGCCAAAGGTGTGGCCTCAGGAACAAAAACAAATTTGGCAACATTGCAGAAGGACGAGATGACAGACTTTGGAGCCCCCTTTCCGCGAATAGATGTAACTCATTTTTGTGCTTTGGAGACTTGCAATTCAACTAGTTTTTCACACGATAAACATAGTTTGGTTTATCACTAATTTTCCAGAAGATTTTCACTTTTTTGCAGCAACAATGGTACCGTTGGAAAGGTAATAAAATAATCTATAAATTGCAATATACTTTCTACAAACATAATTATTTTTTAACAGATAAAAATAATAGATAATAGATTCGCCACCATAAATTTACAGTAATTTTCCGAATTTCAATCTCAAACTATTTTCAAAATAATCTGCTATTCATTACCTTTCAAACAAGCCCTGGTTCAGTCGTCTGAGTTTAAAACTGATTGTAAAAAAACAAAATTAGTATGTCGAAATCTTTCATCAATTTTCCGGAAAACTAACAATGCGATCGGAAAATTTCTGACAGATTGTTTTCTTTTGTTTATTAATTAATTGATCTTGTTAATCACCACCATTTGTAAGAGCAATTGATGATGAGCCGCTAGGCTCGAAACCGGTCTTGCAAAAATAAATAAAATTAAGAAGGATTGATTGGCAATTGATTGTTGCATTTATTGTTAATAATAAGAGTAATGTTGGTTGCTCAAACTTAATGGAGATTAATATGGAGAGGCGTGAGGTGAATTTCGACTATGACTGCAATAATGGATGTTATGGTCCGTGTTAAGCTTAGGATAGATTATGAATAGTTTACTTGTGGGTTGGTATGATATATAATTGGGTGAATCGATGCGATGATATGGTATGATGGATCGAATGATTTGTCAATTACTTTGGTTGCTCTGGTGCTGGAGTTGGTTGTAGCGTTGCCAATTTGGAGCGGATGTCGCTAATGATTAAATTATCTTGTGCGTTGCATTCGTAGTAAATAAGTAAAATATTTTGAATTTCAACTTAATTAAATTTTGATTGATTCGTTATTAGTGTTTGTTGATGTCGAATTGCATACCACTATGATGCTTAAATTTTGTACTATTATTTTGTTTTTATATATTTAAATTGTTCGATTCCTTGATTTTGTAAGGGTACGGCAACCAACACACCGGAAAGTTTATTCGAATACATTGTTATTAGGCTCGGTAA
The DNA here is from genome assembly GCA_020740385.1 of Mylabris phalerata. NCBI lineage: Eukaryota > Metazoa > Arthropoda > Insecta > Coleoptera > Meloidae > Mylabris > Mylabris phalerata. Next base: position 108,381 of record JAJEOX010000094.1, on the reverse strand, counting down.
TAATCATGTTACGAAACCTAAACCAACCAAAACTGTGCAACACGACAAGGCTCGCTGTAAAGAAACTAATGAACGACGGTATTGAAGCGACAATAATCATTTAAAAATTCAAAGGCGACGATGTGCTTATTCCAAGAAGACCACTACTTCCAACAGACTTGCCATTTCAATTTAAGTGTGTTCAGTTTCCGGTTCGTTTTGCATTCGCAATGACAATCTCTTCGCAATGGCAATCTCTGGAAGTATGTGGGATTACTCAGGAATTTCACAACAATGAACTTCTATTTATATTATTTTAGTTCATTTATAATAGTACTGAAATTGTTTCGTCACAGCAATTCATTTAAATTCTAAAATTTCTCTATGAACTGCCTGAATAACTGACATATAAAGAACAGTTTAAGCCACTGGCGATAGAGACATACGATAAGATAGATATAATATTTTATACTAATTATAATTTTTATTCTTTGCATAAGTTAATTTCACCTGTGTGAAGCCGGGGCGAGTCGCTAGTTTGTGATAATTTTCAAAATCGTAAACCTTATAATGAACTGAGTGAAACGGCCAAATCCGCATTATAGTATTCTGTCGGTGCAATATTGGCTAACAAGGAGAGTACCAGACGTTCGGGTCAGCGATTTTTCCGAAATTTTGTAGGTAGATAGAGGACCACAAGTGGTAATCACTATGAAGGTGCACTTTTCTAGAACACAGAAAATCGCATTTAAAGTTTTCACGTCAGCCCATATACAGTACGGAAATATTCAAAATAAGCGACTATAATGGCGTAGTGAGAAGTGTCGGGGTTTTTGGATTCAAAAGTACGGGGTTCGATTCTGAAACATGTGTGTACCATTTATTTTAATTTTTTGAATTTGTCTCTTGGTTCATTTTAATAAAATAAAATAAGTGTTCCTAGAAAATAGATTTCGTTTTTATTGTTAATCCACACTGCATACCGATAGATAATATCCACCGTAAAAACATACAAAAAATTTACCGGTACAGTTTTGCTACCTGTTTTTGGAGATTACAACGGTAATTTGAACAAGTTATGAATTAACAATAAAAACGAAATCTATTTTCTAGGAACATTTAGAGAAATTAAAAAAAGGAAAGGGTTCCTCTACCTACCTCCAAAATTTCGGAAAAATCGGTGACCCGAACGTTTGGCACTCTCCTTGTAAGAGAAGGAACAATATACAGTATGCGAGGATTGCTTTGTTCCTTTACTGTCAAATTGAGAAAATTCTCTTATTGTTCATTTATTTATTGAGTTCAAAGAAAATTAAGGAAATCCTCTCCACTTTTCAACACAGGAACTTTATAACTATTTTCAACACTGTGAAATTCAATATCGTCTTAATGAGAAAAGTAATTTAGACAATCCTTTTAGATAGACATGTGTTTTTAGATCAATTGTCTTATGCATATCACTCTGCTTTCTTAGATAACATTCCACAATCTCATAATATTATTTATAAATGCACAAAAATATTCATTAGAAATCGGCGAATTTTCTGCTGTTAGAGAAGATAACGCAAAAATACAATAAAATTATCTTCTAAAATTAGTTGCATCTTGCGATTAAAAATGTAATGAAAATAGATCTAATAAAATCACACTTACCTTAATGTTCCGCTCAAGACAGCAAGATTTTTGTGCACTCTCACCTCCCCCAATCTACTACAATAACGATGACCAAATTGGAAGAGGCCTAAAGATCTGACTGTTCTTTCCACCATTTCTTATTACATCCACAAAACTTTATTTATTCAGAGTTCAAGAGCCCTATTCTTACCAAAATTAAAGGTAGAAGGTAAAGAGAAATCGACAAACAAAACAACGAGTAAACACATAAATGTCACACAAAAACAATACGAAAACAACAAAAATGTTCATGGAACTGCATTGTGTCAACGTAGATGGACGCTATCCCCACCAGTAAAAAGGTTTATCGATCTCAATGTTGCCGTATCGACAAGAATTCTTTGAAACTAGATAATTCATAGATATTAATAAAATAATTCAGTGAAAGATAGAACTTTAACCCAAAAATTACAATTATTACTAAATTCATTGAATACAATATAGATATTTATTGTTTATTTATAAATAGAAAATTACTGTCTAGTTTGTATTTAAAATAATTATAACTTTCTATGAATTTACAACTTTTAAATCATGTGGCAATATAGCATACTAGAACTTGCTTTTCGTTTCTGATTGATTATTTTAAAAATACCAACACACCTCATAACCAGGCTACAATTTTTCCAACATTTATGTGATTATCAATTAAAAATTAAAATTAGTTCAACGTTTCCCCAATACTAATTAAAAAATTCTCAACACCCCTGTTGCCAAATCAACAAGAATTCTGTATAATGAATGCCTCATGACAACTGCAAACTAACAAAAGGGAATTACTCACAATGTTGTACGTAAATTGCAAATACATAATTATAACATTTTTATTGTTAATTATCAATTAATATTTGATTTTTTGACTTGAAGTTAATAAATTTAACATACATTTCCCAGTGGTCAGATAATGTATGTGGCAACATCAATATAACAGAATTTAAGGAAGTTTTAATTTACTTGTTGGCTCGTTATCAATAAAATCAAGAAAATCAAGTCCCTAAAATTTCGGCCGCCTGTATATTAGAAACGTTTCAGTCGCCCTTTCAAGTCGAACGAAATTATAAATTGTAATAACTGTTTTCCTAGAAGTACTCTTTTATGTAGGTCGATACTGACTGTATTTCATTCTGATTCCTAGAAAAATAAATACATCCGATAAATTACTGACTATAATTCTCTCCGTACAGATTGTACGTACAAAACATTCCTCTTGTAATTTACAATACAAATCTCTAATTTCATGTTTTTATAGAGATAAGTCGATACGTTCAGAAAATTTGAAAATATACCAAATTCGTTGCCATATGAATAGTTTCATTATTAGAAACTGATATTTTTGATCCATTAAAAGGAATTTGTTTCGAATTTTTTTATCATCCGTCAATAGACGTTTGATATTGTTGTTACTTTCAACAGCGTTCAATAAGCCCTGCATCTCATGCACCTCATGGTAGTTGATTTTAGTCTCCTTTACTTTAATTTCTGTATTTTTATGTGGAGTTTTAGGGCGATTTCATAATTCTATTATCCAATGTTTTAATCGTTAATGACGAACAATTTGCAGTTGTATTGTTCTGATCCCTATCATTATCGTTATTAGAATCCGAAGAATCTCTAGCACTAAAATGAACTGGAATTATTTAAAATTTGTACAAAATTAACCTGTACCTTGGTGTTGATTTTTCCTTTTACGTCCAAATTTGGTGTTGTTATCGGAGATTTCTTAACCTCAACAGAAGTATTACAATCTTCATTGTCAATTTCATCATCAGAATTAAAGTGGTTTTGATAATTTTGGTTTCGTTAATTTTAATTGAGCTGTTTGTTTATAAATTTTCTTCTCCAACGAATCACACATAATTACCTGTTTTATAATTTCGACTGTAATTATATAATATTTGAATAATAAATACTGGAAATTTGTAGAACTTACAATTAAACAATTTGTAATTTGATCATTGCTTCATCAAATACACAATTAAGCGTCATAGTACCAAAATCTTAGCTGACCTCGGGGATTTTATCAAACTAAAACAAGAAAACAATAAAATCACTAAAACTGATGGTAATTAAAATTGATAATTCACTCAATTTGGTTAGTAATACTAAAAATCCAGCGAATTCCATTGTTTTCTTTGATCGACTGAATTTAATTGAACCTGTTGAAAAGAAGTACAAATTTTGTCCGTAGGGGCGCTTGAAGCAACAAGTAGATCACAGCACATACAGGCTGGGTTGCGATGGTGGGCCTTTACAGAGATAAGAAATTCTAATAGATAGAACTTTCTAAATTAGCAGCTGAGAATATTTTCGTCGTTCTATTAACCCACGATATGTAGGGTGGTGTACCTTATTTTCTTATTTTAATACTTACAAGTAAACATTCTCAGGTGTTGTATGATGTGTTGCATATGATTTAGTATTAAGATTTAAAGACACGTGTATAGTTGGCGCAAAAGTTTAAGAGAGTAATAAAATTTTGCCAACACTACAACGTCAACATTAAGACGTGATAATTTAAAAATCTATGTTTATTTTAGTACCTGAAATAAACAAGGCTATATTCGGTTTTTTGAATAAAACTAAAAGTGAATAAGGAACATAGATACATACAGAGTGTCCCAGGGGTGCCTCGTAAGGCACCTCCATATCTTCGGTACCATTTGAGACTTCGACTTGCAGATTTTTTTAGATAGAAGCTACAGACGTTCTGCGCACTCTAAAATTATTTTCATTATTTATTGCTTACTGCTATACAGGGTGGCGCACCAAACTTAGGTTTTTTAAATGGGAACCCCCCAATATTTTTACATCATTATAAAGGCCTATTGATTCTCATCAAGATGCCCGTAATTTTATTGAGCAATTATGAACGGTTTAGATTTTATGGTCGAAAAAAGAGCGAAAAAGCGTTATCTTTGAAAAATCGCCACAGCCTTATTACTGCAGCTAAAGGAGCGATCAAAATATCCAGTCTTTTTCCGTATTCTCAATTTTCATTTAAGTGCTTATTCATCATCCTATTACAATTATTGTGTACAGGGTGGACCTAAACGCAAAATTATTAATTACTCTTTTTTTTCAAATGGAATGTCCCATATCTTGCACTACCATTCGATAGCATTTTTGATAAGCTTTTCAACGATGTACGGTTTGACAGATTTATTTTGAAAAACTGTAAAGTTTTCTTTTAAAAATGATATCAACGTTGATGCCATTACATTTTAGTATGGATTAAAAAAAATGCGATAGATTGCTATGAAAAACTCCACTTGTTGATTTTCAAAAAACTGAAGTAGGCTGCTATCAATAAATTTGACACATTTCTTATTGGCAACTCTGTTAATTTCTTGGCGGGCTCGTTCTCCAGATTTAATCCCAATGGATTATTTCTTATGGGGCTACGTTAAAGAGTGTGTGGACAGAGTTCCTCCAATTAAGGACATGAAAGAAAGAATTACTATCGCATTTCTTTCAATTAATGAATTATTATTAAGTAGAGTCAAACTCTCATTCGAGCCGGCCAAGAAATTTACAGAGTTGCCAAAAGGAAATGTATCAAATTTTCATAGCAATCTACTGGCATCAATGTTGATATCATTTTTAAATGAAAACTTAACAGTTTTTCAAAATAAACCTGTCAAACCGTACATCATTGAAAAGCTTATCAAAAATGCTATCGAATGGTAGTGCAAGATATCGGGCATTCCATTTGAAAAAACGAGTAATTCTTATTTTTGCGTTTGGGTACACCTTGTACACAATAATTGGAATAGGATGATGAAGAAACACTTAAATGAAAATTGAGAATATGGAAAAAGACTGGATATTTTAGTCACGCCTTTAGCTGCAATAATAAGGCCGTGGCGATTTTTCAAAAATGACGCTTTTTCGCTCTTTTTTCGACCATAAAATCTAAACGGTTCATAATTGCCCAATAAAATTACAGGCATTTTGATGAGAATCAAAAGGCCTTTGTAATGATGTAAAAATATCAGGGGGTTCCCATTTACAAACATAAGTTTGGTGCGTCACCCTGTATAGCAGTAAGCATTAAATAATGAAAATAATTTTAGAAAGTGCAGAACGTCTGTAGCTTCTGCCTAAAAAAATCTCCGAGTCGATATCTCAAATAGTACCGAAGATATGGAGGTGCCTCTTACCCCGGGGACACCCTGTATATACAGAGTGAACCAAGTGGTTAGCCTGTTAGACGTTTAAAGAGTTCTAAGAGGTGAAAGTTTCTGAAATTTGGTATGCACCCGTTTTTCCACCTGAACTACACCTGGAGAATATTTTCGTTGTCCTATAAACCCCCGGTGTATGGGGTAGTGCACCCTACTTTGTTATTTTAAATGGAATGGTATATTTTTTATTCCATATTTAGATTTTATGATAAAAATGAAATGGACTTTGATAACATGACATATGGTCTAGCGTTAATAGTTTTTCAGGAATTTTGACTTTTTCTGAAAATTTTGATTTTATAGTGTTTGATTGAAAAATTTATATGTTTGAAGCTATCATTGATAGATAATCCAAATTAGGAACTCCAATAGTTTGAACTATGTACTTTACGCCAGATTTTTCAGAAATGAATTATATTTCAGCATTTAGCCGAAATAAAATTTTCTTTCAGCCAATTTTCAAAACGCAATATCTTTCTTATTTTAAATGGAACGGTATATTTTTCTTCACACGGTTGGATAGAGAAAAAAATTCTGCATCGAATCATATAAGCATTCCCAATATCAATTCTTGATAATTTTTCAGTTATTCAAGATTTTCGATTTCTAATAATTTACCCCCTGAAACAAAATACTAAAACATAGTAGGCTTGGAGAAACAACATGCTGTCACAATTAACATTTAAATAACTAATTATTTTTATATTTTTTAATTTAAAAATCGTAGAAGAAGTTGATAAATAATTAAATTAAAATTAATTGGATTTTTTTTTCATGTAAAATTGGCAGAAATCGCTGAAAAAACATACAAAATAATCATTTTTAACCTCAATTGTGACAGTTAATGTTATTTTGCTAAGCCTTCTGTGTTTTTCTTTATTGACGAATTATAAAGTCATAGACCACTAGACACTAGTCAGTTACAGACTGGGGAAAAAACTATTGAAAATCGAAAATCTTAAATAACTGAAAAACTATCAGCGATAGATATAGAGAATGCTAATACAGTTTTATTGAGAATTTCGTTTTGTTCAACCATATAAAGAAAAAATGGCATGCACTTTAAATAACAAAGATTATACTACCATTTAAAAATTGCCCGAAAGAAAAATTGATTTCAATAAAACGCTGAAAGATGATCTGATTTTGTAAAATTTGGTAGAAAATACAATATTTATACCATTAGAATTTGAAATTTAAATTATTGAAAAATAAATTTTTCAAGCAATCAGTACAAAATTAAAATTTCCAGCAAAAGCTTGAATTCCTGAAAAACTATTACCGCTAGACTGTAAATCATATCTTCAAAGTCCCCTTCAATTTCACCATAGAATATATGTAACCAAAATATTCCATTTAACATAAAAAAGTTGGAGAAAACTACCCCATATATCTGGGGTTGAAAGAACAACAAAAATATTTTAAAAGATAATTCAGGTGAAAAACTTCTAATAGATTAACCTCTTGGCTCACACTGTATACATACATACATATGATGGAATTATAGTGTGAGATAGAAGTTCTATCTCAAAAGCCCCATCCCCTGTATTGTCATGGTAACGAATCTACATAAAGTTAGAGAATACGACTGTTTACATACAGATTCATATTGCTTTAAATGTTTTGAATAGATTAACGATAAATAAATATACCAAAAGGAAATATTGCAACCATTTGAACACAGCATTATAATACTGATTCTAAGTGATTAATTTATCACAATTTTTTGATATCAATGAAATATATTTGTAATATCCGCACAAATGTCTCAAATAAGGCAGACGTGATCCATCCATCAATCTACAAAATTACAAATAATTTATTATTATTATTTAATTAGCATTTTATCATTTTACCCTGTTGATGATTTTATAATATTGAAAGCATCAGTACAGAGTTGGTGTAAAAATGCCGCATTCTTCTTCTCGGCTGCTTTCTCCATGTCTAATTCACATTGAATTGCATCCATATAACTAAAATTTTAATAATTAAAACAAATAGATATTTAATAGAAAAACAAATTGAAATATTACGTGCGAAATTCTAATTCTGTGTAAAATATCTGATATTCGTTAATGTGAAATTCAGGGAATTTCACATTCTAATATCCAACACTGTTGAAATAATCGCGCGGTTGATGGAAATTCGAATTTGTAAATGTAGTTAATAGAAATATTTTATAAAGGCAATTATGAAATACATTCGATAATTTTACGTAAAATCCCATTTCTTTTTTAACATGATCTTTAATTACGTCTTCCATTTTTTGGCCTAATAATCTACTCTGATTAGTTGAAATCTCCATCAATTGATGAATGATATTGGCTTTGTTTCCTAAATTAGTTAATTATTTTTTAAATTCATCATTTTATTGGCAGTTTTTAAATTTTTCAAATCCAAAATTTCCAATAAACCCATCAGATCATCCTCTCCGTACAGATTGTACGTACAAAACATTCCTCTTGTAATTTACAATATAAATCTCTAATTTCATGTTTTTATAGAGATAAGTCGATACGTTCAGAAAATTTGAAAATATACCAAATTCGTTGCCATATGAATAGTTTCATTATTAGAAACTGATATTTTTGATCCATTAAAAGGAATTTGTTTCTAATTTTTTTATCATCCGTCAATGGACGTTTGATATTGTTGTTACTTTCAACTGCGTTCAATAAGCCCTGCATCTCATGCCCCTCATGGTAGTTGATTTTAGTCTTCTTTACTTTAATTTCTGTATTTTTATGTGGAGTTTTAGGGCGATTTCATAATTCTATTATCCAATATTTTAATCGTTAATGACGAACAATTTGCAGTTGTATTATTCTGATCCCTATCATTATCGTTATTAGAATCCGAAGAATCTCTAGCACTAAAATGAACTGGAATTATTTAAAATTTGTACAAAATTAACCTGTACCTTGGTGTTGATTTTTCCTTTTACGTCCAAATTTGGTGTTGTTATCGGAGATTTCTTAACCTCAACAGAAGTATTACAATCTTTATTGTCAATTTCATCATCAGAATAAAGTGGTTTTGATAATTTTGGTTTCGTTAATTTTAATTGAGCTGTTTGTTTATAAATTTTCTTCTCCAACGAATCACACATAATTACCTGTTTTATAATTTCGACTGTAATTATTAGAGTTAGGATTTCGCTCCCTAGAAGGAGCAGTAGGGGATCTAATTTTTGAAAAATTTGACAAGAGCGGCACATAAGTTTCAATTTTGAATCAGTTGTTTTATCCGTTAACAAACAACAACAAGGCAAGGCGCTCTATATCGATAGCAACAGAATTTAGAAAAACAGTCGACCAATTATAAAGATTTGTTTAACTTAGCAACGTCATCGCTAAAACGCAGGTGTTTGATTTTAGCGAAATTTTGACAGATTTAGCTTCCCCTCCATTATTCTCTCATTGTAGTTCGTTTAGGTTAATGAACAAATGATTTACACCGAAAAATAAATAAAATATTACTCACAAATTTATAAATTATTTATAACTCTGAATTCATTTACTAATTCTGTTGAATACCAATCATAGAAATTATTTTTATATTTAATATGTGACAAGTAAATTGCCGATTATTTGTATTTTAAATCAGTTACGTCACTGGAACGTTTTGACAGTTGAGATTTTTATTGTGCGACTGTACATCCTAACTCTAGTAATTATATAATATTTGAATAACAAATACTGGAAATTTGTAGAACTTACAATTAAACAATTTGTAATTTGATCATTGCTTCATCAAATACACAATTAAGCGTCCATAGTACCAAAATCTTAGCTGACCTCGGGAATTTTATCAACTTATTCTACCTAAAACAAGAAAACAATAAAATCACTTAAACTGACGGTAATTAAAATTTATAATTCACTCAATTTGGTTAGTAATACTAAAAATCCAGCGAATTCCATTGTTTTCTTTGATCGACTGAATTTAATTGAACCTGTCGAAAAGAAGTACAAATTTTGTCCGTAGGGGCGCTTGAAGCAACAAGTAGATCACAGCACATACAGGCTGGGTTGCAATGGTGGGCCTTTACAGAGATAAGAAATTCTAATAGATAGAACTTTCTAAATTAGCAGCTGAGAATATTTTCGTCGTTCTATTAACCCACGATATGTAGGGTGGTGTACCTTATTTTCTTATTTTAATACTTACAAGTAAACATTCTCAGGTGTTGTATGATGTGTTGCATATGATTTAGTATTAAGATTTAAAGACACGTGTATAGTTGGCGCAAAAGTTTAAGAGAGTAATAAAATTTTGCCAACAAAGACCCCCTACAACGTCAACATTAAGACGTGATAATTTAAAAATCTATGTTTATTTTAGTACCTGAAATAAACAAGGCTATATTCGGTTTTTTGAATAAAACTAAAAGTGAATAAGGAACATAGATACATACAGAGTGTCCCAGGGGTGCCTCGTAAGGCACCTCCATATCTTCGGTACCATTTGAGATATCGACTTGCAGATTTTTTTAGGCAGAAGCCACAGACGTTCTGCGCACTCTAAAATTATTTTCATTATTTATTGCTTACTGCTATACAGGGTGGCGCACCAAACTTAGGTTTTTTAAATGGGAACCCCCCAATATTTTTACATCATTATAAAGGCCTATTGATTCTCATCAAGATGCCCGTAATTTTATTGAGCAATTATGAACGGTTTAGATTTTATGGTCGAAAAAATAGCAAAAAAGCGTTATCTTTGAAAAATCGCCACAGCCTTATTACTGCAGCTAAAGGAGCGATCAAAATATCCAGTCTTTTTCCGTATTCTCAATTTTCATTTAAGTGCTTATTCATCATCCTATTACAATTATTGTGTACAGGATGGACCTAAACGCAAAATTATTAATTACTCATTTTTTTCAAATGGAATGTCCTATATCTTGCACTACTGTTCGATAGCATTTTTGATAAGCTTTTCAACGATGTACGGTTTGACAGATTTATTTTGAAAAACTGTAAAGTTTTCTTTTAAAAATGATATTTTCATTTAGCTGTTTGATGTATTTTAACATTTTGTTGATATTAATTAAATTATTAAGTTTTGATATTTCACCCATTAGGTCATTAAATTCACAAACATTACTAGTGCTATTTTCATTAATATTTGGTACTTGCCTTTGATTTTCTTTTTCTTGCGTATCTTGTTGTTTTCGTCGCTGCTCCCATATGTTGGCTTGAGGCGCCGGTGCTTCTCTATATTGGTTTCCTTTTTGTGCCAGTTGGTGTTTGTTGTCTGGTTTTCTCCATTTTTCTTTTATAAATTGGACACTCTGTAGAGTTGCTGATGTGATCACCATCGCAGTTATTACATCTTGGGTTTGTTTGATTTTCAATGGAACATTGCGATGTTAGGTGTTAACCGAGGCATTTAATACAAACAGGCTGTGCATAACAATTTGATGCTGAGTGCCCCCAAGATTGACATCGATGGCACTGGGTCAATGCTGCTCGATTTCTCAGTTTTTCCCACGTTATTTTTATGTTACACACGAATGGAGCTGCGGTTTTTATTTTGTTGATAGAAATGCTATTATCTGTCGTAACTAGGTACATAATCTTGTTTTTTGTTTTCATTCGGAATATATTTTTTATTGGGAGTCTGTATATTGTTGTCAGTTCTGATATAATGTCCGCTGTATCAGGTGAATGTTCTAAGCCCTTTAAAACAAAAGCGTGTGATTTGTTCGCTTTTGGCGTATAAGTGTGAAAGTCCACGTTTTTATTTTTATAATATTCCTTTAAATTGTTCCATTCGTTTATACACTTAGCTTGAATTATAATATTGTTTTTTGTGTACTTGTTATAGTACCCATTTTTTAATATTTCTTTGCAGCTCTGTTGTAAATTTTTTGTTTGTGTTGTTTTGTGTTGTTTTTTGTTTTGTGGTTTATCATGTATTATAATAGGTGGTGGCAACAATTTTTTACCATTGTTTACCTTATTATTTGTGTATTGGCCGCCTTCTTCACCTGTTGTTGCTGTGGTGTTTGAAGTGTTTGGGTTTTCATTCTCCAGTTCTTGGTACCTATTTTTAAGTGGTATTGAATTTTGTTTCTCGACTTGTTCAACATCTTCATTATCTCCTTTGGATATTTTTCTTTTTAATTTTCTTCTGTTTACATGTATATAACCTAGTTCTTCTTCTTCCATATTTACATTATTGTCAGGATTTATATCCCGTGTCATCTTAATTTGCTTCTTCTTGGAGAGTTTTATTTATTTATTTATTTATTTATTTTTTTAGCTGTGATTTACAGATGCTAGTCTTCAAATCTTTCGCTTGCACTCAACTTATTCACCGTCACCTTATTTATATTGACTCTACAGGTATACACGTCCGATCCCTTCGAAGGTTTGGACAAGAATGCGACACCTGGCAGTTTTCCCACTACACTATGAACCAACGGGAATTTTAGCTGTTTACGTTTAATAAATAGTAGATGGAAAACATTTAGCTTTAAATTTTCTTGCTTTGAACAACATCACACATGATGGGTATCGTTTCGGACATAAAAGCACATGCCCTTTCGATTGGTGATATCAAATTAATATGTTATCTTGAATTTTTTTCAATCAAACCCCTCCCTCTTCCACACCCGTGGTCCGATTGGCACCAAAAACTAATCAACTCGAACGATCACCAAATAGTTTGTGCCGACCAAAGTTGAACTCAATCTGTTAAACCGTTTTTGAGTAATCGTTGGAGAAACGACAGACAGACGCACGCACGCACGCACGCACGCACGCACGCACGCACGCACGCACGCACGCAGCACGCACGCACGCACGCACGCACGCACGCACGCACGCACGCACGCACGCACGCACGCACGCGCACGCACGCACGCACGCGCACGCACGCACGCACGCACGCACGCACGCACGCACGCACGCACGCACGCACGCACGCACGCACGCACGCACGCACGCACGCACGCACGCACGCACGCACGCACGCACGCACGCACGCACGCACGCACGCACGCACGCACGCACGCACGCACGCACGCACGCACGCACGCACGCACGCACGCACGCACGCACGCACGCACGCACGCACGCACGCACGCACGCACGCACGCACGCACGCACGCACGCACGCACGCACGCACACACACACACACACACACACACACACACACACGGACATCATGCTAAAAACGTATTCAGGGGACCTCAAAACGTAAAGATCTGGTGAAATTTCGAATTCGAAATTTTGGTCCGAAACTAATAACTTCCCTACCCTCTGGTCGGGGAAGTTGAAAATTCAAAATACTGACACAAAATATAATAAAAAGAACATTCGGTTCCCCACTTTATGCCCTGCAATATTTTCAATTATATCGAAGAAATATCACAATTTTAAGGTAAATAATAAATTCTCAAAAGCTTGACATTTTTAGTCCGAAATTTCGAGATTTTTTGGAATAAGTTTGACTGAGTGTCAGTAACCTAGAACAAAACTCTGAAATTACCAGATTTTCATGATAATTTCTGCCTTTTTTGGCTTTTGTTACTTTATTCGAATTCAAAATAATATTTTGAAGCTCTGTATTATTTTTAACGTAGATCATCTTATGCTGGACTTGTCCAGATTTTACATTCTCATTTTGGAATACATTATTTTATTACATTATTCTGGTATTATTATTTTTTCTGTTTCAATAGTTTAGAGTTTTCAGTATATGACAATTTTGAGAATTAATAACTGTCTGTTCTATTTCTAATAATTCTGATATAATGCAGTATCATTTTTTATAAGAAATACTAGCTTTTGAAAGGCTATCATATAATTTATTGATTCTCTAATAAAAAAGGATTTGAGAAACACAGATCTAACAAATTTAAGAAGTGACTTCTCTTTTGATCCTAGAATTAGATTTAGTTTTATATATAACGATAAATTAAAACATACTAATGGTTGGTTTCTAGAAAATATTTTGATAGATCGAATAGTTATTGACTCGATTAAGTTATCGAATAGAAAAATTCAAAAGCTGTTTCTGAAAAAGATATATCAATTCTATAACTATGAATCCAATAAAGTCGATTTTCCTGTCGCCTACGAGATGTCTTCGGGGTGCTTTCAGATGCTAGCCAATTGCCGTAGGTATTTCTAGCAACAAATACAATATGATCAACGAAAAAAATATGGAGTGCAGATAACTTTGCTATTGCGCAACCCTGCGATGCGTTCAAAAATTCTCAAGATTTTTTACCATTGTTCGATATTTCAATAATTGTTTAATTGAAAAAAATGGAAGAAACACAAAAAAATTACCGTTCAATAAATTTTCTTGAATCGGAAAAAACATTATCTGTCCGAAATAATAAAATAAAATTATTTGAATGTCATCGAAAACAAACAAATAGACGGAAAAAGAGTAAAAACAAGAAAACTTGATAATTAGTAACTGAAGAATATAACATAGAGAAGATAGAATTTCTAAACCCAGACTCTGCTTAATACTTCAAAATAATCACTTGCATAGTATGGCATCATCAAAAATAGCAACAAAATGGAAACTTTTTATTTTGCAGAAAAAATTATAATAAAATATGCGGTGGAATTGTTCCGCTAAATAGTGGAGATTTGGATGTAAAGATTGTAGAAACATTAAAATCACAATCTGAAACTTTTCGCAGCGTACAAAGAAAACATACAAGTTTCATGCAGAAAGGTCAAAACAAAATGAATTGAGCATTCACTTGCTACGTATTGGTTCTTTGTCTCTTTCCTATAGGTCCTCTTACTCATAAAACAATTATCGAATCTATAACAACTAGCGACTCTTTCAGAAACCGATTTTGACACTTTATAGAATCGTTAAACTTGTCGAATCGAAATCGATCCTTCCAGAAACCGATCATAAGAGGAGTAAACTTTTAATTTATATCTTTTAATCAAATGCCTGCAGAACTATATTTATATCAATTTGAACCAAGGTTTCATAATGGCTGCACTAATAGCAAGAGTTCTTCTTAAACTTAGTTGCAACTTGCTATTGAATTGAGTAAATGATAAGTTTACACATATTACGTTTATGAAAATCTATCATGCAAATGTCTATAAATCGAAGGTCAATATAAGTAAACTTTAGCTTAGATAAGTGTGAAAATATATAATTGCATTAATTATGACCAATAATCGTTCTATCTATAGGCTAGTTTCTATTATCAGCTGCATTCATCAGTGCCTAATATGAATCAGCAGTTTTCATAATCTGAAACCCAAAAAATTAATAAAAACTATTAATATTTGATATACAAATATCAACTGAAAGCATATGAGGACGAGACATGTAGGAGAAAGGACCACAATTAACAACGAGCGGTATTCTAGATCTCCTTATAATTAGTATAAAGTTTTTCTGTAACTCGGCACAGCTTTTATACCATAGACTGAAGTATGCAGCAACACCAATAGATAATGACTGGGAACAAGCTTCATTTAATACATTTACTGAGGTAAAAATAAATAATAGAAATATTACTTCATCAATTAATCGTTGGCCAGGTACAAAGAGGATAATCAAAGCAGCAATCCAACCACAGAATAAAATTAAAACACTCAAATTTTCACCCTGTTTGTAATTAAGAATTGATTATTTCAAATGTTTCGTAGAAATTTTCATAATATTAGAAACCTCTTGGACACAAAATGTTAGAATACCAAAAAGAGCACCCGTTATCAATACAGGAATGAAGAGACAATTTGTATAACATTTGTTCATATTTTCACCAATTCTGAAAGATTTGTAAAATTCAATGTCTTACCTACAACAGTTCGCGACTTCATGTTGTAAGGCCACATAGACAAGTGCGAAAAACACAATTCAGAATGTAGTAAAAAGGGGCAATGGAGAAAAATAAACAAGAAAAAAAACGAAATAATAGAAGAAAAAGGAAGAAATGAAACAACAATTGACGTACACAATTAATATTGAAGATTAGAGAGAGATAAAGGCAGAGAAATAAATGAACTTGCGATAGAAAAAAAAACAGAACGAGAAGAACGTAGAAAAAAATAGAATAGAATAGGAAGAAAAGCGAGGAAAAATGAATATTATAGATACCGAAGTGAGAGAGAAAACACTGAAAAATCAATTCATGGGGAGCCGGGTAGGAGAAATATAAGGATAATAGAAAAAGATAAAACAGAAGTGAAACCGTTAAGTAATTGTTTTAAAAATTCAATGTTATCTGTACTGAAAAGTTGAGTGGTTGTCATGGTAACGGGGGGGACTTAAAAAATAAATAAGGAATTAGATTGTTACTATTTTGAGAAACCGTGTATTATATGTATGTGTACTCCCGCGATAATTAAAAACACAGTAACTGCAACACTGCCATTTTGAGTAATTAGCATATAAAGTGCACAATACTGTTACTTTCGTGCAACAAATTTTTTTGCAATGATTTTTCTCAAACAAGTTTATTTCACAGCAATTTTTAGATTCTTAACGTTTTAAGTGAATATATGTTTATTTTAAACAATAAATGCAGATACTGCAAATAAAATAGTTGTGCTTATGACATATTTGAGCTTAAAATGTAGTAAATGCGATGATTATCATTTACTGTGTTTTAGTTTCAAATTTACTTAAATTTTTTTGGTATTAAACAGCTAAATTAACTCTTGTGAATTGAGTAAACCCCATAACTTGAACTCGTTATAATCTAGCAGCGGATGTCACGGTTTTCGCTCAAGAAGGAAATGTGGCGAAATATGCCAGCTAGTGATCAGCCGGAATGGGGTAGGTTGTATTTTAAAATGGTAATATAAAAAAAAAAACAAGGGCGCCACCAATTTTTGAATTTAACGGGCAAAATTGGAACCCGATGATAGAGAAACAAAATCGGAAGGTTGTTATTATTACATATATTTGCAATCGAACGAAGGGAACAAAAAAAAAAAAAAAAGAATTATAAAAAAAAGGTGAAATAGTGATACAAAAAAAAAGATGTTATGCTAATCCCGTAAATGAAATCTAATTAATAATAAATTAATACGCGAAGGAAGTAAATTACAAAAAAGCAGAAGCAAAATAAACTAACGCTTGGTGCACCCAACGATAGCCTTACACAGCTATATAACATAAGAATCTTTCTTGTATTCTTTCATCAACCAGACTTTAATATTTTAATCAAACAGTAGTACTAATAAGGAAAATTAATAATAATGATTATAACGATGGTACAAGTGTAGCGGTTAGTTACCGTCCCGTTTAACAAATATATGAAGGTGATTCTATAACAATATTTTCGGCAAAAGAAATTTGCCACACTCCGATAGTTAATAAAAATTGGTGAGCACTTATCTGTCGTAGCTGGTAAGACGAGCAGGAACGAGATGGTGGATCAGGAGCTTCACGATGTTTTCCGACGGCTGATGAAATTTCCAAAATATACAAAATCCAAGCGACTGGTGCAACGAAGAATGACAACAGAAGGAAAGAAAGAAGAAAGAGAAAAAAAAACCCCTGAAATACAAATATTTTTACGAAGATTGTAATGATCCGACAATTAGTGAATTAATTAGCAATTACCTCAATCTGAGGGGTTGAAGACCAAATGAACGGTTCACTTTACACGTGGTACACGTGTTGTACGTAATAATCCGACAAAGTCGAAGTTTATCAAAAAAAATACCAACAATTGAGAACACGATGGTTCACCCAAATTCACGAAATTGAACAATTATTATAAAAGCACTACTGATTCTCAAGATGAGTTTGGATATAAATTACTATACCAAATTAGTAGCTTTTGCTAACACCAACGTACTGTGTACACACAAGACCGTTGAGAAAAGAGGTAGAATCGACGTCCGGTCCGGTATTTAAATGGTGGTGATAAGAGCAAATCGATAAGTCTCATACTAAATCAACTATACAAAGAAAAACTTTGAAATTTGAATCTTTTCATGACGAATTTCCGGCAACAGAAAGAAATCCTACCAACACTTCTCAGAGAAATTAGAATTCACTAAATGATGTTAAATCTGACGGATCGAACTGGTTAACGACGACGAAGAAAGAAAATAGTCTAACACGATAATCAACGCTTCCCAAAATATGGCAGAACAGGTTTAATGCAAAACCAAAACGTTACACCCCCCCCTTTCTCCGACAAAAAAAAAGACATATATCCAAATATACAGAGTGAGCCAAGTGGTTGGCCTATTAGACGTTTAAAGAGTTCTAATTGATGAAAGTTTCTGGAATTTGGAATGCACCCGTTTTTCCACCTGAACTACACCTGGAAAATATTTTCGTTGTTCTATCAACCCCCGATGTATGGGGTAGTGCACCCTACTTTCTTATTTTAAATGGAATAATATATTTTTTATTCCATATTTAGATTCTATGGTGAAAATAAAATGGACTTTGATAACATGACATATGGTCTAGCGTTTATAGTTTTTCAGGAATTTCGATTTTTTCTGAAAATTTTGATTTTGTAGTGTTTGATTGAAAAATTTATATGTTTGAAGATATCATTAATTGATAATCCAAATTTGGAACTCAAATAGTTTAAACTATGTACTTTACGCCAGATTTTTCAGAAATGAATTATCTTTCAGCATTTAGCTGAAATCAATTTTTCTTTCAGCCAATTTTCAAAACGCAATATCTTTCTTATTTTAAATTGAATGGTATATTTTTCTTTACACGGTTGGATAGAGAAAAAAAATCTGCATCGAATCATATAAGCATACCCTATACCTATTCTTGATAATTTTTCAGTTATTCAAGATTTTCGATTTCTAATCAGTTACCCCCTGAAACAAAATACTAAAACATAGTAGGCTTGGCGAAACAACCTTTTGTCACAATTAACTTCTAAATAATTGACTATTTTTATATTTTTTAATTAAAAAATCATAGAAGAAATTGACAAATTATTAAATTAAAATTAATTGGATTTTATTTTCATGTAAAATTGGCAGAAATCGCTGAAAAAACATACAAAATAATCATTGTTAACCTCAAATGTGACAGTTAATGTCATTTTGCTAATCCTCCTATGCATTTCTTTATAGGCGAATTATTAAGTCACAGACAACTAGATACTAGTCAATTTCAGACTGGAGAGAAAACTATTGAAAATTGAAAATCTGAAATAACTGAAAAACTATCAACGATAGGTATAGGAAATGCTAATACAGTTCAATGCAGAATTTTTTTCTCTATCCAACTGTGTAAAGAAAAATATACCATTCTATTTAAAATAAGAAAGATATTGCATTTTGAAAATTGGCTGAAAGAAAAATACATTTCAGCTTAATGCTGAAAGATAATTCGTTTCTGAAAAATCTGGCGTAAAGTACATAGTTTAAATTATTTGAGTTCCAAATTTGGATTATCTGTCAACGATATCTTCAAACATATGAATTTTTCAATCAAACACTGCAAAATCAAAATTTTCAGAAAAAGCCAAAATTCCTGAAAAACTATTAACGCTAGACCATATGTTATGTTATCAAAGTCCATTTCATTTTTATCGTAAAATCCATATATGGAATAAAAATTATACCATTCCATTTAAAATAAGAAAGTAGGGTGCACTACCCCATACACCGGGGGTTGATAGAACAACGAAAATATTTTCCAGGTGTAGTTCAGGTGAAAAAACGGATGCATACCAAATTTCAAAAACTTCCATCAATTAGAACTCTTTAAACGTCTAATAGGCCAACCACTTGGCTCACTCTGTATACATATATATACATATATATATATACATACACACATACACCCTTTCTTTTTTTCCGCTACAACAAGAGGCATCTGTAATCGTTGGGATGATCAACCACGACAAAATACAGACCAGAGGAAGCGAAGATAAATAGCGATCACAAACACAAAAAAAAAAGAAGAAGAAGATAAAGCACAAAGGAACGTGAGCATTGTAATCAAATGCAGTTCGCTCACGCTGCATCCTGAATGCTGTGACACTAAGGTGCTAGACCGCTGCCTAATCTATACCCCAAAAAAAAAAAGATAAGAATACTTATACCAATAAACCGTCGTGACGAGTTTGTTACAAAAGGTTAACTACGAATTGAAATACAAGTCAAACTGTACGGCGGTAGTTGAGCCCTAAAATCAAGTGTACGTTGCCCTTCATACCCCCTGGAAGCCTTGAAATTATGGTACTGAACCGCCCCCTAATCCAGTACCAAGAATGGACGGTTGTAGTTCCCCTCCCCGGGCACGAAACAAGGAAAGGGCGAAAGCATCATTTAATCCAAACCAAAATGATTCAGCAGTCTCCCTAACGAAAATTTTGAGGCTTACTGATACCTGAAACCAACGAAATAATCTCAACGGCGCGTCGACTCACCTAATCATTGACGTTGAAAAAGTACTTTCAACAATTCGCTGATTTTCCAAAGATGCACAATTTACCCCCAATGTTTTCATCCCCGAGAAGTCACTCCTACTCCCTAATCCATGATATTGTTTTCGTTCCGATTGACGTATGGTTTAAGATCTTGGACATGCCAGTTTCCTATCGAATTACCTTGTTCATCCTCTAGTTCATAAATATTCAATCCTAATTTTTTTCGTACCTTATAAGGACCAACGAAATTAGGTGCAAGTTTTGCACTGAAAAACCAGGAAGCATCTGAAAGAACTTTGTTCTTTTTCCACACCAACTGACCAACAGAGTATTGAACGGGTCTACGCCGAAGATCATAAGTCTTCTTATTACGCTCGAAGGCCGATTGTAATCGATTGATTACATCTCGAAACATTTTTTGGAAACCAACACGTCGTCGATCGGGATTAAAATTAGTAGAATCCATATTCTCTTCCGTTTCCAATTTCGAATAAGCATCTCCCGAGCCTTTATATTCACGACCGAAATTAATAAAGTATGGTGAATAGCCTACTGTTTCGTGACGCGAGGAACGTATAGCACAACCAATTGCAACTAGATTATCTGCCCAATTACGTTGACTATCCTTAATATAAGACGACAACATCGTTTTAATTACTCGATTGACGCGTTCAGCAGGATCAGCTCTAGGATAATATTTAGGAGTGAAGAAAATTGTAGTACGATATTTATCACACAATTTACGAAATTCTATAGAATGAAATTGGACTCCATTGTCACAAATCAGGAATTGTGGTACCCCATATACCAGAAAGATATGTTCTTCAACATATTTACGTAACAATTTTGTCGATGCAGATCGTAAAGGAAAAAGAAGAACGTATTTACTGAAATAATCCGAAACTACTAATATATAGTTATAACCTGACGTAGATCGAGGCAATGGTCCAATGAAATCTAAACTAATCATTTGCCATGGTAAATCAATCTTTGGTTTAGATGACATAAGCCCTGCCGGGAGCTTTTGTTCCGGCTTATTTGCAGCACATACTTTACACGAACGAACGTATTGCGCGACACTGCTACGCATTTTTGGCCAATAATATCTGGTCATCAATTTCCAATACGTTTTAAATACACCGACATGACCAGCTCTAATGTCATCATGACACTCCTCGAGTAACTTTCTACGACCTTCCTTCGGAACAACAATTTTCCACTGATCCCCAGAATTCGCCAATTCCGGAATTCTACAATCGACAAATTTATAAATAGTATCGCCATCAATTCTCCAACGGGGATATTCCATAGGAGACGATTGAATACGTTGATACATCTTTTTGAGCCACGGATCGGAAGTATTCAAGGTGGAAACTGAATCGATTACTGGAACAGAACGCGAAAGAAAATCTGGCACCACATGGTCCTTGCCCTTACGATGAACAATGGAGAAATCAAAAGCTTGTAAGCGTAATGCCCATCTGGCTAATCTACCCGTAGGATCCTTTAGACGGTTAAGCCACAATAAAGAGAAATGATCAGTAACGACAGTGAAACGAGTACCCTCTAGGTAATGCCTCAATTTTTCAACCGCCCAGATCACACTTAAACATTCGCGTTCAGTTGTGGAGTATTTACGTTCTTGAGACATAAGCGATCGCGACAGAAAACAAATTACCTTTTCTTCATCTCCGAACTGTTGAGTTAAGACACAACCGACACCGTAAGCTGAAGCATCCGTCTGTAATATAAATGGTTTAGAAAAATCCGGATAATTTAAAACGGGAGCAGTTACCAGACATTCTTTAAGTTTTTTAAACGCACGCTCGCATTCAGGTGTCCAATTCCAAATGACCTTTTTCTTAGTTAATGCCGTTAAAGGAGCGACGATAGTTGCAAAATCTTTGACAAAACGCCTATACCACGACGCCATGCCGATAAAACGTCTCATTTCCGTCGGATTGCGCGGTACCCGAATATTTAAAATGGCGTCTACCTTAGACGGATCCACGCGTAGACCGTGTTGATCAACAATATAACCTAAATATTTGAGTTGAGAGCGGCAAAAGAAACATTTGTCTTGACTCACGGTAAGGTTGGCAGCTATCAAACGTTCAAAGACTTTACGTAACACGTCTAAATGCGTTTCAAAATCGGGAGTTACTATGATAATATCGTCAAGATAGACAAAAACAAGATTTTGCAAATCAGCTCCGAGAATTCTATCGACCAATTGTTGCCATGTGGCTGGTGCATTAGTCAAACCGAACGGCATTCTCTTAAACTGTTAATGTCCATTAGCAATCGTGAAAGCTGTAAATTCGCGACTCGATTCTTTAACGGGAACCTGCCAATAAGCTGACTTAATATCGAGCGAACTTAAGAATTTGGCATCGCGTAATCGATCTAATATGGCAGAAACATAGGGCAACGGATATGCATCCTTCTTCGTGACTGCGTTCAAACGACGATAATCCACGCAAAATCTGAAGGTGTTATCTTTCTTTGGAACCAAATGTACGGGCGATGACCACGCACTTCTAGAAGGTTCGATAATGTCTTGTTCTAACATTTTCCTTACTTCATCGTCTATGATGTTTTGACGCGATGGTGAAACTGGATAGTATCGTTGTTTAATCGGCTTAGATTCGACTACGATCTCATGTTCTGCCGCCGTGGTGCAGCCTAAAGACGTACCCATACGATCAAACATTTCACTTATTAATTGATCGAGCTTTTCGCGTTGAACTGTAGTTAAGCTTTCGTTGCCGCAAATACCATTCGAACTAACATTCGCGATATCTCCCGAACTACCAAAATGCCAAATATTACGTTTAAGATCCGGAATTAAATTCATCGCCAGCCAAAAATCCATACCCAGAATCAATTGATGTGATAATTGCGGTACAACTAATACGTCTAAAACTTGGGTTTTATTCATCAGAGTAAATGGAATGCTAACACGCCCAATACTGGAACATGTATCACCGTTGGCAACGGTAACTGTAGTCACATAAGAATCCGATAATGTAACATTGGCGACCGATTGGATAATTTCCCAACCCTTACCACCGAAGACAGTATCCGTAGCACCGGAATCTAATAATCCTAACATAGGAACACCGAAAACAGAGACCTCGAGATATGGCCGTTGATCATTATTAGCGTGCGAAATTTAATAATCGAGTAGTATTTTGTTACGTTCCTTGGCCGACTCCTGAAGGTTTACGAAGTGCTCGGATCGGCCGATACGACACTTCGCTTGGCGTTTCCCGAACTACATTTTGGACAAGTGATCAACGTTACGTCCATCTTACCGCACGAGTAACACCGCTTAACTTTAGGAGCAGGACAATTGTTAAGTCGATGGCCCTTTTTACGGCAATTCCAACAAATGACATTCAACGATTTACTTTGCACCGATTTCTGCGTTTTAGCGCCTATAGCCGAATTATTATTGATTCGATTCTGGTTCGTGAGTCTTATTGAATTATCAACCGATTGTACTGCATGACTCCCCGAGTCATTATGGTTATTACTATTACTGGATGATACAAAAGCGAAGTTGGGTTCAACGACCATCTGTTTTCTCGATGGTGTTTGATAATTTTCAGTACGAAATTTCTTTACTTCTAATTTCAAGCATTCTTCTTCTAATTCTTGCATACTATTGACCTTCCCAAGATGTAAGGTATAAAATGGAGCCAAATTTGAAATAATAATATCTAATTGAGAAGAATCTGGTATAGTACCGTAACGTTTAAATAGAGATTTCATACACGCTAAATAATCCCGAATATTTTCCGTCGGATCCTGAGTACGGTTCATGATTTCTTTTAATAATCGCGACTGATAATCGGGTGGTTGATAATGTTTAAGGAGTAAGTTAGCTAATTCGGTCCAATCATGAACACGGGATCGATTCGAACGATACCACGTTAAGGCTTTCCCGGTAAACAATTCTATCGCCGAGTCAAATAACTCCTCCCTCGATAAACGCCTGGAAATTCGCTTTTCTTCAACACAATCGAGAAAATGATTGACGCTGATCCCCTTGGGATCGCCGCTAAACTGCAAATTCCATTTATGTACCGGTTCTGAGTACACTCGCGATGTGTGAACATTAACACCTACTCCGGGTTGTGTTGAATCGAATGGTTGAACATCGACTTCGTCTTCCGGTTCTGAAGATGTGCTATTATCATCATCATCATCGCGGGAAGCACCTGGTTGTACCCCACCATCAGATGGTCTAAATAATCGACTGAGGTTGGCTTTGGGTTTTGCACCCTTATCAAAAATATCGATAAAAACGAGAACCTTAGTTCATAAAGTCGAGCGTAATCTGATTTGTTCCACGGAACCCTTATCCACGGAAAGTCTATCTAGACGTCTTAACAGATGTAATGTACGAGTTCGATAACATCGGCGTTCTCGCGGTGCCAAAACCTCATCACCACGATTTTCTAAAAATGTGCGTATCTCCGTCACTTTACCCTCAATTACTGGCAGTTCATCACCTAGTTTATAAGAGAATTTTACTTGGGAAAGTGATTGGCCTGACTTCTCCAGCTTCAAAAGAGCGCGAAGTGATGAACGAAGATCCGGAACCGTTTGGGATTCCTCTACTAATACTCCACGAACCGTAAGTTCGTAAACAAGCTCGTCCTTCTTTAAATAATTTACCTCCATTTCGAAATGCAATTCAATAAAAGAAAAATAGGCAACCAACAAAACTGTATACAAAATTATCATACCCAAAGGAAGATAAGATACGACTGAAACAAGATGGCAAATGCAAATGGTCACCGGGAAAATGCCTCTTCAAAATAGATAAAATAGTCGCTATTACCGACTTGGAACGAATAACCTCTATTTTCTTTTGTTTTCGTGTATATGTGAAGAAAAAGGGGGCCCCACGTTGGGCGCCAAAATTTGTCACGGTTTTCGCTCAAGAAGGAAATGTGGCGAAATATGCCAGCTAGTGATCAGCCGGAATGGGGTAGGTTGTATTTTAAAATGGTAATATAAAAAAAAACAAGGGCGCCACCAATTTTTGAATTTAACGGGCAAAATTGGAACCCGATGATAGAGAAACAAAATCGGAAGGTTGTTATTATTACATATATTTGCAATCGAACGAAGGGAACAAAAAAACAAAAAAAAAAAGAATTATAAAAAAAAGGTGAAATAGTGATACAAAAAAAAAGATGTTATGCTAATCCCGTAAATGAAATCTAATTAATAATAAATTAATACGCGAAGGAAGTAAATTACAAAAAAGCAGAAGCAAAATAAACTAACGCTTGGTGCACCCAACGATAGCCTTACACAGCTATATAACATAAGAATCTTTCTTGTATTCTTTCATCAACCAGACTTTAATATTTTAATCAAACAGTAGTACTAATAAGGAAAATTAATAATAATGATTATAACGATGGTACAAGGGTAGCGGTTAGTTACCGTCCCGTTTCACAAATATATGAAGGTGATTCTATAACAATATTTTTGGCAAAAGAAATTTGCCACACTCCGATAGTTAATAAAAATTGGTGAGCACTTATCTGTCGTAGCTGGTAAGACGAGCAGGAACGAGATGGTGGATCAGGAGCTTCACGATGTTTTCCGACGGCTGATGAAATTTCCAAAATATACAAAATCCAAGCGACTGGTGCAACGAAGAATGACAACAGAAGGAAAGAAAGAAGAAAGAGAAAAAAAAACCCCTGAAATACAAATATTTTTACGAAGATTGTAATGATCCGACAATTAGTGAATTAATTAGCAATTACCTCAATCTGAGGGGTTGAAGACCAAATGAACGGTTCACTTTACACGTGGTACACGTGTTGTACGTAATAATCCGACAAAGTCGAAGTTTATCAAAAAAAATACCAACAATTGAGAACACGATGGTTCACCCAAATTCACGAAATTGAACAATTATTATAAAAGCACTACTGATTCTCAAGATGAGTTTGGATATAAATTACTATACCAAATTAGTAGCTTTTGCTAACACCAACGTACTGTGTACACACAAGACCGTTGAGAAAAGAGGTAGAATCGACGTCCGGTCCGGTATTTAAATGGTGGTGATAAGAGCAAATCGATAAGTCTCATACTAAATCAACTATACAAAGAAAAACTTTGAAATTTGAATCTTTTCATGACGAATTTCCGGCAACAGAAAGAAATCCTACCAACACTTCTCAGAGAAATTAGAATTCACTAAATGATGTTAAATCTGACGGATCGAACTGGTTAACGACGACGAAGAAAGAAAATAGTCTAACACGATAATCAACGCTTCCCAAAATATGGCAGAACAGGTTTAATGCAAAACCAAAACGTTACACGGAATTTTGCCCCGAGTTCGGGGCACTCACGTGACTTCTCCAAACTTTATTACAAGTTAACGATCGACAATAACTCGATACCGTATTCGAATAATCCCTCTACTCGTTACTGTTGGATCGCTATAATCGTTCAACGTAGTTGATGAAATGAGCGGGCGACATTACAAACAATAAACAAGTGGGTCACTGTAGCTGATTCTTGCCCCTCTCGTACTAGATTTTCATAAGCGGAGCGAGTGTGTTCAAGTACTTTCACGAATACAACAAAGTAGTAATGTAAAAATATGTATTAATTTAATTGGAATTCGTTAGAAAACTACCAAATTTTCAAAATAAACAATATGGAATAACACAATCAGTATTAAGGGGGAACTTCACTCTCCGTTATTTCTATTTTTAAAACGCAAGTTAGTGCTGTCAGCAGCTTGTATGAGGAAAAGATTTCTAACTTTCTACAGATTGAAAACTTAGTAAAAATGATTAATATTAGGTAAACTCCACTGGTCAGTAGATGGCTCTGAGCGCAGTCGTTATTTCTCATTCCTGTCATATACCATCACGTCACTCCGATTATATACTAATACACCACGCCTCCTTTTCTTGCATATGAGATTTTAAAATGGACATCTTTTGTCATTGCAATCGTCAATTTCTATGTAAATTTTGTTTTTTAACTCGATGGGGTAGGATTACTTATCAGTCTCTTTATAAACAAAAGTTCTTGATTTTATACACATTACAGACAAAATCTATGTGCCTTTATAAAAAATGAACAGTTGAATTTCCATAATAATTAGTAGAACAATTTCTATTTCTATTCAATCCTAATCCAGCAATTTTCAAAATTTATTATGAAGATAACAGGGCATTTTTTAAGGTATAGTTGTGTGTCCAAATGGACACCCAGTATCTAAATTTGGACACCCAGTAATCATGAATTGAACAAGCAGAAAATAAATAATACTCACAGAAAATTCACGAACGTTTATAATTTTTAAAATAAAATACAAATTCCCAACAAAATAATAGGAGTATGACTTTGTACTGGACACACAGTACAAATTTCTTAAAAAATGTCCTGGAAGATAAACACATTTTTGTCAGAAAAATCCTCCTATTAAAGATAGTAATCAAGTTAGACTACATAATAACGACGTTATACATATATTCGGTATGTTGCCTAATAAATTGCATTATTGTATTAATTTTTCGGAGAAAGTCATATTTTCCAACCAACAATGTTGTTCTCAAAAATAGGACAGAGAGAGATAGCGTCAGCACTAACACTTCTGCACAATAGTTGGAGATTATCACAATTGCTTATTTTAACAAGTAAGGAAACAAATGTAGATATCGATATTTTATATCTTTGTCTGACGCATGTAAATTGTAAAATTAGTGGATCCATGTCGATTTGCTAAGATCGAGCGATTTACAACAGAAACAAGATTATAAAAAAAATGTCGTAATACAAATAATTGAAAGATTTAGCGAAGAGAACAGCCGTCCTAATTAAATAAAACAATAACTGTTTTGATGGTTTTATCGGACGGCTGTCCTCTTCGCTAAATCTTTCAATTATTTGTATTACGACTACATTTTTTTTTATTATCTCGCTTCTGTTGTTTCGAATTATCATTTTTGGTAGAATCAAAACGAATACATATACAATATTGAACTTATAAAGAATTCCCCATTGTTTATTATTTTATTTATCAAGTTGACTAATGAAATTCTAGCTAGCTTACACATAGTGTAATATAAGATTATAAATACATAGTTGATTGTGTACTTCGATATTCTTTTAAAGATTTCTATTTATTGCATCTTTTTATTTCGCTTATTGAGCCTGTGAATGATAAATGGCGCTTAGAAAGAACTTACAAAATCATCCACTTATTGTCGAGGACACTACCATTCAGTATAATGAAAATTAGCCGGCATTTTCAAAATAAAACTGTAAAATGCCCTTTTTAGCAAAAATATTGACGCTGATGCCCAATAATTTGATTCTTATCAATGTTTAGTGCCCATTCTACGTCCTAAATTTGGTTTCAAGCGTATAGTACTGTAAAAACGCGAATTCGTTATTTCGGCCTTTTTGCCAAACCTACTCGTTCAAAGTTAATTAAAAAAATAGAGAAGCTGTATAAAACCTATTTAGATGTGATTCAAAAGCCAACAAATTTTCTATCGGGTAGTTTTTGAAATAAAATATAAAAACCTGTAAAAACCATGTTTTTTGAGGTTTTTTCGTTTTTTTCCAAAAACTACCCGATAGATGCTCTGTTAATTTAACATAAACGATGCTTAGGGTAGTACTAAACTATGGTAATTTTTTCAGAATTTTTGAACGAGTGGTTTCATTTTTCACAGAGTAGAGTTCCACCTTAACAATAATGAAGTTATTTCAAAACGAAACGGTACGGAAAATTTCCAATAATTAAATTGGAAAACGAAACGTAAAATAACGCCTTACTAAATGAACGTTTAAACGGGAAGTGAACGCTACGAAATCAGGGTACTTAAGACAGGATTTTGGTGCACTTATGACAGTGGCAATCTGAGTAGCCAACCATTGGCGTAGTTGTTCCTTCTGGATTTAAAATTTACAAATACTTGAATATTCAATTAAATATAATTGTACTGCATTGTTTTCGCCTTTTATGTTCAAAACTAAATACAGAAACATAGAAAGTACAATAATGAAGGCAAATAATAGTACTATTCTGATTGAAAATTGATATCTTGATATGTAGAGCTTTACAACATGTTGAAATATACGTAAATATTTTAAATGAAATCGTAGAGTTATTTTCCTAGTATTATAGTTAGTTTCCTAGTATTATAAAAATTCCTAATTTTGGAACCATTTGTCAGTAAAATATAAAAAGAATGTGTTTACTTGTTTATACCTTTTAAGTATTACTGAATGAATTACAGAAAACCAAACAAATATGAATCAAATACGCATGTATTCTTAACTGAGACCATCTTAGACGTTAAAACTAACATTAGTTTAATCAATATTCATTGTTTCTTTTTGTTATTAACGAATTTTAATAGATATATTTTCGTAAAATTTATTTTTAAACAATATTTCTACAATTATCATTTAACTTATGATGCCCTACAGTTTGGTTTATGTTCTACACGGGACGCTCATGGACAGCGCATGGTGGAAGATCGATTTTGTGCCACAGTAGATCGCCGTAATTGTCACTGTAACATCGTGAGGTTTTATTGGCGCTACGACTGGCTGACTATATTCCATACTAACATAGTAAGCGCCTAGTGGAATTCACTACCGCTATACCGCGTATACCGGTAACGCTCCACTGTTAGATAGTTCGGACTGTGACGTCAACGCACCAAAATTTGCACCAAAATCCTGTCTTAACAGGGTACAGAAAACGTGGTTGCTGAATACGTGATTGCGCACAGCTCAAAGAGTACTCTGTGTTCATAAACGCCGTAAACTACCAGTACTTAAGGGCGAAAATAGTGTAACCCCAATATATAAACTCCGTTTTGGCTAACCGAGTACCGGAAATGAAGAAGGTAGAGAACTGTAATGCCGACCATTCTGAGGTTAGATTTAAAAAACGTAATAACCTCAATCAACAGAACTCAAACATCCCCTCACAAGCGAAGGATTGTTGAAAATACTGAATTCGAAGTAAGTAGCCCAAATGAGATCGAACATATGATAATGAAAGTGGTACGGTTGATCCCTCAGATAAGTACAAAATAAAAAGGAAAGGAAAAGGATAGAGAGACCTTCAGTTTCGGGAGCCCAGAGCTTAAGAGGGAAGGAAGAAAAGGGAAACTCCGTTAAGCAGGGTTGCATCCCTACCTCTGAAGGTCTACTGCTGAAATAAATAGAAACACATAAAGAAAAGAAAGGACAAGGGTATGGGACACTGCAGCAGAGACAGCGTGAAGGTTTTTATAGCACACCCTCAAGAAGCTTAAATGGCTCTTACGAAAATCAAGATTCAGTTTGGTTGCAAGGACAACTAGAAGATGCCACTCTGCAACCAAGTGGATAGGCCTAAATCTTTCAAATCCAAGACCTAATCCGGAAATATCAAGAGCGACACTCGATTACATCACGATGTCCAAGTACCCATCTACAGCGATAAGAAAAACGAAACGGTAAGATACGGTAAAAAGATGAACAACTGAAACATCCCAATATAACGATATATCGCTCTTTTAGCAACGTCGGATATTTGTGACGTGATTGGTAGCCAAGACATTAGTAGGACCCTATGGTCTCCTACTCCAGCCAATTTCTCTCGAAAGGAAGAAAAATAACAACTACGAACAAAAACGGAAACATAGCTATGTAAATGGAACATTTAAATGTTACACTGTATAGATTGACAACATCGGATGATATCATTATGTAATTATTATTATAATTAACAGCCTTTAAGGGCCCTCTGCAGTTAAATAGATAATCGGAAAACAGGATTCCTGTTTTATTTCCAACGGATTTCAATGCTCTAAACGGTATTTAAAAGGGCATTTCAAGAGGGAGGAAAGTACATATATGATTTTTTGAAATTCGGATGTAATTTGGAGTTACAGAAGGAAGTATAGAAGCATGTTTTTTAGCATTTTTTCAGTTTTTTTTTATATTTTCCTTCATAACTTGGCAAATATTGCTTATTTTCTAATGAATTTCACACAACATGTGGTCAATCACAAGCGCTTTTCAAATCTGTCAGAAATTTTCTGATCGCATTGTTAGTTTTCCGGAAAATTGATGAAAGGTTTCGACATACTAATTTTGTTTTTTTACGAACAGTTTTAAACTTAGACGACTGAAACAAAGCTTGTTTGAAAGCTAATGAATAGCAGATTATTTTGAAAATAGTTTGAGAATGAAATTCGGAAAATTACTGGAAATTTATGGTGGCGAAATTTTATCTCTTATTTTTATCTGTTAAAATTAATTAATTTTGTATAAAGTGTATTATAATTAAAAGATAATTTCATTATCTTTCCAACGGTACCATTGTTGCTGCAAAAAAGTGAAAATCTTTTGGAAAATTAATGATAAACAATCGTGTGGAAAGCGGCTGACTTACTTCCACTTATACTCGCTAGAGAGTCTGAAAACACCTATGCGTCCTGCATGTCGGTATATTCTAGTTTCGGATAATGGCAGATAGATGGCGATCAAATTTGTTAATTACAATATACAATTAAATAATTGTTTTTTTCATTTATCTATCCACAAATAATACGACTAAAGTGTGGCATTAGCCACAAAAACAGATTTGGCAATCTTGTCAAGAGACAAGATGATTGACCTAGATAAGTTGATAAAACAAATTTGATCGCCATCTATCTTCCATTAGCCGAAACTAGAATATACCGACATGCAGGACGCATAGGTGTTTTTAGACCCTCTAGCGGGTATAAGAGGAACTAAGTCAGCCGCTTCCCACACGATTGTTTATCACTAATTTTCCAAAAGATTTTCACTTTTTTGCAGCAACAATGGTACCGTTGAAAAGATAATGAAATAATCTATAAATTGCAACACACTTTATACAAAAATAATTAATTTTAACAGATAAAAATAAGAGATAAAATTTCGCCACCATAAATTTCCAGTAATTTTCCGAATTTCAATCTCAAACTATTTTCAAAATAATTTGCCATTTATTAGCTTTCAAACAAGCCCTTGTTCAGTCGTCTAAGTCTAAAACTGGCCGTAAAAAAACAAAATTAGTATGTCGAAACCTTCCATCAATTTTCCGGAAAACTAACAATGCGATCAGAAAATTTCTGACAGATTTGAAAAGCGCTTGTGATTGACCACATGTTGTGTGAAATTCATTAGAAAATAAGCAATATTTGCCAAGTTATGAAGGAAAATATAAAAAAAAACTGTAAAAAATGCTAAAAAACATGCTTCTATACTTCCTTCTGTAACTCCAAATTACATCCGAATTTCAAAAAATCATATATGTACTTCCTCTCTCTTGAAATGCCTTTTTAAATACCGTTTAAAACATCGAAATCCGTTGAAAAACAAAACAGGAATCCTGTTTTCCGACTGTTTATTTAACTGCAGAGGGCCCTTAAATGTTTGTATATGTTTATTGAATTTTTGATAGTATGTTTTGGTTGAAAATTTAAAATCATAGTAATAATTTTGGATAAGGAATTAGTTAGTGTGTTGTAAAAGGTTGTTATTGGTCTAATTGGATGGTCTCTTTTTTATGTATCTCTATCATAATCTATATAATTCATGCAATATCGGGTTCATAGGTATTAATTGTTTTGTGTCTTCATGAAATTTTTTATAGTTTTCAACGGATTTTAACGATCTAAACGGCATTTGATAGACCATTTCAAGAAGCAGGGAAGTTGGCATTTTATTTTTTGAAATTCAGATGTAATCTAGAGTTACAGAAGGAAATATTAAAGGATATTTTCTAGCATTCTTTACAGTTTTTTTAATATTTTCCCTCATAACGTGGCAAATATTGCTTATTTTCTAATTAATTACACACAACATGTGGTAAATTAAAAGCGCTTTCCAAATCTGTCAGAAATTTTCCGATCGCATTGACACTTTTTCGGAAAATAGATGAAACGTTTAGACATACAAATATGATTTTTTTACATAGTTTTAAATTTAGACAACTGAACCAGAGCTCCTTTGGAAGCTAATGAATAGCAAATTATTTTGAGGATAGGTTGAGATTTAAATTCGGAAAGTTTACTGGAAATTTATGGTGGGGAAGTGTGATGAAGTTTTTTACCGATTATTTTAATCTGTTAAAATTAATAATTTTTGTATAAAGTGTATTGCAATTTATAGATTGTTTCGTTACTTTTCCGACGATACCATTGTTGCTGCAAAAAAAATGAAAATCTTTTGGAAAATTAGTGATAAACAAAACTATGTTTATCGTGTTAAAAACTAGTTGAATAGCAAGTTTCCAAACCACAAAAATGAGTTATATCTATTGGCGGAAAGGGAGCTCTAAAGTCTGTCATCTCGTCTTTCTGCAATGTTGCCAAATTTGTTTTTGTTCCTGAGGCCGCACCTTTGCCGTCTTATTATTACATAGATAATTGGAGAAAAAAAAACAAAAAACTGGTTGTATATAATTAACTTTAAGTATTTCACTGCTGCTCTATCAACAAGCGTACAACAAATGTGGCTGAGTATTCACTTGGAGGCGAATTTGCCGTAGGCAAATACATGTGATGTTCATGATATCTATAGAGCCGCCGAGCTAAAAAGTAACACGTTTATAAGGCACAACGCGTACTATTTTGTCAACCTGGTATAGACGTATCTTATATCCATACAGTCCTATGTCCATAACTGAAGAAGAGGATACGAGAAGGGGTTTTAGTGGGTAGGCCCTGTATGATACAGGAAGAGTCCCACACTCCCAAACAACGGGGAATCGTTTGGGGTCTATAAAAGATTTCCCTTCTCTCAAAAATACAAACAAAAAAAACGCCCGCTTCGGAAAATAATCCTCGAATTTGCAGTTTTAGCTCAGCAACACTGTAACTTATTCGAACGTGGGTCAAAACAACGCTCGATTTCCACAAACGAGTTACACACGTCTAATTATTCCAAATTACTTGAGAATATTTGTAACATTGAATTTTTTCGTTTTTCTCCGTTATCCTGATATATCGCGAAATTTCAGTCTGATAATAAGTCAATTTAAGTCCACCTATTGGTTTTCTTTCCATTTTTCTCCACTGTTCAATAGAATAAATATGAACAGTGGAGAAAAATGGAAAGAAAACCAATAGATGGACTTATGTTGACTTATTATCAGATTGAAATTTCGCGAAACGAATCCTCAGGGAATCCCCCTATAAACACTAAAAATTTGAAAGGGGCCGAATCTAAGAACCGGCCTAATAACTTCCCCGACACGAGTCCGAGTTTTTAAAAAAACGCATACCGTAGCACGAGTTCTGTATACTATTTTTTCTATTTGAGATACTTTATTAAAAAAAAAAACTAACTTACTATAAAAATCAAAATCGGGAATTGAGAACCGTCGCTATTTCACAACCACCGAAAAATTCAATAAGGAACCAGCATCTCGTCAACCAAAACTCTGTTCACCGATCGGTGGTTCCACTCACAAACTTTTCAATTCAACTTTCTCATAAATTCGATTCACAATTTAATTGTGAAATTTTGACAGAACGACAGAACTGTCATTTGAGCGCGGAATAAAATGTAGTACGGTAGTCCCAACAAAAACATGGAAAAATTCAAATCATATGGATTGAATTGTCGAGGGAATATACATTTCTTTTTTGTGGAAAAATCAAAATTTATATTATTTTAAAACATTTATATATTACTAAAGCACTAACCGAAACACAAAACCCGCTCAAAAAAATCGCTTGAAAATAAATATTCTGAGGTTATGTTTCAAAAATGACAGAAGAATGTAAACAAATGCATAGAATTTTATGCTTCCAGTGATACCAACAGTAGATATCATTCTGTCTTTATAAACTACCGTTATAAATTTTGCTACGCTTTAAAAATTATGTTGGATAACCTTCTAAACTGATATTTCAAAATTTCGCAATTGAATCGTGAACAACTTTTTCTATGGCAACCGAACCCTTATAGAAGGCGGCAAATTTGAATTGGTTGACTACACTATTTTGTCAATTTTGTGCCCTTATTTAAAAAAAGAAAAAAAGATCGCACATGATGGGTATTGCTTCGGACATAAAAACACATGCCCTTTCGATTGGTGATATCAAATAAATATCTTATCTTAAATTTTTTTCAATCAATCCCCTCCCCTTCCACCCCCGTTGTTCGATTGGTACGAAAAACTAATCAGCTCGAGCGGCCACCAAATAGTTTGTGCTGGCCAAATTTGAACTCAATCGGTTGAAGCGTTTTTGAGTAATCGTTGGAGAAACGACAGACGCACATACACACACACACACACACACACACACACACACACACACACACACACACACACACACACACACACACACACACACACACACACACACACACACACACACACACACACACACACACACACACACACACACACACACACACACACACACACACACGCGCGCACCGCACACACGCACACCACACACACACACACACACACACACACACACACACACACACACACACACACACACACACACACACACACACACACACACACACACACACACACACACACACACACACACACACACACACACACACACGGACATCAAGCTAAAAACTTCAAAAACGTGTTCAGGGGACCTCAAAACGTAAAAATCTGGTGAAATCTCGAATTCGAAATTTTGGTCCGAAACTAATAACTTCCCTACCCTCTGGTCGGGGAAGTTAAAAATATTTTTCATATCTCTCATCAATTATTAGCAAATTTTTTTAAGAATTTATCGTCCAAGACGCTACGTTTGGTATTATTGAAAAATCTTGATATGTCGATGATTATCGCAAGCGCCACGTATTGTTGGTTTTGTTTGTCTATAGCTTATTAGTATTCGGGATGGCGACCAAAGAAGAATTAGAGCGTAAGTTATCTGTTATTATTATTTACACATTTCTTTTTCAATTTGTATCAAAAGTGTTTGATTTGGTGCAATATTTCGTCAATTCAATAATTTGATTATATGAACCACATTTATAATGCAATTGTAATTTTTTTTTTTAATTGTTGTATCTTTTCAACCTCTTTTCGATTGTAGCAGAATGATTTGTTATAATTTTCTTTTTTTCTGTTTTTTTTAATAGACTTGAATGCTGAAATTGAATCTTTTTCCTTGAAAGAAAATAACAGCTATAAAAAAAACCACAACAACGTCAGCAACAGCCACGACAATGCACGTGGTGATGGTCGTGGTAGTCGTGGCGGTCGTGGTGGTCGTGGCGGTCGTGGTGGCCATGGTGGTGTTGAGAAAAAAAAGAAAAAAAATGTAAGTAACCTATGAATGCCTAATTGCACAAATTGAAATCATTTTTCCGATTTTCAGGATGGCCTGGTAGAGGTGAAGGTGGAGGTCGTGGAGGCCGTGGAGGTCGTTGATGGAGCGGTTGATAGGGCGGTGGATGGGACGGAGGGTGCTATGGAGGCCCTCTTAATATTAACATTTCTAATCATTTTTCACGGTAGGAAAATTACTTATATTCATTCATTGATTTCATCAATTTTTGTGTTTTTATTTGCCATTATAGCTCTCCAAAGTAAACATGATGGGGTGGGGCGACGTTGTTGATGATGATGACGATAATGGCGATGGGGCGGTGGCGATGCCGATGCCGATG
This sequence comes from Mylabris phalerata, assembly GCA_020740385.1. Classification (NCBI taxonomy): domain Eukaryota; kingdom Metazoa; phylum Arthropoda; class Insecta; order Coleoptera; family Meloidae; genus Mylabris; species Mylabris phalerata. The sequence continues at coordinate 71,474 of JAJEOX010000094.1, read as the reverse complement.
CTTTTTTTTATCTTATTAATTATTAATTATTATAATTTTTTTTGTACTTTTTTAAAATAATTCATTAAATTGTTATTAAAATTATTATTATTAACCTTACATTACCTTTATATTTACCCGCAATTCTCACTTTTTGTTTCCTGTTCATACATATTGACACGTTTCCTTCCTCCAGCTGTCAAAATTGGCATTAGCACAATTCCTTACCTGCAATCATCCGTACTGTCCACCTACAACTGGAATAAGCACAAGTAATCAATTGTGAGATTCCCAGTACATGAAGAATTATACGAGGAGCACTATCTCTTTCGTCATGTATATTTACGTATATCTGTTATTAATGTACAACAGGAATTGTAGGTATATCAAATGCACTCAGGTACGACGAATTTGCATTTTTGTGGACATTAAGGACCACCATCAGATGAGCTTGTTTTAAAGGTAACTTTCAAAGTAAAAATTTCGTGCATTTTTCAATGGATTTTGATGCTTTAAACGGCATTTGAAAGGGTTTTTCTTCTTTGTTGTATTGAATTATCAGGTTTTTGGAAACTCGGACGTGGTCCAGGGTTACAAAAGAAAAACCGGAAGCATGTTTTTTTATATTTTCGTTCATAATTCTGTTAATATTGCTTATTTTTGAATGAATTTCACACAGCATGTATAAAATTAAAAGCGCTTTCCAATTATGATATTTTCCGATCGCATTGTTAGTTTTTCGGGAAATTTATGTAAAAGGAATTGTCGTTGTTGTTATGAGTGGCTTACTTCATCTAGTTTCGGATAGAGGGCCTTATCATAATTACAGATTGCTTTATCATATACCTGGGGCGACCACCTTACGTGTTTGCAATGTTGTCAAACTTCTTTTTTATGATTGAAACCACGCCTTCGGTAATTTTGTAAATATTATTCGTATTTATAACATTTCGAGTATTTGTAAGCTTTTTTCGTTTGTTGTTCTGTTGGTTGCAAAAAATTTACAAAAATATATATATATAGACGTCCCTACTTATTTAGAATGTCTTTAAAAAAACATAAAAATTAAAAACCCTCAAACAAGTAAGACGAGTATATGACCGTAACTGCGTTGAAAACCAGAAAAAATACTGATAATTGACAAAGGAAATAAAAACCGAAGGTGTGGTTTCAATCATAAAAAAGAGGTGTGACAACATTGCAAACGAGAAAGGTGGGTGGTTCAGATATATGATAAAGCAGTCTGTAATTATGATGAGGCCCTCTGTCCGACAGTGGATGAAGTAAGCTACTCGTAACAACAACAGCAATTCGTTTTTCATAAATTTTCCGAAAAACTAACAATGCGATCGTAAAATATCATAATTGGGAAGCGCTTTTAATTTTATACATGCTGTGTAAAATTCATTCAAAAATAAGCAATATTAACAGAGTTATGAACGAAAATATAAAAAAACATGCTTCCGGTTTTTCTTTTGTAACTCTGGACCACGTTAGAATTTCCAAAAACCTGATAATTCACGACAACAACGAAGAAATGCCCTTTCAAATGCCGCTTATACATAGATACAGGTCAATCCAAGAATCTATGGAGAGTAGCTGTAACTTTTTTATTTATTGATAGAATTGAATAATTTTAACAAGAACTTAAAGGGGAACACTTAGGTTACCTGTTGGAGGTAAAAGCACCCTCCTACAATATTTTGAAATTGGGAAAATTGATGTCAACTTTCGAAAATTAAGTAATATTCGATGAAAATGTCTTACCCTTAAAAATTCAAAATCAACTAAATACGAAAATAGTATTTACTTTTTGAAAAATCAATTAACCTTTGCTAGAAAAAATCCAAAATTTTGTGAATTATTCCAAGGGGTGATTGAACTGCTCTAAAAATCTAGGCCAGGGAATCCCTTGCCCTACCAGCAATAAATTGAAAACGACAACATTTGAAGGATGACACCATTTGGGCAGTTCGACACACTGAACATCTGCTTTTGTGTTATTCTTCTTGTACCTGTGTCGTCTCTATTTATTTTATTTTTTCGAAGCATATAACAGTATTTAGGAAATTTGCAAAATTAATTCCGAACTAGAATTACAGATGTCAAATTACAACTGAATTCATTACATTATACCAGTGGTATAAATAAATTGCTGCAATGTATAGGCGTCTTTGAATCACACTATTGCTTTGAAAACTTATTTTAGCAAAAAGAACCAGTATCTTTTAATGACAAAATAACCGCTATTTCTGTTATCGATTCCATTATTATTATTATTTTATTTCTATTGTTATTATTAATATGATTATTACTATTAATATTAATGTCTATTTTCGTTTTTTTTCTTATTGATTAATTATTTAATGTTTTATTGTTAATTATTATAATGTGTACATAATCAGTTATGTTAAATAAAATGTCTGGAATTCATACGTGCTCATGAATTATAAAGAAAAATTTATTTTGCAAATTTCCTAAATAATGTTTTGTGCTTCGAAAAAATAAAATAAAAAGAGACGACACAGGCAGAAGAAGAATAACACAAAACCAGATGTTCAGTGTGCCGAACTGCCCAAATGGTGTGATCCTTCAAATGTTGTCGTTTTCAATTTATTGCTAGTAGTGCAAGGGATTCCCTGGCCTAGATTTTTAGAGCAGTTCAATCACCCCTTCGAATAATTCACAAAATTTTGGATTTTTTCTAGCAAAGCTTAATTGATTTTTCAAAAAGTAAATACTATTTTCGTATTTAGTTGATTTTGAATTTTTAAGGGTAAGACATTTTCATCGAATATTACTTAATTTTCGAAAGTTGACATCAATTTTCCCAATTTCCAAATATCGTAGGAGGGTGCTTTTACCTCCAACAGGTAACCTAAGTGTTCCCCTTTAAGTTCTTGTTAAAATTAGACAATTCTATCAATAAATAAGAAAGTTACAGCTACTCTCCATAGATTCCTGGATCGACCTGTATATTTTACTGACATACGTACCATCCTATATTGAAACCATGATTCCAGACTCTTCCGATTTGGCAAACCCGCATTGTTCACGTCAAACGCGGGCCATCTTGGCAAAATAACGATGCTGCTTTTCCACTCAATTTTCTTCGGGAAATCAACATTTTTTACAAAAATATTGGGCCAATCGGAAGCAGGACAAAATTATCTACATAACCGTATATATTTCAAAGCAAAATAGTTAATTTTAATAAGTGAAAACAATGCCAGAAAAAACACTTGGTTTTTCCGCGATAACTCAGGCAATTCTCAAAATATCATCTTGCCCTCCGCCTTTGTATCAGCTTTCGGATGAGCGGTTGATCAATGTTGTCAGACAAAAACTGTAGGAGAAAACCTGTTGTAGCTTACAGAAGTTTTTTTAATTTTCCGGAAAACTAACGGCGGAATCGGACAATTTCTTGACTATTTGAAAAGAACTTTTTATTTGCTATCTAACAGTACAAGAATATTTGCAAAATAATCAAAATTGGTCATGTTATAAGAGAAAATATAAGAAAGTGTACAAAAATACGAAAAAGACATATTGTTAGATTTTCATCTGTAATTGAAATTTGTATCTATATTTTGAAGAAGAGAGAAGAAGAGAAATCGCAAGTTACATACTCACATTTTCGCCGGTTAAAACTTTGAGATGTACTCTCTGTTCTTAAGAAATGTTTTTGTTTTTTCAATATAGCTCTTTTTTCCAAAATAACTACTCCCGCGTTTTTATCCGCTTTTGTGAAAATTAAATTATTTTGTTTCAATTTATTTTTTATGCTTTTTATAGTTTTTTAATTTTATTAAAGTTTTGTTGATTTACCGACTTTGATAATGTTTTTTCTTTGTTTGTTAGAAAACTAAGACATTCCTTCTTTATATCTAGTTCGAATTCGTGACTCATTATTGCAACATCTAAATCTATTGCTGTTTGCAATTAAGGGTTATTTGAAGATTGAATAGCTAACTTATGACCTATATTTAATATCGGCAGTTCATCTGTATCGAGATTTACATTAGTTAAGTTGGTGAAACTCGAAAAAAATTTAATTACTGAGTTTGAATTCCTACAACTATTATTACACAACTTAGGGTTATGTTGTTGTTGTACTCTTTTAAGTCTTACTAGTTGTGCGATCTTCTTTTGTTTTCCATTATGGATAAAATTGGAAATACAAGCTTTTTCATAGTATGCTGACTCGATTATATGTTCCACAATTAAATGATGAAAATCCTTGACGAGATATCGATATAATTCCAACCGTTCAAAGTTGATATGATCGAGTTTTCCATTACTTTTATTACGTTCATTCTTAATTATGTTTCTTGAGATTTTTGTTTTTTGTTGGATGTTTAGTTTATGCTGTTTGATTTTTGCAAAAGTTGGTATTAAATCAAGAGCCATTCATCTGTTTAAGAACCATATGTGGGGCTCCATTTTGGTCTTTTTTAGATGTAGTTTGATGGATTGTCCGGTATATTGACTAATTGTATTCATAAGGTGGTTTGGACAAAATTAGGCTTGTTCAATTTAAAGATGATGAGTAAACAAAAAAATTAGTCGATCCTTATTAAATTTCTTATATTTTGTAGGAACTAGTTTCGGTCAATTGACCATCTTCAGCCAACACCTAATTATATTTAATTATTATTACAGATTCAATTTTTGATATTTTTATAAATAACTTACGTCAAAATTTTTTCAGAAATTACACAATTTTAGTTGATACTACAATATAATCAATAATTAATTTTTTTTAAATCTCTTTCTTTGAATTATTAAATAAAATTAAAGCGGATAAAAACACGGGAGTAGTTATTTTGGAAAAAAAAGAGCTATATTGAAAAAACAAAAACATTGATTAATGATAATAATTACAAAAAATTTGAAAGGGGCCGAATCTAAGAATCGGCCTAATAACTTCCCCGACACATTCCTGATAGTTAATCATGAATTAGAAAAGTATATTAAAGACAAGTGTCAGAAGTCGACAATTAATGCAAGAGTCCAAAGTTTAAAAAAAAAAATAACTTACTATAAAAATCAAAATCGGCAATCAAGAGCCGTGGCTATCTCACCACCACTGAAAAATTCAATGAGGAACCAGCACCTTGTCAACCACAACTGTTCATTGACCGGTGATTCCTCACACACTTTTCCGTTCAACTTTCTGATAAACTCGATACACGATTCAATTGCGAAATTTTGATAGAACCACAGAACTGTCATTTCAAAATTTCGCAATATAACAACAACTCTTTTCTATGGCAACCGATCCCTTATAGAAGGCGGCAAATTTGAATTGGTTAACTACACTATTTTGCCAATTTTGTGCCCTTATTTAAAAAAAAAAAAAACATCGCACATGATGGGTATTGTTTCGGACATAAAAGCACATGCCATTTCGATTGGTGATATCAAATTAATATGTTATCTTGAATTTTTTTTCAATCAAACCCCTCCCTCTTCCACGCCCGTGGTCCGATTGGCACCAAAAACTAATCAACTCGAACGGCCACCAAATAGTTTGTGCTGACCAAATTTGAGCTCAATCGGTTAAATCGTTTTTGAGTAATCGTTGGAGAAACGACAGACACACACACACACACACACACACGGACATCATGCTAAAAACTTCAAAAACGTGTTCAGGGGACCTCAAAACGTAAAGATCTAGTGAAATCTCGAATTCGAAATTTTGGTCCGAAACTAATAACTTCCCAACCTTCTGGTCGGGGAAGTTAAAAAAAGGCTCTTTTTATTTTGTGTCTGATTATGGAACTTATTTATTCCATGTTTGTGTCTTGATAACGAAAAATGCGTTATTTATTTTATTACCCTGATTGCCATCTTCATTTATTTAGAGTATAATTTTTACCGCAGGCCGGTTTGTGTAGTGATTAGACTTACAATAGAAATTCCTTCTGAATTATCTCAATTTGGAGAACGATCAAAATCATTGGAAATAATATTGTTAAAATTAGAAGTGTAATAATTGAATCACAATTTGTTTTGAAAATGTATGAAAATTCATTAGTCAAAAAGTAAACAACACCATCTGAAACAATTCAGTCAATGTTTATACGAAAATTGTTTCTAAGACAATGATTTTTTCCAGTGTTCCTAAATGTGATGAACAAAGTTTCACATCGCAGGAAATTGCTAGTGAACACAACATCAGGTAAAAAGTTCTTTTTGCTCAGCCGAAGCATAAAGTAATATTGAATATTTTATTACAATTATAGTGACTTGGTAGGACGATCAAGGGCAGCTTCAGGCGGTGACAACTTTGTAGAGCCAATGCAGGATCAACCAACATTAGAGGTTGAGAAGAAAAGACTTGCCGGAGTGTACGATCCTTCAATCGAGAAAATTACCGGTAGACGTGTGGTGGTTATTCAAAGTTTCTTCAACAACATCCGTCAACTGGAGAGTCACTCATGCAAAGTAAGTGGCTTAGGATATCTAGCATTAGAAAAAGAAGTAGTAATGGGTTTAAATTCAAAATTAATTTATAAATGAACTAAATGTGCCTTTACTACTTCTTTCGAAACCACTCCAAACAGGAGTGGCTGTAATAGTGGAAATGTCGACTATTAGGCAACTTCTGCTGTAATTTCTAGTGGAAAAGGCTTTTCAACATTAGAAGAAATATTGGCTAATCTTGACATCCCTGGCTTTTGTATAAAAACATTTTTGAATTATCAGCAAAAAGTCAATGAGTCGTGGAATGACGCTTTGATGCACTCAATTGAAGAAGCCGGCAAGTTAGAATATGCGAATGCCCAAAATACAAATAAAATGAAAGGGGATATTGGAAATATTTCCGTTATTGTTGATGGTGGTTGGAGCCATAGGTCCTACGATCACCGCTACATAGCACAGTCAGGAGTAGCCGTAATAATAGGGGCGTATACGAAAAAGATTTTATTTATGGGTGTTACGAATAAATATTGCTCTGTATGTGCAATGACAAGTCGTAAAGAGATCGCCACACCCAATCATGTTTGTTTTAAAAACTGAGAAGGCTCATCGTCAGCAATGGAAGCTGATATTTTGCAGGAGCGATTTTCTTGCAGTGAAGCCATGCACAAGTTGCGCTATAACACTTTTGTTGGTGATGGAGATTCTAGCGTGCATAGCAGGATTTTGGAAACAGTTCCATATTCGCGATCATTAAAAAAATTGAATGTGCAAATCACGTAACAAAGAATGCTACGAAACACTTATTTAATCTTGTCAAGGAATCTAACGCTAATGGAATTTTACTAACAAATTCTCGAATATGTAGCATTTCGAAAAATATAAGAAAAGTAATATCGTGGCATGCGAAGCAAGAAAATGCGTCTCCAGTAGAATTGAAAGACGATATTTCAAATATTGTTAATCACATTTTCGGAGACCATTCCCAATGCAAATCGTTCTATTGTTTAAAAGAGGGCACCAAAGAGATAATCGCGCAATATCAGAACTGTCCTGTACAGAAAAAGGTGCGTTTATTGCAAATAATTGGCGCGGTTACTGCCAAAAGTGACAGTCTAATCGAAAACGCTACTAGCGATAGAGCTGAATTATTTATGCACCAAGTTGCAAAATTTAATGGTGGAAAAGCGAGCTTCTTTGGTAGAAGAAATGGTTTCAATATTAGATGCCAAGGAGCTGCGTTATCTTATCAATATGGTCCCGAATGTTTGATCAAAAGTAACCGCAAAGTACTCAATCAACGATTGAAACGATTGGTAAACAATCGAACAAATAAAAATAGAAATCGTTTGGAAAGAATTTTACCACCATTTGAGGAAAAAAATAAGAGCAATACAAACAAGAATAAAGATTACGGATTATCCTGTAATCAATCCGATATGCCGCAAACTCAAATCGATGCGTTAATCAAACAGCAAATCAAATTATTAAATATATATATGTTAATTAATTAATTAATCATCAGAGATTAATGATAGTGATAAGCCGTGTATATCATATGAAAAGTGTGGCCAACGAGCTGGGATTGAACCAACGACTTTCGCTACCTAGGCGACTGCTTTTTCCAACTAAGCTATCGTTGACACGACTAATCATATGTTTAATCACCCATTTGTGAGGGATTTTAAATCACAAACTCACAAATTTTGGATTTTTATATTAAATTCAACAAGTCCCCACTAAGGAGTATATTAAATGAGACTATTAATGTTCTACAACGGTGAAATTTAAATATATATGTTAATTAATTAATTAATCATCAGAGATTAATGATAGTGATAAGCCGTGTATATCATATGAAAAATTTGGCCAACGAGCTGGGATAAAAATCCAAAATTTGTGAGTTTGTGATTTAAAATCGCTCACAAATGGGTGACTAAACATATGATTAGTCGTGTCAACGATAGCTTAGTTGGAAAAAGCAGTCGTCTAGACCGCGAAAGTCGTTGGTTCAATCCCAGCTCGTTGGCCAAACTTTTCATATGATATACACGGCTTATCACTATCATAATTCTCTGATGATTAATTAATTAATTAACATATATATGTGGGGTCCTGAATTCCTCAACTGCGCCCCTGCATCATTGAGTTCGGGCGGCGCAAGTGGATGCGCAAAATATATAACATCAAGAAGCAAGAACTGAAGTTGTGGTACAAATGGTATCAACGTTTTTTTCGTTTGTTTCATTAATTATTTCTTGTTATTATATTATTATACAAATGCAAAGCCGCTTAATTCCACACCACCATTCCCACAAATTTGGGGGCTCAACCGGGATTGTTTCGAATTTTTAATAACACGTGAATGGTTTTTCCGTGTGTGTGGTTCGCCGCCATTATTCATTGTTTGTTCGGCTGTTGTGTGAGACTTTCGTAACCTTTTGATAGTTAATTGGTGTCTTTGTTGTTCCAATAAGTGATTTTTGGCAAAGCTATAATCTAAAGAAGTAATATGACGACGTTAGGCCAAATTCCGACGGTTCTGGAAAACATTTCATCAGCTGCTTATCGCGCGGTTAGAGTTTTACATAAACTGGTCTTTGAGAACGATGAAGGGCGCAAATGCCGTAGAAATCTTCGAGAATTCTCTGGCTTCAATTTCGAGGTAAATTCTTTTGAATATAATAACAAGCTACAGTTTATACGAGACAATTTTACAACAAATGAGTTGATTTTGATCGCGAACATGTTGTATTTGGACTTCAATGGAACAAATGACGAACTGATAAATCGTATCTACTACGCGTTATCCGATCTAAGTGGTTTAAACGACCGTTTGTCAGGTGTTGATAATCAAGAAGACGACGATGGTGAAGATGAAGATGGTGAAGACGAAGACGATAAGGATGAAAACAATGAAGATGAAGAAGATGAAGACGAAGACGATGAATCAGCAGTAGAAGATGAAGAAATTGTTGGTTTAGGACAAAACAAAAGTAAAAGATGCATTGTTAAAAACAATAGTTCGAAGAAAGTAAAAGATATTGACGAAAAGATTGCTAAATTGCGACTAGAACGACAACGAATCGAAGATGAAAATCGTAAAGCCGAAACTTTACAGAAGAAAAGAAAACAGAAGGTTATATCTCCAAAGAATAATTATGTTCCAGTCTGTCCAATAAGCTCCCGTGACTTAGAAGACGCAATATTGAAATTTAGTGGTGAAGACGGTTACTCTATTTCAAAATGGCTTCGTGATTTTGAAGAAACGTCCTCATTAATGGGATGGAACGATTTACAAAAGTTGATATACGCGAAAAAATCGATGAATGGGATGGCTCAGCTATTTTTACGATCAGAACATGGTTTGGTTTCATGGACAGTTCTAAAAGAGAAATTACTGAAACAGTTTGGTGAACGTGTTAGCACTGCAGATATTCATAGAAAGCTTAGTACAACTAAGAAAAGACCTGAAGAAACTTCTGAATACTACCTTTTGAAAATGAAAGAGATTGCATCCCAAGGTAATATTGACGAATCAGATTTAATTGAATATGTTGCAGATGGAATAGGTGATGACTGTAATGACAAAGTAATGCTCTATGGTGCCAAAAATGTTGAAGATTTAAGAGAAAAGCTACGAATATATGACAGATTTAACAGAAATAAAAGCAGTCAAACCAAAAAGAAATTCGAAAAGAAAACTGTTTCGATAGAAAAGAAGGATAGATGTTTTAATTGTGGAAACAAAGGTCATAAAGCAACGAATTGTGATTCGAAAAATCTGGGAGTAAAATGTTTTGCGTGTAATGAGTTTGGTCATCGTTCAACAAATTGTCCCAAGAAAACAACATCTAATCAAAGTAACTCATCAAATACAGTCAAGGCGACAAAAATTACACCAAGTACAAACATAGTAGAAACGAAAAGTACCCCAAACACCTACAGAGTTGTAAAAACTAATAACGAACATGATATGATGAAAGAAATAACTATTAATGGATGTCTAATAACCGCATTTTTTGATACTGGAAGTGATTACAACCTTATTACTGAAAAATGTTATTTAGTCATTAAAAACTTAACTGAACTACAGGGATGTGTGATAAATTTAACTGGTTTCGGCCAAGGACGTGCTGTTACGCTTGGAAAATGTTCCGTAACCATTGCTGTTGATGACGTTCAGTTTACGACAATCGCTCATGTGGTACCGAATAATGCTATGGTCTACGATTTTATCATTGGTAAACCATCGTTGGAAGAAATAACGATAACTGTCAATTCAGAGATTATACAAGTGAATAAAAGATTAACAAATCCTACTAGCTGTGTAAAATTCGAAGAAAATAATTTAAACAATATCCATATTATTCATGATGAGCTAGATATAGGAAACAAGAGTAACGAAAAACAAATTTTACAGTTAGTCGAAAATTATAAACCAGCTAAAACTAAGAAGTCAGAAGTAACCATGAAAATCATTTTACAAGACGAAGAACCTGTCTTTCAATCACCACGAAGATTGTCACCGATCGAACAAAAAGAAGTCGACGAAAGTATTCAAAAATGGATTGGAGATGGAATAATTAGACCTAGTTGTTCCGCTTTTGCAAGCCCAATTGTATTGGTTAAAAAACGAAATGGTGAAACAAGAATATGTGTAGACTACAGACGTGTGAATCAGAAAATCGTCAAAGATCGATATCCGTTGCCCATTATTGAAGATCAGCTGGACAAGCTTGCAAATGCTAAGGTATTTACAACTTTAGATTTAAAAAATGGTTTTCTTTCATGTTCCAGTTGACGAATCTTCGATAAAATACACATCGTTTGTTACACCAACCGGTCAGTATGAATTTCTCAAAGCCCCTTTTGGTTTGTGTAATTCCCCAGCCGTTTTCCAAAGATTTATCAATTATGTTTTCAAAGATTTAATCCGAAAAGATATTGTGTTGACATATCTCGATGACTTAGTAATTCCAGCACGTGATGAACTGGAGGCAATCGAAAGACTTGAAATGGTTTTAAAATGTGCTGCCGAAAACGGTTTGATAATCAATTGGAAGAAGTGTCAATTTCTGAAAACTAACGTTGAATATTTGGGTCATGACGTCGAAAATGGGTCTATAAGTCCTTCACCCAGAAAATTAATTGCTGTACAGAAATTTCCAAAGCCGACTAATCTGAGGCAAGTACAAAGTTTTCTCGGTTTAACTGGATACTTCAGAAAGTTTATTCGAGATTATTCTCTAATTGCAAGACCACTTAGTGATCTATTAAAATCTGGTAACCAATTCAAATTTTGTGATGAAGAAGAAAAATCGTTCTGGTTACTAAAGCAGAAATTGTGTGAAGATCCTGTTTTGAAAATTTTCAACTATGACAAAGAGACAGAGCTGCATACTGATGCATGCCAACTTGGTTATGGTGCAGTACTTCTACAGAAAGATGATGTTGATGGAAAATTTCATCCTGTGTATTATATGAGTCGAAAGACAACCGACGCTGAAAGAAAGTACACAAGTTATGAACTAGAAGTTCTAGCTATCATCGAAGCATTGAAAAAATTTCGTGTCTATCTGTTGGGTATCAAGTTCAAAATCAAAACTGATTGTAAAGCTTTCACAATGACAATGAAGAAAAAAGATTTGGCTACAAGAGTTGCTAGATGGGCTCTATTGTTAGAAGAATTCCAATATACTTTAGAACATCGTAGTGGAATCAACATGAAACACTGTGATGGGCTTAGTAGATGTCCTGTGATGATGATCGTTAAAAATGAGTTTTTAATTAAAATAAAAGAAGCTCAAAATGAAGATGAACATTTGAAAGCAATCAGCAAAATTTTGCAATCAAATCCCTATGATAATTATTGTGTCGAAAATGGTGTTTTATTTAAAGAAAAGGATGGAAAAAAATTACTGGTAATACCTACCGAAATGCAAACGGATATTATCCGATCCGCGCATGAGAATGGACACTTTGGAGTCAGTAAGACAAAAGATTTAATCTCAAGAGATTATTACATTGATGATGTAGATGCTAAGATTAAGAAACTTATTCTCAATTGTATTCCATGCATTTTAGCAGAACGTAAGACTGGTAAACAAGAAGGATTGTTAAATCCGATTGATAAAGGAGATCGACCGCTAACTACTTATCATATAGACCATTTAGGACCTTTAAGTACTACTGGTAAAGGCTACAAGTATATTTTGATAGTAGTAGACGCTTTTTCAAGATTTGTATGGATATATCCCACAAAAACCACTAAGACAGATGAAGTAATTGATAAATTGACAAGTCAAAAAACGATATTTGGTAATCCAAAAGTGATAATATCGGATAGAGGTGCGGCTTTTACGTCAAAATTGTTTGAAGATTATTGCAAAAATGAAAATATACGTCACATACGAGTTACTACTGGCGTTCCAAGAGGAAATGGTCAAGCCGAAATAATTAATCGAATTATTATTCCCGTTTTGACAAAACTTTCATTAGATAAGCCTGAATGTTGGTATCGACATGTTAGAAAGGTGCAAGAAGGGCTGAACAGCACCTATCAACGTAGGATTGGTAATTCTCCGTTTAAAATACTCTTTGGTACTAATATGAATCGCGCTGAAGATAGAAATCTAACAGAAATAATCGAGCAAGAACTTGTTGTAAACTTTATAGCAAATCGCGAAGAAGTGCGTACCGAGGCTAAACAGCAAATGAAGAAGGTACAAGACGAGAACATTCGAAGCTTTAATAAGAAAAGAAAGGTTGCTAGAAAGTACAACATTGGTGGAATGGTTGCCATTAAAAAGACTCAGTTTGAGACTGGTGCTAAATTGTTGCCTAAGTTCATTGGCCCTTACATTATTAAATCAATAATTGGTATTGATCGTTTTTCAGTTGAAAAGTTAGGAAATCATGCAGGCCCTAAGAAAACCACTTGCAGTGCCGATCATATCAAGCCATGGTCCACCAATGCGGTTCCTGACGAATTCGAGGCGAATTCTTTTCGAGGAGGTTGACATGTGGGGTCCAGAATTCCTCAACTGCGCCCCTGCATCATTGAGTTCGGGCGGCGCAAGTGGATGCGCAAAATATATAACATCAAGAAGCAAGAACTGAAGTTGTGGTACAAATGGTATCAACGTTTTTTTCGTTTGTTTCATTAATTATTTCTTGTTATTATATTATTATACAAATGCAAAGCCGCTTAATTCCACACCACCATTCCCACATATATTTAAATTTCACCATTGTAGAACATTAATAGTCTCATCAAATTATTAAATGTTTCGGCAGATAAGCAAAACGAAATTCAAATAAAGACAGTAAAGCAAAGTGACTCTGAGGCCTGGTTCGACGAAAGAAAATGCCGTCTAACATCCTCTAAGTTCGGAGAAATCTGCAAACGAACAATGAATTTTGGGTATTTAGTGCACAATATTCTATACACTAATCCTACAGGAATCAGTCTTGATTATGGCAAAATGTATGAAGATGTTGCCAGAGACAGATACTCTACGTTGACCGGAAATACGGTTGTGCGGTGTGAACTTTTTGTGTGCACCGTAAAAGACCTAGGTTTTCTTGCCGCCTCACCAGATGGTTTGGTTGATAATGATAAAATAATAGAAAATAAATGTCCGTATTCCGCGAGGCAATTAAAACCTATAGAGGCACCCAAACATATTAAAACATTTTATCGTAAATTAGAAGGTAATAGTTTGCGATTGAAAAAGAATCACAATTACTATTACCAGATTCAGGGTCAATTATTTATAACGAAGCGACAATTTTGTGATTTTGTAGTGTGAACTCCTAGGGCATTCACATTGAAACAATTGAGGTCGATAATGAATTTGTTAAGAAAACGATCCCAAAATTACAGCAATTCTACGATAACCATTTTGGACCTGAACTCGTCGACAGCAGGCACAATCGTAGTATGAAATTACGGGACATGAGTTAGTTTAATTATGGTAAATAAAGAAACGATACAAATCAAATTTGTGGCCTAGGCCTGATATCTATGCTATGTCGACAAAACAATTTCAAATTAAAATGCTAGATATCTTACTAACTGAATTTCCAAATTATCAATAAAGAAATAATATTGATAAATAATTTGCAATAAAAGGATAAATGACTAATAATAATAGTAATAACACAAATAAAGGTACACAGTTATATAATGAGCCAATATGAATCAAAAATTCTGAGAATAATAGGAAAGTGACAGAAGATGTTACACAAAAGAAGAAGCTGCCCTGAAGTACTTGGAATGGCGATTCCAGGGCTTGGAGAGGATACGAGGAGGGGTTTTAGTGGGTAGGACCTGGATGGTCCAGGGAGGGTCCCACACTTCGCACACGACATTGTGTCGTTTGGGGTCTATAAAAGATTTCCCCTTCTCTCGAAAATCGAAAAAAAAACACCGGCGTATTAAAATTATCCCCATCCTTTTATATCATTTGTTTTTGTTTCCTCAATATGGAACATTGATTTTTGTCTTATTTCAGTTTATTGCAAATAGAATTATTGATGTAATGGAATAATGATAAATACCACCTGTTTTGGTATTAATTGACAATTATTACTAATTGACAAGGAAAAGATATTATTGTCAGAATTGCTGGTAAGTACACATTAGGTTTGTCATATAGAATGCACCAAAAGTAACGACTAATATTCATGCTTTTTATTTATCGAAAGGTAACTTTCTATTGATCATTCCTAGCTCATAAATAAATAATAGAAAAATAAAAAGTCTCGGCGTTGGAATTATTAATTCTATGCGTTACTTTTTGTTCATACTGTCTGTTGTCATACGGCATAGAACAACTCTGCAAAAGCTCGTCGCTAACTAAATTCTGGCACCTTGTGGCCATTTAATGTTTCACCAGATCTTTACGTTTTGAGGTCCCTTGAACACGTTTTTGAAGTTTTTAGCTTGATGTTCGTGTGTGTGTGTGTGTGTGTGTGTGTGTGTGTGCGTGTGTGTGCGCGCGCGCGTGCGCTTGTGTGTGTGTGCTTGTGTGTGTGTGCGCGTGCGTGTGCGCGTGCGTATGTGCGTATGTGCGTCTGTCGGTTCTCCAACGATTACTCAAAAACTGTTTAAACCGTTGAAATTCAAATTTGGTCAGCACAAACTATTTGGTAGCCGTTCGAGTTGATTAGTTTTTGGTGCCAATCGGACCACGGGGGTGGAAGAGGGAGGGGTTTGATTGAAAAAAATGCAAGATAACATAGTAATTTGATATCACCAATCGAAAGGGCATGTGCTTTTATGTCCGAAATAATACCCATTATGTGCGATGTTCTCTTCTTTTGTTTAATTAGGGCACAAAATTGGCAAAATAGTGTAGTTTACCAATTCAAATTTGCCGCCTTCTATAAGGGATTGTTTGCCATAGAAAATTCAATTGCGAAATTTTGAAATAACAGTTCTGTGATTCTGTCAAAATTTCGCAATTGAATCGTGTATCGAGTTTATAAGAAAGTTGAACTGAAAAGTGTATGTGGAATCACCGATCAGTGAACAGAGTTTAGGTTGATGAGGTGCTGGTTTCTCATTGAATTTTTCAGTGGTGGTGAGATAGCCACGGCTCTTGATTCACGATTTTGATTTTTATAGTAAGTTAGTTTTTCTTTAAACTTGGACTTTTGCATTAATTGTCGATTTCTGATACCAGTCTTTAATACATTTCTCTAATTCATGATTAACTATCCGGAATGTGTCGGGGAAGTTATTAGGCCGGTTCTTAGATTCGGCCCCTTTCAAATTTTTTTCCCTCATAACTTGGCAAATATTACTTATTTTCTAATGAATTTTAGATAACATGTGGCCAATTAAAAGCGCTTTCCAAATCTGTTGGAAATTTTTCGATCGCATTGTTAGTTTTCCGGAAAATTGAAGAAAGGTTTCGACATACTAAAATTGTTTTTTTACGGAGAGTTTTAAACTTAGACTACTGAAACAGGGCTTGCTTGAAAGTTAATGGATAGCAGATTATTTTGAAAATAGTTTGAGATTGAAATCCGGAAAATTCCTTAAAATTTATGGTGGCGAAATTTTATCTCTTATTTTTATCTGTTAAAATTAATTATTTTTGTATGAAGTGTATTGCAATTTATAGATTATTTCATTATCTTTCCAACGGTACAATTGTTGCTGCAAAAAAGTGAAAATCTTTTGGAAAATTAGTGATAAACAATCGTGAGGAAAGCGGCTGACTTACTTCCACTTATACTCGCTAGAGAGTCTAAAAACACCTATGCGTCCAGCATGTCGGTATATTCTAATTTTGGCTAATGGCAGATAGATGGCGATCAAATTTGTTAATTACAATATACAATTAAATAATTGTTTTTTTCATTTATCTATCCACAAATAATACGACTAAAGTGTGGCATTAGCCACAAAAACAGATTTGGCAACCTTGTCAAGAGACAAGATGATAGACCTAGATTAGTTGATAAAACAAATTTGATCGCCATCTATCTTCCATTAGCCGAAACTAGAATATACCGACATGCAGGACGCATAGGTGTTTTTAAACCCTCTAGCGAGTATAAGAGGAACTAAGTTAGCCGCTTTCCACACGATTGTTTATCATTAATTTTCCAAAAGATTTTCATTTTTTTGCAGCAACAATTGTACCGTTGGAAAGATAATGAAATAATCTATAAATTGCAATACACATTATACAAAAATAATCAATTTTAACAGATAAAAATAAGAGATAAAGTTTCGCCACCATAAATTTCCAGTAATTTTCCGAATTTCAATCTCAAACTATTTTCAAAATAATCTGCCATTTATTAGCTTTCAAACAAGCCTTTGTTCAGTCGTCTAAGTTTAAAACTGTCCGTAAAAAAACAAAATTAGTATGTAGAAACCTTTTATCAATTTTCCGGAAAACTAACAATGCGATCAAAAAAATTCTGACAGATTTGAAAAGCGCTTTTAATTGGCTACATGTTGCTTGAAATTCATTAGAAAATAAGCAATTTTTGCCAAGTTATGAAAGAAAATAAAAAAAAAAATGTAAAAAATGCTAAAAAACATGCTTCTATACTTCCTTCTGTAACTCCAAATTACATCCGAATTTCAAAAAATCATATATGTACTTCCTCCCTCTTGAAGTGCCCTTTTAAATACCGTTTAGAACATTGAAATCCGTTGAAAAACAAAACAGGAATCCTGTTTTCCGATTGTCTATTTAACAGCAGAGGGCCCTTAAATGAACAATCGGTTAATTAACAAACCTACACAACAGATAAATTTCGGTTAAAAATTAATCAAAGATTGATCTAATGGATCAACAGTAGATTGCCGTAGGTAATTTACCACATGTTTGCTCTGTCCACATTGAAATTACCCAATCTAACAAATATTATCCATATTATTTGTCAATTTGAATTTAATAATTAAATCCAACTAACACAATTTAAACAAATCAAAACAATTACGAATCATTTGCCCTAACTTGCAAATTATTAAAATTGAATAAAATATATCTTTAAGCGAATGGATGAATAAATTAAGATTAAAATTGTTTGTTGAAGTTTGTGTCGTGGTTTTATTTGTTCCAGAAATGCAATTTGAGGGAAATTTTAAGTATCATTTAGCCATATTTGTCAGCTTAATTTGCAATCAATCAATTTATATAAAGGCCGAAGATTGGGTCGCTCTATACACATTTATTTATTCATCTATTTATTTACAAATTAAATGCTCTAAAGTTATAGCTCGTCGACATTACCTGTGAAACAAATAAAATTTCCAATATAAATATTGAAAATTACTTATATTCTGAGATATTACCATAGTTAATCGTTTCATCACCTGAATCGCTATTATCATCATCAATGTTTATAATTAACTCCGGAATGGGCATTTCAGTTAAAAAACTATTTTCAACCTTATCAATTTTTTCTTTCATTAATTGTACCACCATATCCTGATTGCATATTTCCACTGACTCCATGTTAACTCAATAAGATTTAACATGCAGTGGTATTGTGGCAGTCTAAGAACTATAACATCACAAATTATTTGTCTTTATAAATTCACAAAAATATAAATTTATTTACCTGTATGGCCATTACGCTCAACTCAGAGATCTCCTCGCAAACAAACAAATAAAAAGTAGAAAGTTACCTGTCTCAGCGTTTTTCAAAATTTTGATAAATAAAAAAGTTATTTCCTATATGCGGAACTTTTCGGTCACAGTGTATAAGCGTTGTAAAGGGAGAAAGTTCATTCTACCTGAAGCCCTAGAAATTTATAAACATAAGAAACAATCTACAAATCTTAATGATCAAACTGATTTGAGTTCCCAACCTCTATTTTCGTTTTTAAAAAAAATATAATAATGTTCCAAGACATCTAAATTCCAACTAGAATTGATAAGTTTATCGAAATTCAAAAGTTGAAAGACCTGCAAATCTTCTTAAAATAAGGGAAGGCGTTAAGTGCCGTTTACATGTTCAAACCATTTGCGCAAATTGGTTTGAACAAACCTGTTTGCAAAAATAAATCGTTCCGTATAAACGTTGGTTTGAAGTTTGCGCAAACCAAAAAAGTTGGTTTGAGTGAAATCTGTCCCGGACAGAAAATCAGTTTGAGGTTGGTGTATTGGTTTGAACGTTTGAACGATTCAAATCTCAGCTCCAACCCCGAGGTACCTTACTGATTGTTTTTGTTCAATTTTGTCATTGCCGATTTTCAGCGGTGTGTATATTTTAGAGAACGCGACTTTTCTTGAAAATACCACATTTTCTGATTTGTCTGTATTGATAGAGATTTTCCACTTTTTAAGCCTAACCTTTTCGAATGTCGACTTGCTTACCACTGGGCCACTCGCGATTCAAATTTAAAATATTAAATTGGCCTTATAACATAATTTTGAAATAGTCCCTTGTTTATATTAATCATGACTACCAACTGAAGTCATAATTACTCTCCTTACATTTAAATTCAATGGTAGGTTGATAATTATTGAAATTTTTATTAATTAGTTTTTATTTAATTTTTAACTTCCCCGGCCAGAGGGTAGGGAAGTTATTAGTTTCGGCCCAAATTTTCGAATTCGACATTTCACATGATCTTTACGTTTTGAGGTGCCCTGAATACGTTTTTGAAGTTTTTAGCATGATGTCCGTGTGTGTGTGTGAGTCTGTCGGTTCTCCAACGATTACTCACTGGTCCACGAAACCGATTTGAATCTTTCTATATTTTGAAAATGTTTTTGAAAAACGAATTTGGACAGTACATAGATTTTTTAATTGAGCAATAATGGAACCTCCATAGAGCTTTCTTGGAAGCTTCGATGGTATACTGGGAGAGAGAAAATAAGAAACTAGCTTATAAGTTAAATTCTTTAAGACGGTATCCGATAAAGAAATCCGCCTAATGAAATCTAGAAACTTGGTTGGCTTTTTAATTTAACTGTTTACTAAAATTTCTAACCTCAAAACTTCAATTTCAATCACATAACTGTTTTTATGCAATAAATAATTATCTATTTGTGTCTTAAATAATTAAAATAGAAAAAGAGATACTTACTTGAAATTCTTCAAATTCTTCAAACAAAAGAATCACACCCAATGAACACAAAGAGTAAGACTGACATTAGTCTAATTTGAAATTGTAATATTAGAAATGCAAGGGAATTTGCGCCTAATTAAAACAAAAGGGTTGGTAACACAACTCCTTAACTGTTCTTATTATGTAAATTTCTAACCTTACAATCGTAAACTTGATTAATATCGTCTGTTTTCGTGTTTTTAATGTGCTGTTGCTCCAGTATTTTAAATAATTGAAGGATTACCTGTACAGGCAAGTATTTTCAGTCATTCGAACTTGAGTTTTTCTGACAAACCAATTAAAGCCGACTTTACTCTTTTTTACAACTCAATGGCAAGGTTCGCTCCACGATAATTAATGAAGGAAATGTTTCTAAATCGGTAGCTGAAGATAAATTTCAAGAAAAATTCGTAATTCAAAAAGTTTTATTTACAGTAGAAATATCAAAAATACATACAAAATTCAAACTAAGCATCATAAATTTTGCAATCAAAAGTCAAAATTCTCTCATGCAAAGGCGCTATTGGCAACTTATCAACAATAATATAATACTGCCTAGAAGTCTCAACTTTAAAAGTATTCACAATAAATTTCCTCGCTGTATTGCGGGATAATTCCAATAAACCTGGCATTTTTGGTAATTTTTCAGCTTTAGCTTTCAAACACAATTCACCCGATTTCAAACAATACTCTTTAATAGCCGGAGATGCAGTGTAATTTAACAAATTTTCAAGAGAATCAATTTTAATTCTACTTGTCTCCGATAAAACTGCTTCAATTTCAAAACAAACATCATGTTTGAGCCGTACTATAGCCGAATACCGACGCCCATCATCAATAACACCAAAATTAGCACCGTTACGCAAAACAAAGTTGAATAGTGGCTCACCAAATCGTCGATATATCAACTCGGCTTCTAGTGCGTCAATAAAAAGACCTTAATCGACGAGTTTTACAATAATTTTGAATAATTTCTCTGTTGGATATGCAAATACATCGCAAAAAATTATCAGTTCTTCAATAATTACATCACTGTAATTAGATAGACACAATCTTTTCCCGTACGGTGATCTCAATAGAATCAAGGTACACCGGAACATGTGCTTGGTAGAGCTTCTTACATTTCCCGACCAACCGCGGACGTATTCACGTAGAAAATGCAAACCGGACTGGCGACATGTTAATTTCTGCATTAACTTAGAGAATTTACCAATAAATAACTCTAGTTCTGTTGCTTCCAAACGGAAAAGATTGTGAATTATTAAAAGAGGATCCATTGGGTTCAATTCGATGTCTCCGATGTTCTTCAAAACGTAATAACGGAACGACTGATGTTGTGTCAGCACGTTCAGCAAGTACCCGGAAGTGATTTTACCGTTTTCACAATTATTCATGAATCTCCACATTTGGTTTTTTCTCGGAGCCATTTCGATTAACTTGAGTTTCACTTGATTCAAAATCAAAAGCTGACCTTACTAGTTAAAGTTCAAGTTCGACTTTGTAAGATTTTGGAAAAAGCAGCCGAATTTATACTTTCGGGCCAACATCGTGTTAACCAATTAGAAAGCAGCAAAATTGAAGGGTCTGCTATTAATTCTTTGTACCTGGTTAATCCGATTCGGGCCAATTGAGCATAAATTTAAAATTGCATTTTACTCAAAAATGCGGCTTACAATTGTTAATCCGCTAATGAAAAAACTTGTTACCTGGAGTTGGTTTGAAAATTCCTGGAAGACTTATAGAAACTGCGAAATTTGTTTTTTGAAAGTCATAACGGAATTATTCCGGAAATATTTAATTGAAAATTGTGGGCTTATTAGCGTTTTGAAATACTTCAAAGGAAAATACTTTATTGAAGCTATAATTTCGTTAATTCCAATCAACATTATTAATTTTTAACTTCCCCGACCAGAGGGTAGGGAAGTTATTAGTTTCGGACCAAAATTTCGAATTCGAGATTTCACCAGATCTTTACGTTTTGAGGTCCCCTGAACACGTTTTTGAAGTTTTTAGCATGATGTCCGTGTGTGTCTGTGTATGTGTGCGTGTGTGCGCGCGCGCGCGTGTGTGTGTGTGTGTGTGCGTCTGTCGTTTCTCCAACGATTACTCAAAAACGGTTTCACCGATTGAGTTCAAATTTGGCCAGCACAAACTATTTGGTGGCCGCTCGAGCTGATTAGTTTTTCGTACCAATCGGACAACGGGGGTGGAAGGGGAGGGGATCACCAATCGAAAGGACATATGCTTTTATGTCCGAAGCAATACCCATCATGTGCGATCTTTTTTTCTTTTTTTTAAATAAGGGCACAAAATTGATAAAATAGTGTAGTCAACCAATTCAAATTTGCCGCCTTCTATAAGAGATCGGTTGCCATTGAAAATTCAATTGCGAAATTTAGGAATGACAGTTTAGAAGGTTACCCAACATAATTTTTAATGCGTAGCAAAATTTATAACGGTAGTTTATAAAGACAGAATGATATCAACTGTTGGTATCACTGAAGGCATAGAATCCTATGCGTTTGTTTATATTCTTCTGACATTTTTAAAACATTACCTCAGAATATTTGTTTTTAAGAGGTTTTTTTTAACCCCTTGCCTTATGATTCGAGCCACGATTTTGTGTGCCACTTTCGATTCGCGCTTCTCTCATGCGTCGTGGCCAGAAGCAGTTTCATCATAGGTTAAAGTGTGACCAAGCCAGTGGATATTAATCGTACTGCATTTACTATTTAATCAAACCACAGAGTTTGATAATTATTTTTCATTTTTACTTAAAAACTGAAACTGTATATTGCAATTGTAACAAACAATAACGCAAAAACAAAAACATTATCGCGAAAAAACAATAACATTATCGCGTAAAAACAATAACGTTTCTGGTACGAGATGTTCACTTTTGGTCAGAAAGAATCATCACGTGTGCGATACGATGCTCTCATTTTAGGCACAGCAGTACGATCACGTCTCCCATACGTTGTTTTAAGGCAAGAAGTTAATATATAAATGTTTTAAAATAATCTAAATTTTGATTTTCCCACAAAAAAACAAATGTATATTCCCTCGACAACTCAATCCATATGATTTGAATTTTTCCATGTTTTTGTTGGGACTTCCGTACTACATTTTACTTCGCGCTCAAATGACAGTTCTGTCGTTCTGTCAAAATTTCGCAATTGAATCATGAATCGAGTTTGTGAGAAAGTTGAACTGAAAAGTGTGTGTGTGGAATCACCGATCAGTGAACAGAGTTTTGGTTGACGAAGTGCTGGTTCTTCATTGAATTTTTCGGTGGTTGTGAGTAAGCCACAGTTCTCGATTCCTGATTTTGCTTTCTATAGTAAGTTAGTTTTTTTTTTAATAAAATATCTACAATCGAAAAAATAGTATAAAAAACTCATGCAACAGTTCTCGGTTTTTTTTTAAACTCGGACTCGTGCATTAATTGTTGACTTCTGACACTTGTTTTTAATACATCATTCTAATTGATGATTAACTATCCGGACTTTGTCGGAGAAATTATTAGGCCGGTTATTAGATTCAGCCCCTTTCGAATTTTTTATTCTAGTGACTGACATGTCGATAGTACAGTCGAGTGCGTTGAAATTTTAACGACTCTTGGTAAGAAATTGGCCTGTTTTACATAGATTGAATCGTTCTTCTACCATATTTGTTATAGAGGATGAATCGCATTTGTCCACTTGCTTTACCTGCTTTGACGAATAGTAATTGTTGTTTTTGAAATGTAAATAAAAGGGCGGTCTAAATGTAAAAAAGAAAATTGAAATCTGCATCTATACTAATATCATGAATGTGAAATTTTTGAATGTTTGCCCTTCAATGACTGGACGAATTGTCTTGAAATTCGGGTATAACAGTTAACCATGTAGGATACTTTTTATATCCAATAAATGGATAATAAAAATTTCGATTTTTTCAAATTAAATTGAATGTTTTTATCTTTAAATATTCATATGGCAAGTTTGACAATTGGGAAATTTAATTAATAAAAATATGAAGAAAAGCGTGGGTTCAATGGTATGTATTTTCTATTATCCGTCTATTTTTCGTATCCGTCGCCCCTCCGGTCCGGTCACAGACCGATAATCGAGTTTCTATTGTAGGTTTTTGCTTTTCTTTGATTTGAAAATTCGCACCAGAAGAATGTAAAAAAGAATGATCTGATAATGAGAAATGTCCCGAAACATATGCTACCCCAATTATTATTGTTACTTTTACATGGATTTTTCATTTCGAGTTTTAATTTTTTTGCTTTATTTCATTAACATTATAATATAATCCCATATATGAGTTTAATTGTATTTTTTATTCACAATATACAGTGCCCGCCACCTTGTAGTCAAACCGCCCAAAACTCCTATTAATTGTCGAGTGATTGAAAACAAATTTTAAGGATTTATAGGGGGGTCCCTGGTGCACATTCCAGTGAAATTTAGACCATGTAGGTCATTGGGAAGTGAGTGATATCAAATCTCACTTTTGAATATGCAACAATCGGCAAGAGGGTTTTTCACACATTAAAAGTGTTGAATTAATGTGATACATTCGTAACATTTTCGTTTTTGCAATTTGTTTTTAAGAGTTCGAAAAAAATTAAAAAATGTACGAGCAGAGCTTGACCGTGAAAAAAATTGAAATGCAAAAGTAGCTCGCCTCCCTTTGTCGGTCATAGTAGTTTAGTATCAAGTTTTAAACCAGTGTTTCTCAACAGTCGATCTGGCAATTTTTTTTATTTCGCAAATCAATTTAACTGGCTCAGAGTGAAATATTCCTTACCCACAATGTAAAAAATGTGTCCTTGGTGAAAAATGAAGGGTCCTTAATAAATAAATAAATAATTTACATGGTCGGCACTTCCAGAGCGTTTGAAAGCCACTGGTGTAGTCTCTCAAAACGATGAAATGTTTATTTATTTAAAGAAAAACAAGCCTACAATACGTGACCCTAACAATAAATAATTATCGACACATGTTTATTTTTTTTTCTTCGGGACAAACGAGATAAAGGAATTTAATGAAATAAAAAAAGACAGAATTTAGATTTCGTTATTTTTTAACGAAAAATGCATTTCCAATGCCCCATCGGTTAAACACAAACGAATATTATTTATGGTTCTAGTAGGTGACGTAACTTATGTTTCTTAATTTTTGGAATTTATTTAAAAAAAATTATTTATTTGGTGGAAAAAACAACCGTTTGCTTTTAGTTGTAGTCATAGAGTGACTTTATTTTATACAATTATGAAAAATGTAAAAAATGATTATTTAACAATATTATTATTATTATAAATTCTGACCCGTCGGCACTTTGCCGCCGGATATTCGTATTTCTTTTTACATATTCAGTAACATTACTTCTCCCCCTGTAAGATCGAGGCTCCGATGAGATTAGACGTTGACATCAGCAGGATTAACCGGCGGATGAACCATTGAAGATTGCTCAAGTGCTGACTTCTTTTTCCAACAATATTTAAAAAATGTAACCGACAATGTTATAACCAGGATGCAATACAATACAACTGTTCCGGATAGATGCCAATAGCTTGGATTTCCATTATCTTGAATTAATTGAACTGGTTGTTGGTAGTGTTTCAATCTGCCCAAATGGATATCTTTTAAATGTAATTCTAGCAATTTTGTGGTCGATAGATTGTGTGTTTGTATTTCAAAATTCTCCAATAAAAGAGGTTGACCAGACGTGTTGTCGGTGAACAATAATTTTCGATTATTAATAAAATTTTCGCACTGTGGGTTATTGTTGATTAGTAAAATACCATGAATTTCCTCTGTTGACCAGACTTCTTGGCAGTTGGATTTAAATTTTGTTTTTTCTTGTAGTACAACCAAATATTGATTAATTTCTGGTATGAACTCTAGTATTGGTTGTGGTAATAATTGGAAATAAGAACATTCTTGGAAATTGTTGTTGATTAGAATGTTATGTTCACATTTTGTATTGTAGTAAATTTGATTTTTTCGGGAACACAAATATTGTTTTTTGATTTCATCACAGATGTCAGTTAACGCGATAATTTCGTTGTCGGATTCAGATTCAAGAATATATTTAGCATTAGTGATAATAACTTGATAATTTCTGTTTGGTATTGGAAAAAAATAGAATAATTTATAGATTTTATTGTTGTATAGTGGAATGGAGAGGGTATAAATTATTTCGGTTTGTTTAAAGAAACAGGATGGTTTTAGTAACATGTGGTTGTGAGCCAGTAGAATAGGCAGTACCTGGAATGCATTGATTTTTATTAGGACGTTTTATATTTTCCATATGAAGTTTATTGAATTTACGGCCCGTTTTTGACTTATCGATTTCAGGTTCGAATGTTTTGCGTTCCGGATTGGTTTGTACAATTTTCTTTTTCTCGTAACGATTTCTTTTCTTCGATCTAAAATTGCTTCTTACAGAAACGTCTTCCGGTAATTCGGGGACTTCTTCACGGTTTTCGTTAAGTTTAGTAATTGTTTTATCTTTGTATTCTAATAGTTTCCTATTTATTTCTTTATAAAGAATAGATAGTTTTTCTTTATATGATTGGATACAATTATTTAATATTGTTTGTTCTAGATCGATATTTATAGGGTCGCGCATATTGAAATTTATTACACTAAAAGGTGTCATTTTTGTCGTTGTATGTATAGAATTATTATAAGCGATTAGGGCGTACAAGATTTTCGTTTCGACCGAATCGTTTTTAAATTCTATTTGATTGTTTATTAAATTGAGATGTTCTAAGAAGGTAGAGTGGAATCGCTCTATTAAACCATTACTGTTTGGGTGATGAGGACTACAGAAATGAGCTTCAATTTTGTGTAGTTTAAAGAATTCCGTAACTAAGCCATTATCGAATTCCGAACCATTATCGGCAACGATTAATTCTGGTATTGAATGATGTGTGAAGAAGAAAAGTAATTTTTTCATTATTTCCACAGCCTGTGTATTTGGAATTAAATATGCTTGAGCATATTTACTGAATGCATCTATGACTGTTAAGATTTTATGCTTTTCATACTTTAGTACATCGATATGAATTATTTCAAAGGGCTTAGTGGGTGTAGGGGTGATATTGAATTTTAGTTTAAGTGGTTTCCGGTCATACTTGACAATTTTACATATGTCACAATTATTTATGTAATTTTGGATGGATTTTTTCATGTTAGGCCAAAAATATTTTGTCGATAATTTTTGCATTGTTTCCGTTATGCCTCTATGGTTGCATTTTCCTTCATGGTAGTTTTTTATGATAGATTGTCGGTCATCTATTGATTCGACATCCTCAAGGATCTTTAAACATCTTTTGAAACGGATAGAATTATTAAAATCTTGTTGTAGTATCGAATTACAATTATGATATAGTTGTTCTGTTTCAAAATAACAAGAATATGTGATATTTGGTACAATGTAGTTTTTAATAAAATTTACGAAATCATTGTGGGAATTATTTTCCGAAATTTGGACAATAATTCGTTGCTTCGAGTTATCGGTTAAGTGTTTGACGTGTGGTTCCAGTGCATTGGATTTTACCGAAATGAATTCAATTTGATTTTTTGCATAATTTAGTGGGTCTTCAGATACTGGAATTAGGCATATTGGATTTTCTGCACTCGTATGAATTGTGGTATTATCATCATCATTCAAGTTTAGGTCGGATAGATCCGGTGGTTCTACTATTACCGAATTTACATGTTCTTGGTCCTGATTATTATTGGACATCTCTTTATTAAACTGATCAATGTATTTAAAAATAGGTTGGTCTGTCGTTACATTTAAATTTGCAAGATTTGGTGGTCGCGACAATGCATCCGCGTTACTATTTAATTTTCCTTTTTTATAACAAATTTCGTAATCAAATTCTTCTAATCGGAGTCTCCAACGTATAAGTTTCGAGTTGGGCTCTTTTAATGAGAACAGCCATTGCAGGGGTTTATGGTCAGTGACTATTTTAAATTTTTGTCCATACAAATATGGTCGAAAATACTTTGTTGCCCATATTATGGCTAGTAGTTCTTTTTCTATAGTTGAATAGTTTATTTCATGATCATTTAGTGTACGGGAAGCATAAGCAATTGGTAAATCAGAACCGATTGGTCCTTGGGATAGAACAGCACCGATTGCGTAATTGCTTGCGTCAGTTGTTAGGACGAAGGGTTCTTCAAAATTTGGATATTGTAATATAGGGTCGTTTGTTAACAATGTTTTACACAATTCGAAACATTCTCGATATTCTGGTTCGTTGGGATTTATTTCGTTGTTTTTCTTTAGTTGTTTTGTTAGAGGTTTTGTTATATTGGCAAAGTTCTTAATAAATTTTCGATAGTATCCTAAAAGTCCAAGAAAACCTTTCAGCTGTTTTTGTGTTTTCGGTACAGGGTATTCAGTGATAGCTTTTACTTTGTCCGGGTTTGGTTTAATACCCTCGGGCGTTATCACATGACCCAAGTAATTGACCTCTTTCCGCAAGAATTCGCTCTTATCTAATTGTATCTTGAAATTAAACTTTCGTAATCGATCAAAAACCGCGGATAGTTTTTCTATATGTTCTTGTAGGGAAGTCGAAAAAATGATTATATCATCGAGGTACACGATACACGATTCCCCTTGAATACCTCTTAATACGTTGTCCATTACCCGTTGGAACGTGGATGGGGCGTTTTTTAGACCAAAGGGCATTCGAACGAATTCGTAATGCCCATTTTCGACTGTGAAAGCAGTTTTGGGTACGTCTTCTGGGTTAACCTCAATTTGGTGGAAACCAGAGGCCAAGTCTAATGTCGTAAAATACTGACTACGACCAAGTTTATCGAGAATATCTGTAATGTTAGGTAGAGGATATTTGTCATCAATCGTTTTTTCGTTCAATTTCCGATAGTCAATCACTATTCGCCACTTTTGTTTGCCGGATGCGTCTAACTTTTTCGGTACCACCCAAATTGGTGATGACCAGGGTGACTGAGATGATCGAATAATTCCTTGTTTTAACATTTCGTTCACCTGTCTCTGTACTTCTTCTTTGTGTACGTAGGGATATCGATAAGTTTTTGAGTATATAGGTGTGTTATCTTTTAGGTTTATATTATGTTTAATCGCGTTAGTGAACGTTAGAGGTGTACCTTCGGTATAAAATATGTTGGAATATGAACGAATTAATTTGGATAGTTTCGCTTTTTCATCTTGATTACAATGATGTAATCTAATTTTTGATAGGTCGAGGAACGGTTTGGAGGAAGTCAAACAATTCAAATTAGGGATATCGAAGTGAGTTGATGGAATAACGGTAAAAGGTTGTGATAAATCAACAGAAATCGATTCATCTGTGGGGTTTATTAGCGATGTATAAGCAAAATGATTTTCAACTTTAACCAGACTTTCGGGTATTTCTAAATTTTTGTAATTCTGACGCGGTAGTATCGCTATTCCGTTCTCAATATTTGAAATTTTGATTTTAATTTTCTGTTCTGACTGGGGTGTAGATAGAATATGACTGTTATAATCAGATAGATTTTTAAATTTGATTTCAATTTTCGTGTTCGGTAGTACTAAATAGCCAGAAGTTAAATCAATATTAGCTTTTAGTAGTTTTAAATTGTTTATACCTAACAAACAATCAAAGTATTTGTGAAATTCAAATACGTGAAATTTAATTATATTCTCTTTAGATTTAAAAATTTTTGGGCAGTTAATCGAAATGCTATATTCTTCTTTAGTAGTACCATGGGCTGTAGAAATTACATAAGGATCCCGTTTTACATATTTGGAGAAATATTGTTTGGTTATTTGAGGATTAATGAAAGATTTCGTAGAATCAGTATCGATCAAACATTTTAGGACAAAATTTTTGAAAGGTATTTCGATAAATGGTAATTGAGACGGACTATGATTGATATTTAGAAGTTCAGTTATTCCGTAATTTCCGAGGCCGTTTGTTCTAAAAAATTTTCTTCTATATTTTCGGAATAATCGTCATTTTCGTATTGGTTGTCTAACGATTGATCAGATTCATCTTCGTTATTGTATAGTTCTTCCGATATCCAATTTTTTTGAGGTTGATAATTAGAGCGATATGGGGAATTTTGATTCGATTGTTGCGCCGTATTTCTCGTGGAAATACTCATTGGTACGGGTTTACTAGGCATAAAATTTTTGTTGGGTTTGAATACATTTGTAACCTTTGTATTTTGTTGGGTTTTCGGATATTGTTGAGGTTGTGGTAACTGAAATCTTATTGGCTGAATAGGAATTTGGCGGTGGTTTATTTTATTTTGTTGTATATTTGGTTTTTGTTTATTCCCCATTTCATAAATATTGAAGTCATTAGTCAACATATTTAACGCTTCTGAAAGTGAACTCGGATTTCTTGTACTTATGTAATCTCCTAAAGGATTATTAAGGTTTTTTAACAAAACGCGTAAAGCTAAATCCTGTGAAAATCTAATCAAATGTGTTTTTTCATTTCCATCATTAAAATGTGTGCTAATATAGCCCACCTGTAGGTTAAGATTTTCTTGAATTTTCGCGAAAAATTCTAGTGGTTTAAGACTGTTTTGCTTCATAGAACAAAGTTCTATAACAAGAGTTTGATGGTCTCTCTTGTCAGCATATGTTGCCAGTAAAGATTTTTTCAAATCATCCCAAGTTTTGATTTCATAGGGCGCTAAATTATTGGCTGCTTCGCCTTTGATTTTATTTCTAATCAATTTAATTAATTAAACGTTCTGAAAATCATCTGCATTTTGATTATTGTAAAAAGTAGTTATTAACTTTTCACTACAAGTTATAAATTCGGACAATATACTCGGATTACCTGTGAATTCGGGTATAATACTTAAGTATTCAAGTTTGAAAGCTGGAACGGTCATAATTGTGTTATTGGAATTTGGATTAGTTGAAATTTCGGGTTTATCTATACAATTCTCTAAATTATTATCATTGTATGTGTTTTCCGAAATATTCAAGTTTCCGATTAAATAACTTAATTCGCTTATTTCTTTTGGAATTGAATTACAATTTATTTTTAGGCAAGAATCGATTGCAATTGAATCTGATTTTTCTAAATCTGAAGTATCAGAATCTGACATCTATGACTCACCAATAATACGGTGTCATCCCCAAATTATTCAGTTGCACACTGGATTTTTGTTGTTGCATGGAAGTCACTTCTTTTCGAAAATGTCCAACACCTTTGTCGATTGGAAGTCGCTTTACTCGAAAGGCCCAACACTTTTGATGTTTGGAAGTCATTTTCTTCAATAAGGTCCAACACTTTTATTTAAATAAATTATTCGTTGTCGATTAAAGCATTAAAATGCACCAAATTGCCAAATCGAAAATTATTTGGAGTCAATTTGTTTTGACAATCCTACCGACTGCGCCACTTATGTTTCTTAATTTTTGGAATTTATTTAAAAAAAATTCTTTATTTGGTGGAAAAAACAACCGTTTGCTTTTAGTTCTAGCCATAGAGTGACTTTATTTTATACAATTATGAAAAATGTAAAAAATGATTATTTAACAATATTACTATTATTATAAATTCTGACCCGTCGGCACTTTGCCGCCGGATATTCGTATTTCTTTTTACATATTCAGTAACATTACTCGTATCGATTGTACACGATTGCTTTTACTGGTAAGTTGATACAAAGTCTAAAAACTGCAATAAAAATAAACAATAGAAAAGAAGCGAAGAATCACCGTAATAATTGTAAACAGATCTTTGTGCTGTTACAGCTATGTCAAACGAAATTTTTACGAGAAATTCTAAACGATCTACTGAACTACCCCCAACATTGTAACTCAAAAGTGCCGATTTGTATCAGCTTATCTTGAGTAATGAGGTAGTAATACTGTAGCTTTATTATTATTATTAGTATTAGTATTATCATTCTTTTTTGTCACCCTTAAATTTATGGTGTCGTTCTCTTTTAACTGCAAATTGAAAATAAAACAGTGGCTTAATTTTCTTTCTTTAGAGGATCGAATGTCAAGGACTTTTTCTTAAGTAAACAAATACGATAACATGAAGACTCATTAAGATAAGAATAGAACAACTAAGAGGCGAATAACTGGTCACATTTATGATCGATGTACGAGAAATTCGTTTTTCAATTTTTTTCGGAATACAGTGTCAGAAATCCGAAAAAAAACAGTTTTCCGAGAATCCTCAAGTCATCTTGAGTCTATTTATGTAAAAAACTAATTGGCGAAAATGTTGAGATTTTCAACAAAAATCACTTTTTTTCATGTTTCCCAACGAGCTACATGGTCCAACTTTCACTGAAATGTGCACCAGGGACCCTACTATAAATCCTAAAAATTTGTTTCCAATCACTCGACAATTAATAGGAGTTTTGGAGGGTTTGACTACAAGGGGACGGGCACTGTATATTAATCGATAATTGATACCGTCCATTGGAGTATCGTTTACAAAAAGAGGATCGAGTTTTAAGGTAATTTTTCGAATCAATTTATCAACGAAAACCTTCGAGTAACCATTCAGCTTTGCCAAATTATAGATATTATTTAATTCTATATAGAAATTAGTATTCGACATCGGTATCTTTAGCAATCTTCTGATGTAGTATTGAAAAGTTGCTTTTTTGTGAGTATTACAATGTTCCGAATCAAATGGTATAAGTGAACTACAAGTTGTAGGTTTACGATAAATTTTGAAATCGAACTTATTATCAATTATTGAAATAGAAAGATCTAGAAAATTTAAGGTGTTATGACTATCAATTTCATAGATGAATTTTAATTTTTGATGAATACTATTAATATATTCAAGCAGAATTTCAATTATATCACCACGACTATTATCAACAATAAGGAAGATATCATCCATATATCTGGTCAAAAATTTAATATCATTATATAATGGGTTATCATTACAAAGAATATAATTTTGTTCGATATAATCAAGAAAAATATCAGCAATGAATCCTGAAGCAGGCATACTTATAGGTAGACCCTATTGTTAGATCAGTTGTATTATTGTAATCGATTATTGTTTCCCGAAATCTTTTGATAGAATTAACTGTGTTGATATTGTCGTTGACCAATCGTTTTGATATTTTTGATATTTTTGATGTTTCGTTATCGTAATATTTCATTTGAGCTTATTGACGTAAGTTTGTGGTTGTTTTCTTTTGTTTATTAATTAATTGATCTTGTTAATCACCACCATTTGTAAGAGTAACTGATGATGAGCTGCTAGGCTCGAAACCGGTCTTGCAAAAATAAATTAAATTAATAAGGATTGATTGGCAATTGTTTGTTGCATTAATTGTTAATTATATCACTTCCTTATTGTCTGAACTTACTTAGATTACACTTATTACTTGTAATTTTATTAAACCATGGAGCATAAACAACCAGTAATACACAACGGGAAATCTCGCTCATTCCAACCAGGCTTTATCAAATCGTACCATGCTATCGCAACCATTATCATTTCTATGGAAATGCTAGCCATAAATCATGAAGCAAATCAGTACTAAACATATATCCATATACAGATATTGATCGATATACAAGCATCATACACCACATGCATTATAAGTTAGTCTCCATATAACCATTAGCGCGTACTTCCATGAAAACCATGACAAAACACATTCAATTCTTTAACCATTTCAACCTATTAAAGTCAATCATTGGAAGAAAACTCCACTCATGCACCAATAGTTTCCCGTTTGCATTATTCGATTTTTCTGTCCGTTTTTATATCCGAGTTCATCTTTGATGCGAGATATTTTCGTCTTTACATTGTCCGAGTTAATTGTATATGCGGCGTCCTAAAATCATCAGCTGATATCTGTCAGATGTAATTGTTATCCACACGGGGTGGTGATAACAACTGCGAACAACCCCTACACCATACTTCGAACTTGCGGACAGCTACAAATTCTCAGAACAGCATACTGCGCATGACACTCTGTGGTAAATCGAACAGAATCTCGGATGCAAATAGAAACCGTCTAATTCCCAAAAAATCGGATGAAAACTTGGATAGAATTTCGAATGCGGCAACTCGGAACAAAAATCGAACCATGTAAACACACAAATTTGTCGTTATTTCGTCTCGAATTGAAAAATCGAATGCAATCTCGGATAATGTAAACGGACTTTTAAAGCCAGGGTTAACTTAAAGTGGGTCCATTGATTTTTCGATTTTTTGGTAAATTTTATTGATTGTTTTATGAGGAAAATCATTCTTTTTGGCTAAGTCCATAATTATTTCTTTTTCTTCTTCGAAATTCTTATTTAAAGTTATAGTGAGTAATCTTCTAAAGTAGTATAGCAGAAGGCGGAAAATTTGTGTTGAAGGTAATGATACGATTGATATGGGATTATACAGCTACTATAGGTGGAAATTTAAACTGTTGTTGATCATTTAAAATTTAATTTGTAAATAAATAGATGAATAAATAAATGTGTATAGAGCGACAAAATCTTCGGTCTTCATATAAATTGATTGATCGCAAATTAAACTGACAAATATGGCTAAATGATACTTAAAATTTCTCTTAAATTGTATTTCTGGAACAAATATTATGCATTCAATATTTTAAGTAAACGACTTCAATTAAATATAGTATTATTATAATTATTAATTGAATCGTGTTTTAAATATTAAAAAAATTAGTGCTCCCTTGGATCAATTTGTTTATCCTCCATATTATACTTACTAAAGATTTCTCTTGAATAGTCTCATAATTCTTGGAAGAACAAGGGTCAATACTCTTTCCTTTAAAAAGTGTGTTGTGTCTACCTGTTACAATAAAATTTTCAAAGATCATCCCCGACCAGGTATTTCTTCATTTATTATTTTAACCCTGTTTACTGGTGGAAAAACTTGCATTGTGACAATAACCGGCTTAAATTTACAGTTTAGGCCATAAAATTACCAAAATTTTGGTGCTACTATACATCATATTACTTTGAAGGAATGATAGATAGACGTTATCATTTTACACTGGTACAAACCCATAAAAGTTGGGCATCCAAGACTTTTTGTACAATGAATTGAACACATCTTTGAGGAAAATTTGCTTGTATCAGTAGATCTCTAGATCTTATTAAATGATAAAACCAATTTGAACTTTGCAAGCCTATATTCACCAATCTAGATATCGGAAAAATTCAATAGCTTCTTTAAAATTTAGGTTTGTCACTGTTAATATTTCTTTGATGCTGAACAGTCGATATCTAAAAGGAAATTTAATTTAAAATTTATTATTAGAACTTAAAATTAATAATTAGGTTTAATAAAATTCGGTTTTATTAAAAAAAAAACAATAGTATACTATTGATTTTGAATATTTAAATTATTTATAAATCGCAAATTATTGTCCTTTCACAACTACTAATGGCTGTAATTTTAAACTAATTAACGTAAGATTATTATATTAATTTTATGTTGATTTTAATTACATGTATATTTTACAATTGTTTGCATTAAAAACTATTGTGGGGAAGTCTTAACACCACCCAATTTGACGCTATCTCTCTCTGTACTATGAAAGTCTTATTGGACGATGAGATAGCTTGATATATTGTCTATGGGTCTTGTTCATTTATTTTGCCCGTATTTGATTTGAATATTAGGATTAGTTAAAAATTGAAAATTTAGAACGAATATTGTTTAGAATTAAAAAAGAAAGTTACAAAACAGCTCAATAAAGGACCAAAAAATTCATCTATCGTCAAATTTCCATCTTTAGTATCCGAGTTTGTTGAAAATTGATTATTTAGGATTAAGAATGAACTTAAGAATTTATTCAAAGAACTACTTAACCTGTTATAATTCGTATTCTTTCACAAATTTCTGACACAAAAGGACGTACACTTGATCTCCCATTAGATTAATTATAGAAATTAACAAAAAGTATCCAGATTTTAACAACTTCAATTACAGAACTTCTTCCCATTAGATTTAATGGTCTATTTTGTGTAAAAACAAAAACGTGCTATACTCGATTCACTCACAGATTATTAGATTCTAATTGGAAAAACATTTTATTGGTTGTCTATATTGGTTTTCTAGAAAGGCGCCCAATTTTAAAAGAACCAATAATTTAGAAGTACGTGTCATATACATATTGAATAAATATATTAAGTTACCTATGATCTTGTTAACTAAGATCAATATGTATGGCGACTATATGGTGGTTAAGGAAAGTAGATAAACAAGGATGAGAAAAAGAGAATTATTGAGAATACTCATTTCATTAATTACTGTCCCTTTGTGTTCATTGTATTACTATTATTAATTAATAAAATACAATTATTATAAACGTTCACAAGCTTAGAATGTTACAATACGTCATAGAAATAGTTATTTTCATTACAAGGGCGCAAAGACATGTTCCACCAGAATAATGAACACTATTTTTTCTACGATCGGGTGGAAAACACTTTCCGCCCTAGGGCGGAAAATTAATTGACCAATCAGGAATCAGGATTTACTTAAAAAAAGTAATACACCTACTGGAAATCAGAATTTACGGCCGTTGCCTAGCAACGAAATACCAAGACCGAAATTTGACACTTTCTGGGCCGTTTGCAACGTTTTAGCTCAAAACTAGAAATCAGTTAATCTTCAAATAAAAATAATCTTCAGATTATTTTTGAGATGTTTGCACCATAGCAAAAAGTCATAGGATTAATAAATCTGCGCTTACTTCATTTAATTTAGAATCAAATGTTTTATTTCGAGACATTTTAATTGCCAAAATAGGTGTCAGTACCAACTTGTATTATAAAATTGATAATCATTTGTTAGAATTAGATTCTGATGCTTTCGATGATGATTTGGAAGTTGTAGATCGGATTGAAAAAGACTTTCCTAATAAGATCTAAGAACAAAATGGTCATTTTGAAATCATGCGCCAACTAAGCTTTTTCGAAAGATTTCGTCAGAGAAACATAGTTACCTATAGAATTGTTGCAGCAATTTTTCCCATACATATGTAGATTTTTCAACAAATGAAATTGTCAGAACGAGCCATTGATTTGGCGATTAAATATTTTTGTAATTTGGCCTTAAAATATTGCTTTCTTTTTTTTCCAATGATTTATTGTTTGAACTGATAATCTGAAGAAGTTTTTTTTAACTACAGTGAAATTTGTATTTCTTTATCCTTTTAATTTACATTTTTAGTTTGGGTTTTTAATTTCTTCGGCTATTTTGTAAAATTATTATTATTTCACTTATAGTTTATTGACATTTCAAGCTCGGATTAATCGATAATCTATTGATCAGGTTGAGATTAAAATAGACCTAGCTTTGTGACGTTTAAGTGGCGATTAAGTTGTGGTGGAACAAAATTTTGTCATTAAGCCAAGATTAAATGTTAAGCTGTAACGGTGCAAACGCTTGTGTTCAAACAGAAGCAGAAAGTTGACAGTTACCGCTCGATTGTAGAACAAGAATATTTCTGTAATAGTTATGTGATAATTTAAATGTACTGCCAAGTGAGTATATGTGAAGTTACTAGATTCTTACCGGATTGAATTAGGGACTATTAATTCGTCATGTTCTCGTCAATTTTCCATTAAGTTAGTGAATTTAGTTTACAAGAAGGTAGTGTTAGACTTTCAGTAATCTTCAAAATCACACCTCAAAGATTATTTGAATTATCTTCAAAAATCACTAATCGTCCATTGAATACAGGACCAATTTTCTTTGAAATCTTTACAATTATTAAGATTATTGTTGGTTCGATACATTTTTGTAACATCTCTCGATAAGAAGCTAAACTATCGACCAATTTAATCGATGATAGAGTTTCTATCACTTAATTCAACCATAAATTCTATCTAAAATGGATCACGAATCGTGCTATAGAAAAGTAGAGTTGTTAAACTTTTACTAATTTGTAAAAATGTCAGAATGATTACCTGAAATATGGTCGAAAATAACGAATGTTCCATTGTCATAACATTCAATATGAGTGCAATTTTGATTCAAATCTTTGGGTACGTACATGCCGAGGATGATCGATGTCGATGAGAGATGATCAAGGTCTAATGTTCTATGGGCGATGACTATTGCGATGATGGCTGGCACAATTTTAAATGGGACCGACGATGATATGTGCGATAATTACATTGATAAATACTTCGATATTAGAATCTGCTAGTTTATTGGCTTATTCAAATAACGTGGTACACTTTTTTTAGTACAGTCTGTACAATGCAACCGTCATTCCGAACCAATATACATTTACTATTATTATACATAGTTTACTATTTCAAATAGAATTTCGTGTATATTTGAATTGAATTAGTCGAACTATTTTTCATGAAAATTCTATAAAATCATCTCGTAATATTCTTATAATTACATTATTTCAGTTATGAAGACCTATATAAAATTTGTCAACAAAATTTTTGAATATGTTCTATTTATTTAAAATTTTTAAATATTTCACGAATCATCTTGTGAGTTTATCAGTATACTAGGTAAAGCTAATATACTAAATCACTGAACGCACCATAACGCTATAATTTTCAATCCATGTTGTCATCGCGCTTAATATCTATCGTCGCAATGGCCATCGCGCATGGAACGATCATCTCTCATCGACATCGACCATCCTCGGCATGTACGTACCCTTAAGGACAACCGTCAGAAAAGCTAGTTTTAAAGGTAAATTTCAAAGTAAAAATTTCGTGCATTTTTCAATGGATTTTGATGCTGTAAACGGCATTTGAAAAAGCATTTCTTCGTTGTTGTCGTGAATTATCAGGTTTTTGGAAATTCGAACGTGGTCCGGAGTTATAAAAGAAAAACCGGAAGCATGTTTTTTTATATTTTACATTTTGTTCAGAAAACGGTGGCCGCTCGCCGTAAAAAAACGTTGAAAAATAGTCCCTTCACCGTAACGTCCACCGTCATAAATGTGACGGTACCGCTACATTACGTTACGATGGGCTCTACCGCTCCATTGGAAACCACATGTATTAGAAAGCATAGGCACAGTAATCGGTGACTTCACCATCGCACATTGACGACCGCTATACAGGTTAGGCAGATAGCTAGGCCCATTATAGAGATAGACAGAGGGATAGTAAGACAGAGATAGACAAAGTAGGTAGACAAATATTAAAAACGATGGCGATTTGGGCCGCCCACCCTTAGTCCCTTGGCCAAACAAACCACTTTCGTCCTAAGAAGAAAATTTACCTGCTTGGAGTTTTACAAATTTTCCATAAAAACCAGATTTAGAAGATTTGCAGTTCTTGTCACACTCTTGTGGCACATTGATTTAAATAAAGACGGAGCGATCTTTAAAATACGGTTATTCCTATTTCTATTCGATCAATTGCTATCTAGTCGTAACATTAATTAGGGCGAATTTTTAATAACTTGTAATAAAAGTATTTTTGGAGACAATATTGATGAAAATAAAAATAAATACTATGTTGGTTCTAAAATTGATTATATTTGTACAATATTGTCCTGTGCAATATCAGTATTACTTTTTAATTTGTTTTTTTTTTATACTTGTCAATTATTTTTTTAACTTCATTAAAATTTTAAAATAAATGTTTATTCCATCGGTAAATGCAGGTGTTTTTTTGCCACTTTGCCAATACTGGTTCCATAGAGAGCGCTAAAGCGAAAAAAACTACAGTTTATCGGCTGTTCCATCAAAGAAAGGAAATCGTCTCACTCCTAACAACAATTGATCAACAAGATTTTCTTTAATCTTCTTTTCCTACTTTCTAACAGAAACATAAAAATTGTTGTTGAACATATTATATGAACAACCACATGCCTTCTAATATAATATTTAATTGAGACAATAAGCCAAACATTTCATAAGATCTATTCTAAAAATATCAATACATCTGAACCTACTTTATATTTGTTAAATAATTCGATCAATGTTGCATTTGTTTGGAGACAAAAAAATTATTGAAAATTCGCCTTAATATTACGACCAGAAAGCAATTGATCGAATAGAAATAGGGATAACCGTATTTTAAAGATAGCTCCATCTTTATTTAAATCAATGTGCCACAAAAGTGCAACAAGAATCGCAAGTCCCCTAAAGCTGGTTTTTATCGAAAATTTGTAGAATTCCGAACAGGTAAATTTTCTTCTTTGGATGAAAGTGGGTTTGGTCAAGGGACTTATTGTGGGCGGAACAAATCGCTTTCGTTTTTAATATTTGTCCACCTACTTTGTCTTACTATCCCTCTGTCTATCTCTCCAATCGGCCTATCTATCTGCCTAACCTGTATGAGGGTCACGCTTCCTAGGAAACCGTAGCTTTACACTTTTAGTTATCAAGGCTCCACTGTATTTGATATTCATATGTTGTTCAAATGCGTGTTCACATGACCAAAATTTGACGCCTGTTTTTAATTCAGGCGCCTAGAAAGTCTACATATTTATATACTATTCAAACATAGTTGATGAAAGTTATAAACACAAAATTCATAAAAGACGTGCATGGGAGGAAATAATACTCATATTCAGTAACGAAAACGATTCAACAGAAAAAAAAAGAAAAATCTTGATAAGTAAAATATGATTATTTATAATAGAATATATTATACATATGTAATAGTAAGTATCTTTATTTGTATATACCGTATGTCCACGGATCGAGTTCCGAAGAGGAAACTTTTTTTATTTTGCATTTTACAAGAAAACGTATTCTTGATAAAAGT
Source organism: Mylabris phalerata (assembly GCA_020740385.1). Classification (NCBI taxonomy): domain Eukaryota; kingdom Metazoa; phylum Arthropoda; class Insecta; order Coleoptera; family Meloidae; genus Mylabris; species Mylabris phalerata. The sequence goes on along the minus strand of JAJEOX010000094.1, from coordinate 30,757 downwards.
TTTTGCATGTCCTGAAACGACCAATTCAGTTTTAACCTCTGCAAAATTTCTTTTAATTTCAAATAAAAATCTAAAATTTTTCGTCTCAGTTGAAATTTTTTCTAAGTCCCAAAAAACAAGATGCGTTACCATGGCAATTGCCATTATTCATTATAAGCCCATCTTTAATCACGCATTGGAACCCGGAGATCCTGCGAAACGCTTGGATTTTTGTCTGTGGATGGGCGCTCTAATTATGGATAATATTTTTACCGAAATATTATTTTCTCCGATGAGGCCACTTTTTCTACAAATAGTACTGTCGCATCTCAACATGTAAGATATTGGAGTGATTCTAATTTCCGAATCCCTCACAACCGTCAGTATTCGGCGAAAGTTAATGTGTGGTGTGCAATTTCTTGGTATGGTATCATTGACCGTATTTTTTTGATAATACTGTCAATCAGCATACATACTTGGATATGATGCAAAATTTTCTCTATGAAACGTTGGACAATTTGCCAGTTAATTATTTCGCAGGGTGTTATTTCCAACAAGACGGTTGTCCGGCAAATTATGCTCGGATTGTTGTAGAATGGTTAAATCAGCAATTTGGACAAAATAGGATAGACCGAAATGGTCCCGTGTTATGGCCACCAAAGAGCCCTGATTTGACTATGACTGATTTTTATCTTTGGGGTCGTTTAAAACAATTAGTTTACGTAAATAATCTTCCTCCAAATGTAGAAAATTTAAAGGGGAGGATTAGAGAGGCGCACTTAACTCAGGAAGAAATTCGAAGAAGTTATAGGGAATTGCGTCGGAAATTAGAATTATGCGTTGAAAATGGTGGTGAATGGATTGAGTAGAATAGTTATTGGTTATTTTTGTTGTTGAGTTAATAAAATTAAAAATTTTGTATTTGATTTTTTCCAGGTTTTATCTGAAACTATTTTTTTTGAAAAGGTTAAAGCTGAATTGGCCGTTTCGGGACATGCAAAAACTTTTATCAAGAATACATGGTTCTTGTAAAATGCTAAATAAGAAAATTTTTCCTCTTTGGAACTCGATCCGTGGACATACTGTATATTATATGGACAAAATCAAATCAATGTTTTTAAAAATTTGTTATGACATCCATTTAAAAATACAGATTAAAAAAAAGAAAATTAAAATAAAAATAAAACCAACTGGTTTTTCCGGCATTGTTTTCACATATTAAAATTAATTATTTTGCTCTGAAATACATACGGTTAGGTAGATAATTCTTTCCTGTTTCCGATTGGTCTATTATTTTTGTAAAAAGTGTCGATTTCTCGAATTATCTGATAATCCGATAGTTGTTTTGAGTTATTAATTTGTGATACAGACGTTATTAATTAATTTTAAGGGCCCGCAAGAGACCCTTAAAAGAAATGATGTCACTCGTTTATTTTCCAACGGATTTTAATGATCAAAACAGCATTTAAAAGAACAGTTCAAGGAGCAGGGAAGTTGATGTCGGGTTTTTGGATATTTGGATGTAATCTAGAGTTACAGAAGGAAATATAAAAACATGTTTTTTAGCATTTTTTTACAGATTTTTTGATATTTTCCCTCATAACTTCAGAAATATTGCTTGTTTAGTTGTCCGATCACCCCACCTAAACGAGGGTCTCCAATAAGGGCTGCTTTTATCCCCTCTCATTTTTCAAATTTATATATAAACAGATGGTAAGTAGAGAAAAAGATGAGCTCTCGACAGAGAATCTCTCTATCACGTAATTATAGAAAATAAACGTTTTTCTTATCAATCACTGTGTTTTGTGGAGATCCCGAAATTTAAAGTTATGTTCCCCACTCAAATGCGAACATTGCTTGTGTAGCAAATTAAAAGTAGCTATGGAACTATCACTATCGGCTTTTCACACGATAAATGTAGTTTTATTATTTATATAAATATAGTTTTGTTTATCATTAATTTCCCAAACGATTTTCAATTTTTTTACAGCAACAATGATACTGTTGGAAAAATAATGAAATGATGTATAAATTGCAATACACTTTATACAAAAATAATTGATTTTAACAGATAAAAACTATCGGTAAAAGTTACCCACCTTTCCCCACCATAAATTTCCAGTAAATTTTCCAAATTTCAATCTCAAGCTACTCTCAAAATAATCTGCTATTTATTAGCTTTTAAACGAGCCCTGGTTCAGTTGTCTTAGTTTAAAACTGTATGTAAAAAAATTAAATTACAATGTCTAAGCGTTTCATCAATTTTTCCAAAAACTAACAATGCGATCGGAAACTTCTGGGTAGATTTGAAAAGCGCTCTTAATTTGCTACAAGTTATGTGAAATTCATTAGAAAATAAGCAATATTTGTCAAGTTATAAGGAAAGTACTTTTGAAAAATGCTAAAAAACATGCTTTTATATATCCTTCTGTAACTCTAAACAGCATCCGAATTTCCAAAAACCCTTCCCTGCTCCTTGAAATACTCTTCTGTTCTGATAAAGGTGTTTTAATCAATCTTCTGAATAAATATTCAGAAGCCGATTGTTTATGTGAAATATAATGATGAGAATCAAATAAATTAAGGCACTACAAGTTGTAGGCTTTTTAAATAAATTATAATTAAACTTTTTGTTTGTTCTATCAATTGAAATTGATAAATCAAAAAAATTTATAGTGTTATTATATTCCAATTCAACAGTAAATTTTAATTTTTGATGTAAACTATTAATAAATTTATGCAGATTCAACAATGTATCATCATCATCATCATCAAATTCCACCAATTCAAAAATATCGTCCATATATCTAGCCCAGAACTTAACATTATTATAAAAAGAATTATTATTATGAAGAATGTAATTTTGTTCGAAATGGTCAAGTTAAAAATCAGCTATCAAACTAGATGCTGGCATTCCCATTGGGAGTCCTTCATTTATTTTAAATATTCGATTATTAAATTGGCAAAAATTATTTAAAGTTATAATGTTCTACAACCCCAATATGTGTTTTATCGTTTGCGTGTTTGTCTTTGTAAGTAAAATATCAAATAAATCGAAATCGAAATTAATAAATCGAATAAATTAAGAAATCGAATTTAAAAATATTGTAAATTTAGCGTTATTAAATAACTATACAAAACGTTTTGTACTAAGAATTTTTCATAAAGTAAAAATAAAATTGGATCCATTGTACGTTCGAAAATTAACATCGGAAAATAATTCAATTTGTTATAAACCATTTAAATACAACAATTTTTCTAATCAAATAAATAGGATACTTTCAAAATTCAGTATTAAATCATCATAGAAAGCTGGAGACACACTCTATTCTTTGTTGTTCAACGGATTAGATAAAGATGATATGCTAGAATTAAATGGTGTTTATAGAATCAGTTGTGCTTAGTAAAAGAATAAAAGAACATAGATCGAATAAAAGTTCCAAATTTTATCAACATTTGATCAATTGTAAACATGAAAGTAAAAATAATAATAATATAGAATTATTACATTATTGTGATAAAAGCAAAAAATTGCTATTATTAGAATCGTTAGAAATTTTTAAACATAAAAAGAGAGATGCTAATTTGTTGAATGAAAAGGTGGAGTTAATGTTTGAACCACTATTTCAATTGTTGAAAATATAGATCGATTTTAACCAAGTATTTAAATAACATTATCGTTGTTAATTTTCTTATTAATTTGGTATTGCTTATTTTGAAAATTTAAAAAATTGAGTAACTTTTTGTATGTTTGGTTGCTTTAAGATCTTGGTTTGATGTAGCTGAAAATATGAAAAATTTTTAGATTCGCGCATGACAGATGGAGAAATATCTAGAAAAATTCTAGAAATATTGAAATAAAATTGTTGAATTATTCAGATCTGATGTATTGTTTGAAAAGTTATAATCATTATTCAATTTGCTATTTTTATAAATTGATAATATCGTTCTGTAAGAAATTTTTAAATTTTCTTAGTCTGTTTGGATTTCTTTGTTTGAATTTTATAATTTGAAGTTGGTTTTTGTGTTGAATTTTAATCATAACGGTTTATTGAAGAGATATTATATTGAAGTTTTGTAGACGTAAGTTACACCATGTTTAATAACAACTTGTAATGATATAATTGTAAATAGGAGCAGCTGAAGATTAACAATCGGATTAATAATCCGAAACCGGTATTGCGAATATATTAAAAAATACTAAGGAACTGATTTTGGTAGAGTTTTTGTTTACTTGTTTAAACTGAATTTCTCTTTTTGTTTTGTTCATTGTCTAGATTCATTTATATTTGAGCTCTTGGTGTGTCTGATTAGATTTGTGCGTTTTTCGATATTTTTATTCCATTTTATTAGTTTTCTTTCTTCTTTTTCCAATTTTTCCGGGTGGTTCTGTTTTTTCGGTTTGTATCTTTTATATCATTTCTCGTTACTCTTCTTATTCTATTTTGCTTTATAATAGTAATAATATTTTTATTACTATTATAATCATTATCATTTATTTTCATTTATCATTATTATTATTATAATTAGTAGTAGAAGTAGTAGTAGTAGTAGTAGCAGTAGTAGTAGTTGTTATTATTACTATTAATTTGGTTGCAATATGGGCAGGACAAATAAAATAAATGCAGCACGAAAATCAAAGTATTATCGTTCGAGAGGTAAGAAAGCTCATGTGATATATCCTTGTAAGAGGCAGCCCGAAAATGCGGTATTAAAACTCGGAGAGATTTTGGGTTATCGTATTGTCAATCTCTTTTTTTTGACAGAATTGCAAAAAATTAAACATTTGAGTGATGAATGCAGATTTAACGATTTGCAATTCATAAATGAGTAACGTTCAGGTTTACTAACGGCGGTAGTATATAATTGCGGAGAGTGTACATTAATAGGACTGGTAGATTGCCAACCTAATAACGATTCAAATTTAAACTGTGCAGCCATGATTTCCACAATAGAGACAGGTATGGGATACACTCAAATGTCCCAAGTCTGCGCTTCTTTAGATGTACCTCCAGTTACTAAAAACATATTTACCGAAATGCAAAACAAAGTTTATGAGATAACAAAATAACTCGCTTATGGGGAAATGTTGGAAGCAGGGAAGAAAGAATACCAACTTGTACTTGAAGCTGGCAATGTCGGTGAAGATGGAATTCCTAACATTACAGTTATAGCTGATGATGCTTGGAGTAAGAAATCGTATAATACGAAATATAATGCCGTGTCAGGGGTCGCCTCGATTATAGGGACGCGTGCAAAAAAGCTGTTATTTGTGGATGTAAGAAATTAATACTGTCAAGCATGCGAAATAAATAAAAAAATGACACTCAAAAAGTCCATAAATGTTATAAAAATTTCAATGAACCATCAACAGCTATGGAGAGTAACGTTATTGTTGAAGGGTTCAGAAAATCGATAGAAATGCACAACATACGATATGAATTATTAATTGGAGATGGCGACAATAATGTCTGTCTATACAAAATTATGTGCTGTGAGTCCATATGACAAGAATTTTAACATTGGAAAAATAGAGTCTCGCAACCATCTTTTAAGAAGATACTGCAACAAAATTAGAGACTGTGCCAAAAGTTTAAAAGGTCAGTCAAATCTGCAACGTTTGTTGATGCATAAAATAATGAATTTAAGAAATGCTATTGTATTTGCAATGAAATATCGAAAAAGTGAAGACACAACATTGGTTCAAAAGGTAACCAATTTGAAGAGCGATATTTTGAACGAACACATTTTCGGTAACCATTACTGATTTGTCGATTTTGCAGTTCTTGAATTATCAATTCCCACGACGCACAGTTAAAAGCATTTTTCACGTCAAGGGAAATTAATCCTGACCATTTTCTATTTCTGCCGTAGTTTCTTGCCTTAACCATATCCATAATTTTCTGTACTAGATGGATTGTACTCTTTCCCTTTCGATAGCCATATTGGGACGGCGATAGCGGCATATTGCTCTCAATTGCAACATTTAACCGATTCAAGACCATCGACTCAAAAAGCTTTTCCATTGTATTCAGTAAGCAGATGGGGCGGTAGGTGATTCTATCGTTCTGCTGCTTCTGAGGCTTCGGAAAAAAAACGACCTTTGCTACCTTCCATTCCTTTGGTATCCTATGATTAAGTAAGATATTATTGTACACTGTCAATAACAGGTCTGGAGCCACTTTCGGAATAATTTTCAACAACTCAGATGGTATTTCATCCACCCCTGGAGCCTTATTATTTTTTAATTTTGATGCTGCAAGCACCAATTCTTCGTTAGTGAAGTCGTGGACGTCATTTGAACCACCTTCAGTATATTGCCAAGTCACAATTGGGTACTCTGGAAAAGAATGAGTTATTATTTGTTTTCTTTCTCGCATTGAAAGAATGGGTGATTTAATTTGTGCTTTAACAGTTTTCATCACTATTTGGTAACTATCACCGAAGACGTCGTTATCCACACTATTAATCAGATCTTCCCTGCTTTTATGCTTGGATATGGCAATTGCTTTATGAAGCTGCTTTCCATAGTTCTTATATTGTTCGATACTAATTTGAAATTCTCTATCATTAGAGTCGTTTCTTCTTGATCGCAGACGCATCATAGTTTTTTTGGCTCTGTATGTCTCTTGTCTTAAACTGTTAATTTCGTTATTCCACCAATATGGCATCTGTTTATTATTTCGTATTGTGAATTTAGGCGTAGTCAGGCTATGGCATTCTGTCAAAATTATAATCGTTTTCTCTGTTGTTCCATCCAATTGTTGTTTATTATTATTTATATATTCTTCGACACTCCTTTTATTTATTTTACCGTACATGGTTCGATAAATGTTGGTTTTCTGTTTACTTCTGTTAAATCGATCGGTACTAATTTCAAAGTATATGTGGTTATGATCGCTTAGGCTTTCATTGTCGACAACTTGCCACACAATGTCATTATTTACAATCGATTGTGATACAGCAGTGACATCAATTCGCGATTTTCCTGTTTGACTTTCGAATGTTGGTGTGTTTCCTTTATTAATTACTACCGAATCAAACTGCGATTATAGCTCAGATAACAGATCGCCTCTGCGATCTATGTAGTCGGATCCCCATTCGGTAGATTTCGCATTGAAGTCCCCAGCCAAAATAATATTCTTATTCCATTTCCTTAAATCATTGGTTAAAATAAGCAAATAGTTCTCGTACCTTTGTATGGAAATGTTGGGCGAAATATAGCAAGAATAAATTACAAAGCGATCAAACTCGATCCATACGGCACCATCAATGCTAGAAGATTGTAGTATAGTGTCTGTGTTTGTTCTCTGCCATATCGATGCATCTATTTTTTTATCATTGTTCCATGAACTTTTGTTCTTCACCGATTTAATGTTAGGTTCTGATAATAGTACTAGGTCTACCTCCATATCAGCTGCGGTCACATACATAATATCCATCGCAGCCCTGCTTCGATTAACATTTGCTTACAAACATTTTAAAACCATGAAGAGTATCGAAAAAGAAAGAATAACACCGCCTCTGTTGCCGCTTCTAAAACAAAGAATGGGAAGTTACACTGACATATGAGATTGTAAGCATTTAACAAAGTAATAAAATATGTAGTTAGATTTCTCCAAGCTATCGCTGCCGTTTTATCACAGTTTACTTCTATTAAATCCATTATCACAGACCATAAATCACAGTATAATACCATCAGAATTTTCCAAATCATCACAGCCATTATATCACAGTTTGTGTTTATTAAATCCATTATCACAGACCATAAATAGTTGTGTAATATCATCAGAATATTCAGGTACCACATGTAACCCCGCCACCACAGGCAACCAACAATATCACAGAAAACTTTGGTGGAGGCGCCAGGAAAGTTATTTACACAGTTACAATACCATGACAGGCTCCTTTCAGTTATATGGGTGGGAGAGTCCGCCGGTCACGTGGTAGTTTTCTTATGATTTGACCAGGTGGCGCTTTGAACCGAGTTTCTTTCTCTATCATTCTCTCATTCTCTCTCTTCAAAATTAGTTTCTATTGATACGACTAGGTAGCGCTTGCGAACCGAGTTTCTATTGATACCATGAGATGGCGCTTGCGAAACAGAGATGAACAGAGCTAGGGATGTATGATAAATTAATAAACAAACTTTTAAAAACAAAATAGGCCGCCATACTTATTGTTGACAATAACTGGACAATTGATAGCTTCTTATTCTATTATTTGATATTATTACCTACATTATTTGATATTATCATATTATTTCATATTCGAATTATTTATCGTTATTTTGGTTTTTGTGACTAATTATGTCGCAAACAAATTGTAAGTACATAGGATGCCTTTATTTGAACTGAATTGTTTAGGTTACCCCCTAATTTGCAATTTTCTCATTTTAGTTAAATGTGTGTTTTGTGGAAATGCAGGGGATGAGCAGTTTCCCCTGCATTATTTTCCAAAAATTCCATCGAAGTAAGTACATTTCTTCAATCAACACAACTATTAACAAACAACAATTAACAGCAATGATAGATTTTGTTAACGTGTAATTAAGTCATATAAGCAGAATCTGTTTCCTGGAAGATAAGTTAAAACCATTATAAGGGTAATGAGGTATTTAGACTTGTGACTAAAAATGACCAATATGCTGACAGTTCCGCTGTTAAATTTGCTGTTTCTTTAGGACTATTTTGGTGAAATTAAATAAAGAAATAAGTAAAACACAATTAACCACTAACAACAAATGAATCAAGACGATTCAACAGAATAAATTGCAATTATAAATTGATAGCAGATTGACAAAACATTGAGACAAATTTATATTCTTAAAAGTGAAATTCGGATTGAATTGTTGATTGCTTGAGTGAATGGTTAAATGGTTATTGATAATATTGGTACCTAATTTCAAATATAAGCCCAAATAACTCATATCCTTTAAGTCATGATTGACGATTGATTAAATTACCTTGCAGTAAGCAGATAACTTATACGATGCGAAAGAAATATATTGATATTAGTCAAATTTTAAAATATATTCGGGGATGATACTATTTTTGAAAAATGTGTCGAAAAATTCCCTAATATAGTAAATAAATAAATAGTACAACAGACAAAAGGGTAGAAATTTCCTATATTTTTATGAAACAAATATTAGCAATTGTACGAAATCAATGATTGTTGAAAAATATAACTTTAACATTTGTTAATCGAACTTAAACGTTCGATTATTTATTGATAGGTATTTTCATGGGAAATAGTAGCAATTGCTGAAAATTTTGTATAAATAATTGTTATATTTTACTATTTCTGTATATCTAACAAGAAAAACCTATCATAATCGTTTGTGTTATTTGTTAATCGAACTTAAACGTTCGATTATTTATTGATAGGTATTTTCATGGGAAATAGTAGCAATTGCTGAAAATTTTGTATAAATAATTGTTATATTTTACTATTTCTGTATATCTAGCAAGAAAAACCTATCATAATCGTTTGTGTTATTTGTTAATCGAACTTAAACGTTCGATTATTTATTGATAGGTATTTTCATGGGAAATAGTAGCAATTGCTGAAAATTTTGTATAAATAATTGTTATATTTTACTATTTCTGTATATCTAACAAGAAATACCTATCATAATCGTTTGTGTTATTTGTTAATCGAACTTAAACGTTCGATTATTTATTGATAGGTACTTTCATGGGAAATAGTAGCAATTGCTGAAAATTTTGTATAAATAATTGTTATATTTTACTATTTCTGTATATCTAACAAGAAATACCTATCATAATCGTTTGTGTTATTTGTTAATCGAACTTAAACGTTCGATTATTAATTGATAGGTATTTTCATGGGAAATAGTAGCAATTGCTGAAAATTTTGTATAAATAATTGTTATATTTTACTATTTCTGTATATCTAACAAGAAATACCTATCATAATCGTTTGTGTTATTTGTTAATCGAACTTAAACGTTCGATTATTTATTGATAGGTATTTTCACAATAATATTAATTATTGTCCTATCATTGTCACTTTTTATATTTGTACAATGAATATATTTATATTTTCTTCATTTTGTGTTTGAATTTATACCTTTAATTTCAGTATAGGACAAAAATAAGATTTAAATTTCCCGCGTTTTTAATTTTTGAGTTAGCGTAGTTTCAAACCATTAGTTACAGCGTGCTCTGACTGCGTTTAGCGCCACCTGGATCTTTCATAAGAAAAAACTGAGGACTACTTCGGGTGAGGAAGTGAGGGGTCTATATAGTCTATGACCATGAATTAATAATTAAATAATTAAGATCTATGTAAATTTTACCACACCATAACAACGATACCATGATACAGATATCATAACGAGTTAAATTATTAAATGTACAATCATCACAGATACAAGATAAGAAGTTGAATATATCACAGTTAATTATATCACAGTAAATCAGACACCATCCACTATATACCATAATATCTAAGTATAATTGATCATTTTTAAAATTTAATAAATAACTGATTCGACCATTTTGTTTATGATAATATTTAGTTCTTATCATATCCATAGGCGTCGCACTCTCCATTGGTGTAGTTAATTTTATTTTTGCTGTTATTTTTATTTTAATTATTTCGTTTTGTATTTGTTTCAGTATGGCCGAGTCCAGTGGCGTGTCTTTTGGTGTGTTTCTGTAACATAAGATTATGTAATTATTAAAAAGTTGTAAATAGATGTACATAATAAGCAAATAAAATTCCATATCACTGTCTTCTGGCGTTTTCTTATCACAGCCCATAGTTCTTAAGTTTCTATATGAATACATCGTCGGTGACCGTTTTTAGTCGTTTCCTTCTCTCGTTCAAAGCTACTCGAAATTTATTACACTTGATACTGCCCATTTTGTGGCCATGTTCGTTACATACAGGACAGTGTTTCAGTTTTACAATCTTTTGTTTGGTGGCCTGTTTCTCCACAGTTGAAACAGCTGCCCGATTTATCTACGTTTCCAGTACATTCCGTTGCAACATGACCATAATTTAAACATTTGAAGCACTGTATTACTGTGATTGTTTCTTCAACTCTTGCACGTATTATCCCAATTTGAATAAATTTAATATCGATTAGTCTTTTAGCAGATGTCTCGTCAGTTATTACTGTAACGGTTTGTGTGTTATTTTTTGTTGGTCTTGTGTCTCCAACTGTTAAATATGATGGCTTTGCCCCAATGTTTTGTAATGGCCTCTTGGACCTCTGGTTTAGTTGTTGTCGCGTCCAAACTTCGAAGATAAATTGTTCTTCTTCTTTCTTGCTGTACTTGTCTAATTTTTATCTCCTGAGTAGTTTCCGATTATTTGTTTTTTATTTTCGTTATAGTCTCGTCCTTTTTGTCCATTATAATTGACTAACTGGGATTTGATTGGGACCACATTGGGACGACCCTATATATGTTTTGCCTTACTGGGATATGGTTGGGAACTATCTAGGATTATCCAATGTAAAATTAACGAAATATTATGACTATTGCTTCTACAAACATACATCTGAACGTGCGGGAAACGTTATCATTTATCATTAACGATAGGCGTTTCACTCTCTAAGCAGAATGATGATTACATCAGCTCGCACTATTTGGCAACATAAGCTACATATCTTTGACGTACGCTGGTGTCTCTTGTCAGTCCACGCTGACTTTGTAGTTTATTTGATTACTAAGTTTTCTTATTTAAACGACAATTTTTCTATTTTCTAATGTAATTTAATCCAATCTTACCACGCCAATGGATTTCTAAGAGTGCGGGATAAAAATTCTACTACAATTAACTACTCGAATTTTTATCGTATTGTTTTAAGGGTGAGGTGCGACCTTGAACCATCTCCTGGTACTTCCACCAAAATTCGCTCCATACTTCTCCCACTCTTTTTTGGGAATATTAGTAGGTGGTCGTTATGTTTCTAAGGGGCGTGCTATATTTTTAAAAATCTAGTAAGGGAGGTAAATATTTTGCTGTCGCCGAGAAAAGATATTTGACAAAGTTGGTTTTATTTGCAATAGACGATTTAGATATTTCGAAAAGCTGGGGCGCTTGAGTGTAGGCAATTACAAAAAATGTATCCAATTTTTGCGAAAATTTCAAAATGAACGTAGGTAATTACTAGGTGCTAGGGTAGTTGACATGAGATTACGAATTTTTGCCTTTTTTAAAATTACCACTCTCGACTGAGCATGCCTACATTCTTTTACAACTTTGTTGAAATGCTCTGTAAATTTTACAATTTTCAATGTACCTTGATGGTATTTATTCTCGGATATCTCATATAAACAATTGTTTCATGGAACTCTGTCTACTTTAGTTATGAATTAAAAATTACCACCTGTTGTTTTTTTAAATAATTATAGTATTTTTGAAAATTATTATACCAAACTATACAGAGTGGGCCAAGAAGTTGGCCTATTAAAAGTATAAGAAGTTTTAATTGATGGAAGTTTCTGAAATTTGATATACAGATGTTCTCCCTCTTGAACAGCCTCTACAAAATAGTTTCGTTGTTCCACCACTCTCCGATATATGAGTTAGAGCATTCTATTTTCTGATTTTAAATGAAATGGTATATTTTTGTTGGAGATTAAGATTATACATATACATATCCGAAAAGTAAAATTCACACTATATACTTTGCGGTGAATTAAAAAAAAAAACTGATTTCAGAGTTTAGCTGAAATCAATTTTTCTTTCAGCTACTTTTCAAAGCGCAAAATCTTTTTTATTTTGAGTGAACCGGTACATTTCTCTTTATACGGTTGCATAAACAAAAAATTCGACGGTTTTGGCATTTCCCATACTTATCTCTAATAATTTTTCAGTTACTTAAAATTTCCAATCCTGATAAATTTCGTACATCTGGAATGTCCAATGTCTAAAATAGTTGTATTGTTCATTTACGATTGAATGTTGGAGGGTTCAACCCTCTGCCAGGTAGTAATTTTTTTAAGCTTTTATTTGAAACTTTTTTCTATTTTATAAGATAAAAAGAATTAAAATTTTCTTATAAAATAATAATTACAAATTTAACAAATTAACGACAACTTGTTTAGGTAAAAAGAGTGACAAAAGTAATTTATATCAAAATCCTACCGCGGGATTGAACCACTCAACGCTCGGGTGAAAAATAAATGTGGAGCTCTTCGAACTATTGAAGTTTTGAGTCTCAACCTAACTTACAATGTATAAATATAGACACAGAAAATTTTTTATGCTTTTTTTTCAAAATTATTTATTTAAGTTATTAATAAATAAATACATAATAATAGCAACAATAATGATATTAACAAGTACTGTGGTTCAACTTATTATTAATATTATTATTATTATTATTATTATTATTATAATTTATTAAAAAGTTCATTAATAGTAGATTAATTTCTTTGATGCTGAAGCCTAGTGATTTTTCATTGAGCATAAGAATATTTAATACAATTTATATGGGTTAGTTTTCTTATTTTTTGTCACCACAGTTGTAAGTTGTTAGTTGTTGCAGATGTTAGAAAAGTGATGAACACATATCTGTTTCTCTGTTGTCCATTCTGCAGTTTTCAAGGTGAACGATGGGTTGAACAGAATTCTGTGATTGGTCCGTTTTGTCATCGGGGTGTCTCTATTTCTATTAAATCTAGGAAAAATTATGTATTTTTAAATGCGATTTTCAAGAAAACGGAAAACATAATTCAACTCTGGGTTTGGTACAGAGATAGATTTAACTTTCATAAATCTTTTCATGTGAATTTCATTCTGTTTTGTTAACTTATATGCAGTTTATTTGAAAAATACTAAAGCCATGAATTTGTGTGTGAAAAAAGCATTTTTCACAATTTTCGGAAAATCCCGCCGACTAACAAGAAATTTCCATTGGGACAGAGTTGCACAATGACATTTCGAATCGAATGCAATATTCACCATTTTGATATCCCTTACCGTTTTCGAGATATTTCCAAAATACGGCTTATAGCATTTCAATGTAATTTTTTGGTTGCATTTCTGCGAACTTCTCCCTTAAGGTTATGTCGCTCCAATTGTTTATATCAAGGCCTGCTAGATTTTTTAGCGCTTCCCTTATAACAGGCCTGCCCATTTGGCGAGAACTCCATAAAAAGAACTTTCTTGATAAAACGCCAACTTTCGCCACTGTGGCGCCAATACCTGAACGAATCTTGATTTATGATTGGTAACAGATTTCCCGCAAAAAACGAACAAACAAAGCAACCAAAGATGGCGTAACTAAATAAAGATAGAGAAATATAGCTATGTCGTTTTATATTCCGGTAACTAGCGCCAATGCGGCCAAAGTTCGCATTTCTCTCGGGAAAATGAACGAAAACAAATGGGCAGGCCTGTTATAAGCGAAGCGCTAAACAATCTAGCAGGCCTTGGTTAATATTCAGTGTGGACAGCCCACATTGCCAAATGGTGCGACGCGGTGGCGCCATAATTCAAAAACGCCTCAATTTGGTTATCATTATGCCCAATATCCTACTTTCGTAGTGATTTTCTCAATTTTAAGGTAATAAAAAAAAATTATCCAGTATTGACATGGAAAGTAACTTAATATTTTGTTTTAAAATCATTATTAGAAAGAATTACAAAATGCGAGAGACTGGGATGGCCATCGTCTCATTAGATTAAAAAATGAAATAATGTGATTTAGGTATCTGTTTATTATTTATTACGATTAGTTAATAAAAAAAAGTTATGTAAATTATTATATTATTTGAACATCCTATCTAATTTGAAAATATTGGCTAGGATTCGATAGAGATTGTCTTCATGGGATCTGATTGGGATTGCCCTACAAGAATTTTATTGGAAAGGCCCTAGTTGTGATTTGGTAGGGATTGCCTTGCTGGGCAATGATTAGGATTGTCCAATCGGGACCCAAGCCAGTTTTGCGTTACATCTCAATTTGGGACCCAATCCGAAAGCCCAAGTGGTTCCCTAGCGAGTGTATTAAAAATGTTCTAGTCGGGATTCAACAAGATAAAATCGGTCAACGTTACAATTGACAATTTGCAAGAGATCGGCTTACCGCCTGTAATTTTGGAAAGATCTGTAAGATGCGTATGTCTACAGATACGAAGAGTACTGTGGAAGATTTAATGAAGTCAGGTTACAACAGCAAAATTATTCGTTCGAAAGCAATAGATTACGATAATCGACATGAAAAGGATGTAAAGAAGAAATTTTCATGTATTGTAGATACGCATGTTAAATTTTTAATACTGTGTGGAGGCAAATATGAATATTATTAAAGACTTTTAAGATGTTTATTCATTTAGAATGTTATCAGACCTATGTTTAAAAATATTAACTATAAAGTAATTAATAAAAATTATGTTATGGAATAGGTGGCTAATATGGAAAAATTGGAAATATATTGTTTTTAACATCTAATTAACGAAGTCCTAAACAAAAATGTTCTCATGATGTCGTATCTTCGAAATTTTTCAAAATTTCTAATCAAGCTGTCAAAAGAATTTTTCAAGTGATCTTTTTACTTTTAATTTGTGACATCAATTCAACAATTTAATAAGTGTAATTGTTAGCAAAGGTAAGAAGAAATGTGTAGAATCGCTATAATACAAAAACCGTATTCATATAACGTTTCTGCGGAGAAAACAATTGAGACGGAAATTCGTGTGTTGGGGAATATGGAATACTCCAAATTATCCTTCTTTAATAATGAATCTAGTCTACCTAAGGAAATTGTCATGGTAACGGATCAACAAAAATTTGCAATACATTCTTGTAGTACCTATAAACATTGTTCTTCATCTTCATTTTCTACATCAATATCTTGTTGTTTTGGCCGTAGTTGATTATCTATCGACCTAGTTTATAAATCTTATTTCTGTTATTCTTGTGTAAGAATGTCAAACATTGATAAAAAATGTTATCCACGTAAAAAGTGGAATGAAAAGAATATGGCAAATATGAATATTTAATGGCCTGCAAACATTTTAATGTTCCGAAAATTACTCTATTTAGATTAACAAAAAAAGATGGTGATCCTGAGACCACGTCGAAAACAAAATTAGGGCGTAAACCTGTCCTTAACGAAATTTTAGAAAAGGAATTGGTGACACACTGCTAGGCTATGGATCAGGCATATTTTGGATTAACCAGAAGAGATATACGCGCCCTCGATTTTCAACTTGCAAGAAGAAATAACATTCCCAATTCTTTTTCATTGCTCACTGAATCGGCAGGAAAAGATAGGCTTCGGGGCTTCAGCAAAAGACATCAAAATGTTTTAAGCTTGCGAAGATCTATTGCAACCTCATTTGCCCGAGCTCTGGGTTTTAACAAAAAATCTGTGAATGAACTTTTCGATATTTTGAAGAAAGAAATGGAACGAAAGCAGTTCTCAGCGAGTAGAGCCTTCAATGTCGATAAGACAGGTCTTTGCGTTGTCCAGTCAAAACACCCTCAAGTTTTTTCAATGAAATGTAAAAGACAAGTGGGAGCTATTACATCAGCTGAACGCGGCTCTTTGATCACCGTTGTGCTATGTATGAGCGCCAACGGAAATTTTGTCCCACCAATGATTATTTTTCCCCGCAAAAATGCTAGGGAGGTGTTAAAAAAAGGGGCGCCATCAGGAACAATGTTTGCTTCTTGATGGATACAAACCGACCTCTTTACTCAATGGTTTTCATCATTTTCTTGGACACGTTTAACCGTCAGTTAAGAGACCTGTGCTCCTTTGGTTAGACGGCCAGTAAACACACAAGAAATTTAGATCGTGTGCTAACTGCAAAAGAAAATTTCGTTATCATAATTCGCTTACCCCCCATACGTCACATAAGTTGCAGCCGCTGGATAAAACTGTAATGGGGTCCCTAGAAACATTTTATAATGAAGAAATTTGTCGCCTTATAAAAATTAACAACCGTCAAGTAAATCATTTCGACATAACCGAACTTCTGGAAAAGCTTATTTGAAAGTTCAAAGTGGCGAAAAAGCCGTGAATGGATTTAGGAAAACAGCTCTGTTTCCAGTAAACAGAAATGTATTCACAGACGAAGACTTCATCGCAGAGGCACATAAAGACGCAACTGTATCTACGACAGAATATCCGACAACAGACAACTCTAAACCTGACTGGACTTCCAGCAACCAAGCACATCTACTCCTCAACTAATTTTGCCTAAAGATGTCCAACCAGTTCCGATTCTAAAAAAGAAGAAAGCTTCTAGAGGACGTCAACCAGGAAAAGCGAAGGGTATAACTTCTCCTCTTAATATGGAAGAATTGGAACAGTCGAGTAAAAAAAGACCAAAAACATCAACACAGTAGAAAAAAAGATTTTCGACGGAAAAAAAGTTCTCTCCAACGATAGCTGGACCTAGTGAAACACATTTAGAAAATTGTCGAACTAATGCAGATCAAACGCCGTCTCAAGAGGCAGAATGTATTTTCTGTTCTAATTTATTTTCAAAAGACCAAAGAGGCGAAATTTGGATACAGTGTTTGGTATGCAAACTTTGGGCACACGAATTGTGTGCGGGGGCCAAAATAGACGTTTATGTTTGTGATTTTTGCCAATAAAGGCCAAAATAAAATTTATATTCATCATATTATGTGTGTGATTTCTGGCGATAAAGAGCAATTAAATTAAATTTATATTCATTAGTTTGTTTGTTTCAGTGTATTCCATATTTCACTCTAAAACTAGTCCATATCAACCGCCCATTTTGTCGAAACCACAGAAATATATTAATTTACTTTTGTTCAAATATTTAAGAAAAAAACGTTATTTCGTTTTGATTACATAGAATGTGTTAAAGGGCAATTCTAGAAATAGTAGTGTAGTTCACTTTTTCATAAACCGATTTAGTTCTAGAAATAATAGCGAAAAACAAAATGGTATTCCATAATACCCGACTTTACTCTACTAAAAGTTAATAGTATATTACAATATAAAATCAGAAAGTTAATCGTTGCAGAACGAGTGTGAACACTCGTTCTGCAACGAAACTTTCTGACCGTGTATTGTATACAATTTTTTCTACGACAGTCCAAAATCGCGGAAAATAATTTAAAAAATTTGAAAGGGGCCGAATCTAAGAACCGGCCTAATAACTTCCCCGACGAGAGACCGAGATTTATAAAAAACGAGTACCGTAGCACGAGTTTTGTATACTATTTTTTCTATTGGAGATACTTTATTAAAATAAAAAAACTTACTATAAAAATCAAAATTGGGAATCGAGAACCGTGGCTATTTCACAACCACAGATAGACTCAATGAGGAACCAGCACCTCGTCAAAGAAAAGTCTGTTCACAGATCGGTGATTCCACACACACCCTTTTCTGTTCAAACTTCTTACAAACTCGATTCATGATTCAATTGTGAAATTTTGACAGAATGTAGTACGGTAGACCCAACAAAAACATGGAAAAATCCAAATCATATGGATTGAATTGTCAAGGGAATATACATTTCTTTTTTATGGAAAAATCAAAATCTGTATTATTTTAAAACATTTATATATTGAAAAGCACTAACCGACTCAGAAAACCCGCTCAAAAAACCGCTTGAAAACAATTTTGAGGTTATGTTTCAAAAATGACTGAAGAATGTAAACAAACGCATAGGATTTTATGCCTTCAGTGATACCAACAGTAGATATCATTCTGTCTTTATAAACTACCGTTATAAATTTTGTTACGCTTTAAAAATTATGTTGGATAACCTTCTAAACTGTCATTTCAAAATTTCGCATTTGAATCGTGAACAACAACTCTTTTCTATGGCAACCGATCCCTTATAGAAGGCGGCAAATTTGAATTCGTTGACTTGACTGTTTTGCCAATTTTGTGCGCTTATTTAAAAAAAGAAAAGAACATCACACATGATGGGTATCGTTTCGGACATAAAAGCACATGCCCTTTCGATTGGTGATTTCAAATTAATAGGTTATCTTTAATTTTTTTCAATCAACTCCCTCCCCCTTCAAGCCCCGTGGTCCGATTGGCACCAAAAACTCACCAACTCGAACGGCCACCAAATGGTTTGCACTGGCCAAATTTGAACTCAATCGGTGAAACCGTTTTTGAGTAATCGTTGGAGAAATGACAGACGCGCGCGCGCGCACACACACACACACACGCACACGCACACGCGCACACACGCACACGGACATCATGCTAAAAACTTCAAAAACGTGTTCAGGGGACCTCAAAACGTAAAGATCTGATGAAATCTTGAATTCGAAATTTTGGTCCGAAGTTAATAACTTCCCTACCCTCTGGTCGGGGAAGTTGAAAATTAAATAAAAACTACTTAATAAAAATTTTAGTAATTATCAACCTACCATTGACTTTAAATGTAAGGAGAGTTACTATGACAACAGTATAAACAAGGGTCTATGTCAAAATTATGTTGTAAAGACAATTTAATAGATTTAAATTTGAACCGCGAGTGACGCAGTGGTAAGTAGGTCGACATTCGAAACGGTTAGTCTTGGGTTCGAATCCCAAGTCAAGTACAATTTATGGAAAAATCCAAAATTGTACTTGAAAACAATTATTGTCGGTAAGAGACAAGTAGTGTGGAAAGTTACTTTGCTGCACTAGTGCAGAAAGTTGGATTTTCCGCACTTGTGCGGTAAAGTGCCACTTTCAACACTGGTTTGGCTCATCGAAAGTAAGATATTCCGCACTGTCGTAGAAAAACGGTATTTAAAAGGGCATTTCAAGAGAGAGGGAAGTACATATATGATTTTTTGAAATTCGGATGTAATTTGGAGTTACAGAACGAAGTATAGAAGCATGTTTTTTAGCATTTTTTTCAGTTTCTTTTTATATTTTCCCTCATAACGTGGCAAATATATCTTATTTTCTTATGAATTTCACACAACATGTGGCTAATTAAAAGCGCTTTCCAAATCTGTCAGAAATTTTCCAATCGCATTGTTAGTTTTCCGGAAAATTGATGAAAGGTATCGACATACTAATTTTGTCTTTTTACGGACAGTTTTAAACTTAGACGACTGAACCAGGGCTTGTTTGAAAGCTAATGAATAGCAGATCATTTTGAAAATAGTTTGAGATTGAAATTCGGAAAATTACTGGAAATTTATGATGGCGAAACTATATCTCTTATTTATATCTGTTAAAATTAATTATTTTTGTATAAAGTGTATTGCAATTTATAGATTATTCCATTATCTTTCCAACGGTACCATTGTTGCGGCAAAAAAGTGAAAATCTTTTGGAAAATTAGTGATAAACAATCGTGAGGAAAGCGGCTGACTTAGTTCCTCTTATACTCGCTAGAGGGTCTAAAAACATCTATGCGTCCTGCATGTCGGTTTATTCAAGTTGCGGCTAATGGCAGATAGATGGCGATCAAATTTGTTTTATCAACTAACCTAGGTCTATCACCTTGTCTCTTGACAAGATTGCCAAATCTGTTTTTGTGGCTAATGCCACACTTTAGTCGTATTATTTGTAGATAGATAAATGAAAAAAACAATTATTTAATTAAAATCAATAGATTAAGAAGATAAGTTCAAACCAATGTATTTATTTAGAATGTTTTACATAGCGTGGTACTAGTTTCGGCGATTCGCCATCTTCAGCCACTCAGCTACAAAATTTATTAATTACAATATAATAATTATACAATTTTTAGTTTTTGACTCACTCAAAAATGCACAAATGATAAGTTGTTGATTACAGATTTCAACCATATAGTTCTTATTGTCACAATTGGGTTATCGAATATAAAATAGAGTTACAAAGTAACTATGTCACAATCGGTTAATCAAATCATTACAATCGAATATAAATAGAGTTACAAAAGTAACAATGTCACAATTGGTTAATTAAATTATTATAATCGAATAAGAATTACAACTTATATTATTTCACGTTGTAACTATGATTATATCAAATTTTTTTAAAAAATACAATAATTAAACTTATGTATAGTCACACCATCGAGATCCATGTGTATTCCGGTGATGTGACTACACTAAGGGCGTTGGTTAATTAGAATTTTAAAATTTTTTAAAAAACATATTAAATGAATAAAAGTTAAAATTGGAATGAACTAGAACTTTTCCTGCAATGGCGTACATTGGTGTTTTTAGATTTTAAACTGTGATACGCACACATGGCGGGATTTTTGAAATTTGTGTTATTTTAAGTATTGTTAATACACTTGAAGAGTGGTTCAAAGTTAATATCAATTTGGTCGTTTAAAATATTATGATTACGATGTTTATAAATTTCGAATGCTTCTAATAATTTCATTTTGAAACCTTTTGCACATTTGTGCAACAATTTGACATTATTTAGATCGATTTCATGTTTTTCTTCAGCTATATGTTGATACATTGATGAGTTATTATGTTTTTGATGTTCTTTAATCCGAATTGATAATTTTCGACCAGTTTCGCCAATGTATATCATATCACAGTCTTTACAATTGATTTTGTATACACCACTTTCATTGAAAATATTGGTTTTATTATTATTTAATATCGAATATAAATTATTATTTGTTCTGAAAGCTGGTTCAATTTTATATTTGTTGAGGATTCTTTTAAGGCCATTTGCATAACAATTATATGTGAATTTACGATATGTAAGATTTGGATTATGATTATCATTATGGTACAGTGGATCACGTTTTTTTAATGTTATTATTGATTAATTTATCGATTGTTTTTGTACTGTAACCATTGTACGTTGCTAATTGTTTTATGATGTTAATTTCTTTATCAAAATTTTTTGGTTCTAACTCTATTCTGAACGCTCTATCAATTAAACAATTAAATGCTGCCATTTTATGTTGGAATGGATGGCAAGAATCAATCGATATGAGAGCACTACATTTAGTTGGTTTTCTATAGATATCAAATTGGAATTTGTTATCAGTTTTTATAATTTTTAAATCCAAGAAATTCAATGTATTATCATTTTCTAATTCAATTGTGAATTTAATATTTTTATTCAAATTGTTCAGAAAATTATGAAAGTATTCTAATGTTTTGACGTTACCTTTCCAAATGATTATGGTATCATCTATATATCGTTTATATAGGACTATGTGTTTATTGAAAGGGCTTTTTTTGATTCAGAATGTAACAATTTTCAAGGTGGTCAAGAAACATGTCAGCAAGCATACCCGATATTGGATTACCCATAGGTAGTCCTTCATTGATTTTATAAAAGTTATCATTAAATTCACAATAATTAGTTGTTACAACGAATTTTAATATTTCGAATAAATTTTTTTGATCAATATCATTATCGAAGTTAGTTCACTTATTTCCAAATTTACCCAGCTACAAATGAAGAGAGAGAGATGCAGACTCCACATCAACTTTATCGATACATGTATTAGTAAGGACATCACTCCAAATTTCGCTAAAATTAATAATAAAAACATCAACATCCAACATAGACATCAATTCGAAATTAAAATAATGAGAAGCGAGCGTAGAAAACATTACTCAAAAATGAATTGGATAAATACGAAGCTACTATACACCTTTAGAAATTTATCGAAATTACTTCACAACATCGAATTAGATGAAATTTATAACAACATCATGGATCTCGTAGCTTATGAAAACTTCACCATTGTCCAACGACACAAAAGGAAGATCGAACAGCTCTATCAGACACAGAAAAATAAAAATCAGAACGGAAACACCACGTCAAATACAAATAATGGTAATTACAAATTTCATAATAATTTCACTAATCTTACCAACATACAATTTACAACCGATGAATTATACACACTTAATAGATATCATAAATTTTCCATATCCCCGAATAATAACCCAATTCCAATCATGGCAATCGAAATTGATACGGCAATTAAAGGACATCCAGACGAAAATAACATCAGAAACGATTGTAAATATTACATTAAAAAAAAGAAAAATTACTCAATTACACTAAGGGGAAAAAACAATATAACACATCGAAAATAATGAATAATATAAAAAATCTTAAAAACAAAATCGAGACTTGTAATGCCATTTTCGTTAAAGCCGATAAAGGAGCCGGGAATGTTGTAATGTATAAACAACTGTATATCGATAAAACAATTGAATATCTTAATAGTAATAATTACCAACTAATTCGAAAATCACCGTTAAACGATATCATATTCAATACAAAAAATTTAATAAAAAAGACTACCTGCACCATTAAAAAATATACCCCAATTAACAACCTAATCCCCATGAATCCTAGACTACCAAAATTATACAGCCTAATAAAAATACACAAACCCAATCTCCCCATCAGACCCATAACTACCTTTTACAACACCCCCACAAATAACTTTTCTAAACTCCTACTAAACATCCTAAACTTCAAACCAAAACATACGGTCAAAAACTCAGTTGAAGCTTACAACACAATTAAATCTATAAACTATAATAACAATCTGTTGATGGTATCGTTTGACATAACAAACTTGTATAGTAATGTTCCTATCGATGCAACTCTTGAAATCGCCAATAAATATATAAAAAATAAATTCGATAATGATATTGATCAAAAAAATTTATTCGAAATATTAAAATTCGTTGTAACAACTAATTATTGTGAATTTAATGATAACTTTTATAAAATCAATGAAGGACTACCTATGGGTAATCCAATATCGGGTATGCTTGCTGACATGTTTCTTGACCACCTTGAAAATTGTTACATTCTGAATCAAAAAAGCCCTTTCAATAAACACATAGTCCTATATAAACGATATATAGATGATACCATAATCATTTGGAAAGGTAACGTCAAAACATTAGAATACTTTCATAATTTTCTGAACAATTTGAATAAAAATATTAAATTCACAATTGAATTAGAAAATGATAATACATTGAATTTCTTGGATTTAAAAATTATAAAAACTGATAACAAATTCCAATTTGATATCTATAGAAAACCAACTAAATGTAGTGCTCTCATATCGATTGATTCTTGCCATCCATTCCAACATAAAATGGCAGCATTTAATTGTTTAATTGATAGAGCGTTCAGAATAGAGTTAGAACCAAAAAATTTTGATAAAGAAATTAACATCATAAAACAATTAGCAACGTACAATGGTTACAGTACAAAAACAATCGATAAATTAATCAATAATAACATTAAAAAACGTGATCCACTGTACCATAATGATAATCATAATCCAAATCTTACATATCGTAAATTCACATATAATTGTTATGCAAATGGCCTTAAAAGAATCCTCAACAAATATAAAATTGAACCAGCTTTCAGAACAAATAATAATTTATATTCGATATTAAATAATAATAAAACCAATATTTTCAATGAAAGTGGTGTATACAAAATCAATTGTAAAAGACTGTGATATGATATACATTGGCGAAACTGGTCGAAAATTATCAATTCGGATTAAAGAACATCAAAAACATAATAACTCATCAATGTATCAACATATAGCTGAAGAAAAACATGAAATCGATCTAAATAATGTCAAATTGTTGCACAAATGTGCAAAAGGTTTCTAAATGAAATTATTAGAAGCATTCGAAATTTATAAACATCGTAATCATAATATTTTAAACGACCAAATTGATATTAACTTTGAACCACTCTTCAAGTGTATTAACAATACTTAAAATAACACAAATTTCAAAAATCCCGCCATGTGTGCGTATCACAGTTTAAAATCTAAAAACACCAATGTACGCCATTGCAGGAAAAGTTCTAGTTCATCCCAATTTTAACTTTTATTCATTTAATATGTTTTTTTAAAAAAAATTTTAAAATTCTAATTAACCAACGCCCTTAGTGTAGTCACATCACCGGAATACACATGGATCTCGATGGTGTGACTAAACATAAGTTTAATTATTGTATTTTTTAAAAAAATTTGATATAATCATAGTTACAACGTGAAATAATATAAGTTGTAATTCTTATTCGATTATATAATTTAATTAACCAATTGTGACATTGTTACTTTTGTAACTCTATTTATATTCGATTGTAATGATTTGATTAACCGATTGTGACATAGTTACTTTGTAACTCTATTTTATATTCGATAACCCAATTGTGACAATAAGAACTATATGGTTGAAATCTGTAATCAACAACTTATCATTTGTGCATTTTTGAGTGAGTCAAAAACTAAAAATTGTATAATTATTATATTGTAATTAATAAATTTTGTAGCTGAGTGGCTGAAGATGGTGAATCGCCGAAACTAGTACCACGCTATGTAAAACATTCTAAATAAATACATTGGTTTGAACTTATCTTCTTAATCTATTGATTTGTATCATACCAATGATGGATAATTGTTTGAATTATTTAATTGTATATTGTAATTAACAAATTTGATCGCCATCTATCTGCCATTAGTCGAAATTAGAATATACCGACATGCTGGACGCATAGGTGTTTTTAGACTCTCTAGCGAGTATAAGTGGAAGTAAGTCAGCCGCTTTCCTCATGATTGTTTATCACTAATTTTCCAAAAGTATTTCACTTTTTTGCAGCAACAATTGTACCGTTGAAAAGATAATGAAATAATCTATAAATTGCAATACACTTCATACAAAAATAATTAATTTTAACAGATAAAAATAAGAGATAAAATTTCGTCACCATAAATTTCCAGTAATTTTCCGAATTTCAATCTCAAACTATTTTCAAAATAATCTGCTATTCATTAACTTTCAAACAAGCCCTGTTTCAGTAGTCTAAGTTTAAAACTGTCCGTAAAAAAAACAAAATTAGTATGTCGAAACCTTTCTTCAATTTTCCGAAAAACTAACAATGCGATCGAAAAATTTCCAACAGATTTGGAAAGCGCTTTTAATTGGCCACATGTTGTCTAAAATTCATTAGAAAATAAGCAATATTTGCCAAGTTATGAGGGAAAAAAATTTGAAAGGGGCCGAATCTAAGAACCGGCCTAATAACTTCCCCGACACATTCCGGATAGTTAATCATGAATTAGAGAAATATATTAAAGACAAGTATCAGAAATCGACAATTAATGCAAAAATCCAAGTTTAAAAAAAAAAACTAACTTACTATAAAAATCAAAATCGGGAATCAAGAGCCGTGGCTATCTCACCACCACTGAAAAATTCAATGAGGAACCAGCACCTCATCAACCTAAACTCTGTTCACTGATCGGTGATTCTACATACACTTTTCAGTTCAACTTTCTTATAAACTCGATACACGATTCAATTGCGAAATTTTGACAGAACCTCAGAAATGTTATTTCAAAATTTCGCAATTGAATTTTCTATGGCAACCGATCCCTTATAGAAGGCGGCAAATTTGAATTGGTTAACTACACTATTTTGCCAATTTTGTGCCCTAATTAAAAAAAAGTCAATTTTCACTATTCCTACGGCCCGACTATACTTTATATGATTCTACCCCGTCTACAAGATATTTTTTATGATTGATACCCTGTTACAAATTCACTGCTACTGACACAAATTATCAAGTAAATAAGAATGAAAATGCGTTTATTTGTACCCTACTTATTTATTTCTTTCTTTTAAACTAGAAAAATTTTTGTTGTAAATATATATTTAAATTTTTAACTCGACAGACTAAACTAAACTTAATTTTCTGTAACAAGTCTGTTGTTATAATCGATTGTATGTCATCAGGACTGCACCGAGGGTACGTGGCGCCCGTGTACAAACTCTATTTGGCGCCTTCCCCACCCTGATGTTTGCAAAGTGGATCAAATTTGGATAATATCTCTATTAATTTTAAAAAATTACCAATCTTCGGTTCATACAGCTTCTGTGATGAACCTCGAAATGCAATACATTGTTTTGATAATTATTCTATTACATAAATTAAGCGCTCTATAATAGATTGCCAATACCGTTTGTCATTTTCATAAAGTCGCTGTTCTACTACATCAATAGTTTGTTGTTTTTTTTAAAATTGATTTGCAAGTCACAAAATTTTGAACTGTTTCGAATATGAGCTGTTGTTTCATGTCGTTTTAAATGCTGACTTAAATGTTGCCAGTCGTTATATCCATATTCATTTGTTAAATTGGATTTTGATTTAAGAATTTACAGTAATAACAAAAAAGGGAGTTCAAAGATTTTGAATAGAGTAAATAATTTCTTTTAACTTTCTCACCGTTATTTAACATACGAATATAATATTGACTACTAAATTTTTTATCATTTATATCTTCAAGAAAATTAAAATCAGCTTCAGTAATTTGTGGAAGTGGATTTTCTATTAAAAAAATCTCTAACCTTGATATTAATTTAGGCCAAGTGTCTGGATCATTGGAATTAAAAACTGCAGTTAAGGGGGAACTTCTGTAGTATTAAATAAAGGCATTTTTCATTCAAATATTATTCGCTTATTTTACAAGTTATAGAAAAACTGAAAATGTAAGGATATTCAGAAAAGTTGAATTTTGGTACCTAGATGGCCAAATTTTTGAAACAATTAACTACATTTTCAAAATAAGTTGCTGAATATTGCTTACGTTCAGCGAGAATTTGCGATTACTTCTATGACAAATATTATAAAAGGAAGTCAGTAGGTACGTAAATTCTAATTTACGCTGTCATTCGGTTTTTGCAGAATTCGATTTGGTTTTGTCGTTTTCGAGAAAAATTGAAATAAAAAGTCCATGCCTTTGCCTAACTTCCACTTTATTTCTGAACTTTTAACTTACCCTTATCAATATATATCGTGCATTTATTATACGGCAAAAACGTAAGTCTTTAATTTTACTATTAAATTTCATATAATTATAATTCCAAGAAACAGTTTTCTAGATGGCTGGTAAAAAAAGCCGTTTGGAGCTGAAGATAGAAAAGCCAAGCAAAAAAAGAAAAAGAATTAAAAATTTCAACTCATTCGCTGGATAAATTTATTGTAAGATAAAACGATATTGAGGACTCGACTTCCGCAGCATCCATAACCACAGCATTAAACAAGGGGAATCTTCGCAGATGGTTAACAATACAAACGAAAAACAGTCAAGAAAAGCTGATGACAACCCTGGTAATGAGGAGGAAATAAGTGATAGCTGCAAGTTCGTTCTTTCTTTTTCTGATACTGATTGTAACTTTAAGGGGGAACTGCTGCTGATTAGAAAAATCTTGGTGAGAGAGCACAAAAAGTTCAAAACACATTAAGACAAAATATTAGCTTATATGGAGAAAATCATTTGTACGTGCAGCTAAATAAAACAGATATTTTGACGTAAAGAAGTTTAAAACCCATAAAGGGATAGAAAAAATTACTTTACACTGTTATTGTTAGTTCAATATATCTGTTGAAGCTTTTTATATACAGGATGATTCTTGTATTTCCTTTTATGTTTAAAAATTATAAAAAATTACAATATTTGATAAGTCAAATTTTATTCGGGTCATTTTTTATTTTATTCAGGCCAATTTGATAACTAATAAATATTACAAGAAACTAGTCAAATCTAAACAAATTAATGATATTCGTAATTTGTTATACAGAGTTTTTCAACCAAATATTCCCAATTCTTATGACAGCCCCTATTAATTGCCAAGCAATTTGAAAAATATTTTAAAAATTTCAAAAACCATGGAAACAAGTTCCCTAAAACTACCCTACAAAGCCAGCTACCTGCGTTTAAACATTTCAACTTTGGCAACATGTGAACATGTCAACCTAGATGAATCTTTTATTGATCGTTGTTTGCTAACGGTTCGCACAATTGGACATTATTTTCAAAGACAGCGCGTTAATGCTTTTAATTTCGTTTTGAGTGTCACATGTTTATGATTGTTATTGTTGATCGATTGATAGATATTCAATGCCCGTCACCTTGTAGTCAAACCGCCCAAAACTCCTATTAATTGTTGAGTGATTGGAAACAAATTTTAAGGATTTATTGGGGGGTCCCTGGTGCACATTTCAGTGAAAGTTGGACCATGTAGCTCGTTGGGAAACATGAAAAAAAGGGATTTTTGTTGAAAATCTCAACATTTTCGCCAATTAGTTTTTTTACATAAATGGACCCAAGATGATTTGGGTATTCTCGGAAAACTGTTTTTTTCGGATTTAATGACACTGTATTCCGAAAAAAATTGAAAAACGGGTTTCTCGAACATCGATCTTAAATGTGACCAGTTATTCGCCTCTCAGTTGTTCTATTCTTATCTTAATGAGTGTTCATGTTATTGTATTTGTTTACTTAAGAAAAAGTCCTTGACATTCGATCCTCTAAAGAAAGAAAATTAAGCCACTGTTTTATTTTCAATTTGCAGTTAAAAGAGAACGATACCATAAATTTAAGGGTGACAAAAATGAATGATAATACTAATATTAATAATAAAGCTACAGTATTACTACCTCATTACTCAAAATAAGCTGATACAAATCGGCACTTTTGAGTTACAATGTTGGGGGTAGTTCAGTAGATCGTTTAGAATTTCTCGTAAAAATTTCGTTTGAAGTAGCTGTAACTGCACAAAGATCTGTTTACAATTATTACGATGATTCTTCCCTTCTTTTCTATTGTTTATGTTTATTGCAGTTTTTAGACTTTGTATCAACTTACTAGTAAAAGCAATCGTGTACAATCTATACGTCACCTACTAGAACTATAAATAATATTCGTTTGTGTTTAACCGATGGGGTATTTGAAATGCTTTTTTCGTTTAAAAAATAACGAGATCTACATTCTGTCTTTTTTATTTCATTAAATTGCTTTAATCTCGTTTGTCCCAAAGAAAAAAAAACAAACATGTGTCGACAATTATTTATTGTCAGGGTCACGTATTGTAGGCTTGTTTTTCTTTAAATAAATAAACATTGGATCGTTTTAAGAGACTACACCAGTGGTTTTCAAACGTTCTGGAAGTGCCGACCATGTAAATTATTTATTTATTTATTAGGGACCCTTCATTTTTCACCAATGACACATTTTCTACATTGTGGGTAAGGAGTATTTCACTCTGAGCCTGTTAAATAGATTTGCTGATAAAAAAAAATTACCAGATCGACGGTTAAGAAACACTGGTTTAAAACTTGATACAAAACTACTGTAACCGACAAAGGGAGGCGAGCAACTTTTGCATTTCAATTTTTTCACGGTCAAGCTCTGCTCGTACATTTTTTAATTTTTTTCGAAGTCTTAAGGGCAAATTGCAAAAACCAAAATGTTACGAATGTATCACATTAATTCAACACTTTTAATGAGTGAAAAACCCTCTTGCCGATTGTTGCATATTCAAAAGTGAGATTTGATATCACTCATTTCCCAATGAGCTACATGGTCCAACTTTCACTGAAATGTGCACCAGGGACCCCCCTATAAATCCTTAAAATTTGTTTCCAATCACTCGACAATTAATAGGAGTTTTTAGCCGTTTGACTACAAGGTGACGGGCATTATATAATAAACATCTGGGTGGATAAATTTCGAAGCTAGTATCATAAATCTAAATGTTATATCAGAAAACAATTAGAGTGGTATAAAAGAAGAACTACTATGCTCCTCCCACTTCCTGGACAAATCTATCTATTTCTAGCATATGAAACATTTGTAAAAATTGAGATAGATAGATATATAGATTACCAGACCGATTCTGTATTCAATTATCGTTTGCAATTTTTCAAGTTTTTGTGTTTTTTTTGTGTTTTTAAACATTTGAAAAATGCCGAAAATATCACAGAAAAAGTCTAAACGGGGTACAAATTTCCGGAGAAGTTGGTAAGTATTTATTT